>ML780748.1:0-36406 GCA_009831015.1 Picea engelmannii
CTACTTTGACCTTTTGGGGCTTCTAGATGACATATGAGGGTCCTCCAACTTCGTAAGGCCATAACTCTCAAACCGTGAGGATTTATGTGACGTTCTACATACCACCAGAAATGGCATGACATGTACTATCCATATAGAATAGTCTTATCTGAAAATATATCATAACTCATATCGTTACCCATCAAACAAACTTGGGTCCATTACCCAAACCTAGGGTCTCCAACTTCTCATGGCCATAACTCTCTAACCGTGAGGAATTATGTGACGTTCCACATACCACCGGAAATGACATGACAAGCCCTATCCATCTAGGATATTTTCCCTGACAAATTCACTTTCCTTCATCTCATTATTCCATAATTAAGCACGGGCTCTCTTACTCCACAAAGCGTCTTCCTGTGAGGGCTTTCACCATAAGGGGACCACTTTGGAGTTCATCCATATTTACTTCTTATCAACCATGACAAAACAATAATGATTCATATTTACATCAAACAATATTGGGTCCATTACCCAAACCTTTGTGCTACGGGGCTTTCTTCAAGGGTTGACATCAATGATAACCAACCTTAATCAACAAACAATCATTGTCAACATTATGTGCTCCCTCTTTATTGATAGCCAAGGAGGAATTTTATTGTTGATAAAATAATAGGCCACACTGAGTAAATAGACCTAACCTCTCTGAATGGATTAACACCATCATCTGCCAATGAAAGCCTAACATTACAAGGTTCATCTTTGAAATCTACCCATTTTCCTCTATTTCCCTAAATGCAGAATCATCGACAGGCATTCAAAGAACACCATCTCCACTTCGGTTACGTGCATGGTAATCCATAAATTGTGCTATGATTTCACACCTGAACAATCGTTGCAAATGTGGAATTATCGGAATATGACGAAGAACCTTTTGAGGCACCCTTTTTGTTACTTGATCGGTTCAATATTTATTGATAAGACATTGCGGACATTATGTTTTCGAAGCATGTTGTCCATAATATATAATATGGTCAATAGGACATGCATCTATAGTTTGATAATCCATTCCAATGTCTTTCATAATGGCATGCAAACCTCGATATGTGCAAGGTAAAATCTTTGACGATGGTAACAAAAATTCACCTAACAATCTACAACATAACAAATAACTAGTTAATTTAAGAATATTAATCGTAAAAATTGCATTCTTATTTTACACATTAATTAATACTAAAAACAAATAGAAAAAAAATCAACATTTATGTATAATATGAGATGAAACATATTACATACCTTAGGATCTTTTTCATACAAGTGTTCGACAAATTATTCATAACCTTTAAGTTCACTAGAAGCAATGTAGCGGAGAGAAGATTTTCTCTTGATCCTTCATAAAGTCATTTATTTGCCTTTTCTAATAGAGGTTCATCATAAATACCAGCATTGTCCCCATCCTCATCAGGCTAGGAAAACAAATCTTGGATCATTTGATTTGTCCCATCATCTTCTTCCATGGGATCATTAACTTGATTTGTCCCATCATATTCTTCCATGAGATCCTCATTTTCTTGGTCATGATGTTCCTCAGCTTGTACAACATCATTTCTATTAATACTTGGTGCAATATTCTGCAGAAAGTTAGAGAGAAACTCTAACTTTATAATTACAAACAATCATAAAAATTAGTGTATACTATAACAAACATTCAAACAATATATATACACATATATATAATTTTATATAAAATTGACAAAATAAAAAAAGATAATGAATATATAGCTAATTACCATGGGACGATATTCATTCGATTTGCCATCAATGTGCCTATATTTCCTACAATGTTTTGTAGTTGTTGCTATTAAAATTCTTACGGGACGTATGAGACAACATTTTTTACAAGGGAAATAACATCTACCATCACCCTTTTCACCCGCTTTGCTTTTTTCCCCACCTCTAACTATATTCTGCGACATTCTTCCGCACAACTTCTGCACAAAAATACCCTTTCAGAACCGCCGTTGTTATAGCAAGATTGTCGCAACATCTTTAAATCGTCAAATATTTATAGTTCAATTTTAAGTCACCATCGTCTCAATTGCGACGACTGTGACCTAAAATATTTTTTTTTTTTACCTATTTATTTGTCATATTTAACAGTCACTTATAACATTCACTTATAACGGTCATTCGTCACTCTTGTGATGTACTTTGACCATATTAATTTAGACAAAGTACATTCGTCGAGATAGTGATGAATACAGGGTGGATTTAGAAAAAAATTGAATAATTGAACCTTTTCTCTTGAATTTTGCGACGAAAGAGTACTTTCATCGCAAGTAATCGTCACAAATTTTACAATATGTAGTAGTGAACAATAGAGTGACATTGATTGGTTGATGTGGTAGTAACATGTATAGGTTGATGTGACAGTGGTAGTGATAGTGATAGTGACAGGTTGTTGTATTGGTGATAGTGGAAGTTACAGGCTGATCAATGGTGGTGACAGTTTGATTCTACACTTATATTTCAAGGCGATAGGACGAGGCAAGGAATGGGGGTTGTAGCCTCCTTTGAGTTGGTGCTGGAGAAATTAGGGAGTTGGAGCTTCCTTCAATTTGGAGCCTATAAATTAGGGGGTCGTAGCCTCCTTCTGGATGGATCTATAGAATACAGGGATTTGGAGCTTCCTTCAGGTTGGGGCCTATAAATAAGGGGGGCGTAGCCTCCTTCCAGTTGCAACTGGATAATTCAGGGAGTTGTAGCTTCCTTCAGGTTGGTTCCTATAAATCAGTTTGTTGGTGAATCCTTCCATTTGGTGCTAAAGAATTGGGAATGTCTTTCTTCATATGAATGTATTATTGATATATATAAGAAATCATTCCATGGTTTTCTCTCATTTGGGTTTCCATGTAATTTATGGTGTACTGTGCATGTGGTTATTTGATGTGATGATACTGCTTATGGTTATATGCTCATGATATATTGAATGCAATCATAAATGATATACTATTGATAAATTTGAAGTTTATATATTTTGATTGAAAGTGGTAAAAAGTGCTCATATTAATTCATCCCCCCCCCCTCTCCTTATTCCAACATGATATACAACAACACATTTTAGGTATCCATACTAGTTAACACATGTCGTTGTCATTGCATCAATATTAAGTAAGCATATGGTTATAGCACAAAATTCCACACCTATGCATTTGTGCCATGGCCTAACCCTTTCCCAAATATTTCTAGACATTTTCCCATGTTACCTCTCCAAAATCATCTAAAAAACATGCTTTATGAGCATATCCACAGGTTTCCCTAGTGAAAAGTGTGAATATCCACGATTCTCTAGCTTACAACTCGTTGATGCCCTCAAAAACCATAAAAAATAAAATAATCTCATGTTTTCGGGTGGGTTTTTTGATTGGGATTGTTTCCCAACGTCCCTTGCTCGTACACAATGAAATCCAACTCCCCCAACCTCTTTGGGAAGAGATAAAATCACCCTTGAGGGATAAGGAGAGTTCAAGACCCTTGGTACAAGATTATTCTGCTAGAATCTAGCAAGGCTCCCTTTCCTATAATCCTCTGATCAACACCACCTTGTTTCTGGAAACTCCTTTTCTAGCATCTATTTCTTATCTATATGGCTATTGGGTGTATCCTTATTAGTATTTTGTACATCCAAGGAAGATTATAGTGGTTGAGTCAATCCTTGAAGGATTCTTGGAGGAACCCGAACAGTTGGCTTCAAGATGATGCCAAAGGTGAGACAAGGTTGTAAGTTACCTTTTTGATTTGGTGTTAATAGAAGAGTTTGTTTTCCCTCCTATCATTTGTTCATTATATGTATTTGCTTATAAGTGTACTTTCAATATGATATATGACATGTATACCCTTTGATCGTGTAACTACCCTCATAGAAACTCTGGTATCGTGCCCATTTTGCAGGTTACTTACAGCAAAGGATCTAGATTTTCTCAAGAGAAAGGAGTGGGATCAACATAAATAGAAGACCTAAGGTGCACCCTTTGTCCCTCATCCTTCCCTAACTTATCCTTGTAAAGTAGTTATTCTTTCTGGTTTTGTGTGCTTGTCTTGGAGGGAAGATTTCTATCTTCTCCAAACAGTCTTGATCTGTTGTGATTTTGACCCATAATCACTGGGGAAATATCCCGTCAATAGGATTGATGACCATACTGGGGATAGTCTCCTAGTTTGGGTCAATCTCTTAGCGTCTCTTGCTTGCTTGCCTTGTATTTTCTTTTGTATTTTCATAGTTTTTTACAGAGTCTTTAGTCTCTTAGGAATTGTTACCAAGTCCTAAATCCCTCTTTCTGGGAATGGATTTTTATTTTTCTTAACCGATCTAGGCATCCATGAGTTACTGCACTACAACCCGCATACATACACTTGTTGCACTTCTACATCTTGTGGATATTTGTGAGTTGCACTGCTAACAGTCGTGAACCTGTGTGAATTTGGAATTTTTAAAAATTCCCCTTTCTTTATGGGTTAGTACTTGATATGTTCAGTTGTTTAGGATGTCATGAGTCTCTTATTTGAATTTTTCTTTGTTGAAATATGAAAGTGTTTAATACACAGAGAGAAAAAAAACCTTGCTTAAACTATTTAGTATAAGGTTTGTTGGGTAGAATGAAAGAATAGCCTTGTTTGTCTGCATATCTAGATTCACTATCTTTTCAGTGATGTCTTGGATGAATTTTGTCTGTCTTTTTTCTTGCTTTCTACCTTGTTTCGAAAAGAAAAAAATTGCATTCCTGTGTTTTTATTTTCTTTTGTAAACGAAAAAGAAAAAAATATATGATTGTTTGTTTGCTTCTCATTTATTGAACCCTTTCCTTTCATCTTTGCAAGAAAAGAGCTAATTACTTAGCATTCAGGTAGTTTCATTTTCTCATGCATTGGTAGTGGTAGACTTTCATTAAAAGGAAAAGAATCCAGTACTACAAATTTTGCATTCTTGTATGCATTTGTTTTCATAAGAGAGAATTGTAAAGTGCATCTCAAGGTGTCTTAAATATTTCACTCAAACATTTTGTTTTCATATGAAAAAGAAAAGAATTTTCTTCATAAGCATAGTTGCATGCATTTTCACATGAAGAAACTACATTGTGTTCTTATATTGCATTACTTTTGGAGTCAGTCTAAACATCACCAAAGTTGCCTCTGCACCCTTTCTGAGTAAAGAAAAACCCATTAAAATGAACGCATAACTAAAATCTATTAGAAACTTTCATTTTTATAGGGTGAATGAACAAGTTTATGATAGGGCCTTGGGATAGGTTGGAGATTAAATTTCTCCAAGGCCATTAAACAAGCATAAGTGTCTAAGATAGGGAATGAAGAATCCAGTTGTCATATAGGTTGGTCTGAAAGCTCCTCTAACACAAGAGTTAAACACGAGGTCATGTAAGGAATAGTCCAAGAGATTCCCCTCCATATATGGATCGAGCGTAGTGGATAGATTGTGTATTAGGGGTTTTGATTGTACCCATACCTCCAAGAGATGCGATGCTTCTGAGGCTTTGAGATTTGTTACCCTACCCACACTTTCGATATCGACTGTCGAATGTACCCCTTGGGCACCAACTGCAAGATGGTAACCATAGTTGACTCTCCTAGGTATATCACAAGGTGACTGTGGAGCTTTGTCATACTACCCTAGGTAGGTTTTTTATCAAACACTTAAGTATTATTGTAGGGTTCCTCGCGAAGCATGGGTACTTACACAAGATAAGGTTGATCTGTGGAGATTAGGATAATTGCTTCTCATACCTTCATGCATTGTTCCATGGGACTTAATCAACTTGTGCCTTCATTTGGAAGGGCCCGAGCCCACCTTGTTGTTTTTTCAATCCTAAGGCTTAATCCACTTGAGTCGGAATCTGGACAACGTTTTTTTTGTTTGTTTTGTATTTAGGGATTGTTGGAGTTACTTCACACACACCTAGGATTTATTTTTCCTAAGTTTTTTCCTTGTTTATTAGTTATAATTAGTCATTATCTAGTCTCCTATAATTTAGGGGAGAATATTCCACCTGGAGAATATTCTCTTTCAGTTGACACTTCAGTTTGACTAGTTGAGTTGAGTTTAGATGTTGCATTGGTTTTGTCACCATGCAACATTGGGATCATCGCCATGCTAATTCGACATTTCCTTGGTATCATCACCAGAGTGGCACATTAACCTTTATTTCCCGAGTTAACTCCTCACTATTCTTTTTCCAGTCAGTTAATCGAAGACTAGTTGACTAGTTAACTCAGACTAGGTGGCAGTTCACTCCTGCAACTTCCTGAGAGACTAGACTAGGTGGCAGTTTGCTCCCGTAACTGTTGTTGTGTGTCTAGATCACTCTAGACCACCACTATGGCTCATTAGTTACTCATGTATCCTATATCTATTGTAAATTATTCACTCTTTGAGTGTGGAATACGATTAATGAGAATTCTTCTATTCTTTCTCTCCTTCTTCTTCTTTCTTCTATTCTATCTGCAAATGTGTGTATCATTGTTTAGCTAGATCTATTATGTGCAGGTTCAACACATTTACATGGTATCAGAGCTGATGGAATGTTAAGCAAAAGCTACACCAAATTATTTTTTGCAGGTACCGAAGATTGAAGAACGTTGAAAAGATGGAATATATGTTTTACTCACTGATAATACTTCTCATGCCTCATAACTATTTGGAGTGGAAGCCAAAGACTCTACTTATTATAAGAAGTATAGGCTTATACCAAATAACCATGGAAATGGAAGTAGATCCTGATTCTGCCGATTAGAAAAATGACTTTCTCAATAGACAAGATATGGCCATAGGATTTATTTGCTTGTCTATTTCCCCAGAAATTCTCCACCAAGTATGTGATGTCTCACAAGACTTCACTCCAAATGAATTATGGACCAAATTGGAGGTTATATTTGGGAATAATTAATATTGTGAATATTTCATGCAGGAGGTTGAATAGATAGAGCCAGAAGAGAAGCCATCAAAATATCAAGCCTCTTATTATGAAGAGTCTTCTACAAAAGTATTTGCACAAATTTGTATTCCATTAATTGAAGATGATGTGTACTCCATTTCAGATTTTTTTTTCTGAAATTCATGTGGAATATATATGGCATGCATCTCAGGAGTCACATGAAGACACTTTTCCATGCACAATGCATGCATCTCAGGAGACAAAAAGGGAGCCACGCACATCAGACTCCATTATTATATTTTATGATCACAACTTGCAGAAAAAAAAAATGAATGTTTGATTTCCTCTCAGGAAAATATCCAATTTCAAAAAAAACAATCGTCCGAAACAGGGTCTGGATAGTGAAGTTATGGTCTTTTTAAAATCAACAAAATTTTAGTATTTTTTCAGAAATGGCCACACGGTTTTCAAAATTTCATCCAAACTTTATTTGGATATTTTTCATTACAAGAAGAGAAAGTGGATATGTGTGGACATATCAATGGTGCATCTACTTCATCATATCNGGGGTTTCCCATTGTTAGTTTTCTTCATATGAGAGATGATCGATGTATTATTACAATAATGAGTGTTCCATATATAAGGAACATAAGGCGACCATCCATGAAAGGATGCATCCCTTGAATAATCAATAACTATTTGTTATTATCATTTACTTATTATATAATATATATAATAATCAATAATGATTATATTATTGATTATTATCTTTAGAGAATGTCTTCTCGATTTTGTCCAAACATCAACACTCCCTCTCAATGAGGGAGACATTCTGCAACATGCCACTCTTGTCTTTGAAGTATACAAACTTCACCCTAGACTCATGACACTTTTCTTTCAGTCTTGGGAGACATCCCTCTCCCACCTGAACCGAGGAGAAACTCCTTCTACGACTCTCCCTCTGAGCCAATTAAATCTCTCTGAGATTAGGCTCACTTTGGGTCTACATGTAAAATCATATAACATCTTGAGTCTTTAACATTCCTTGTCAAATCACCATGACTAGGACAAAGACTACACCAGGATCTTTCACCACAGGAACACACCTATGAGTGAATGTCGTCTTGATGCTAATTGACACATGGAAATCTCTTCAAGCACCTCGAGTCCATATTATTCCTTGTCATGATCAAGGAAGGACTACCTCTGGGTCCATTTATCACAAGTGCACCTTTGTGATAAATGTATCCTATCTCCCTTGGTCTGTATCCCAATGTAGGAGAAGTTATGCCCGATGTTGAAACATCAACACTCCCTCTTAGCTAGGGAGGTATCTTTCCATAGTAGTACACAACTATTGTCTAGAGACATGTAGTCTCTGCCAGTGGTACAAAACCACCATAGTAGTAAAAGATTTGTCACACATGGCACTCCCATGTGGACTTCTAGAGGCTACTCCCTCTAGGTACACTTAGGGTCAACTCCCCATAGTGTGAGACATCAAGGGTAAACTCCCTTGATATGTCCTCATGTTCTATGAACATGGGACGATGGGCTATAAGCCCAAATGAACTTATTCCTTCTCGAATAAGTGTTCCACTTATCCCTTCTCGGATAAGTGTCCTCACAAATCAACTCAACTCAATTCAAAGAGGAGTATGATCTGGAGAAATGTTGTCACACATGGCACTCCATGAGGACTTCTAGAGGCTACACCCTCTAGAAACACTAGGGTCAACTCCCATAGTGTATGATGTCAAGGGTCAACTCCCTTGACATGTCCTCATGTGCTCTCCACATGGGACGTTGGGTTATAAGCCCAACTGCACTTATTCCTTCTCAAATAAGTGTTCCACTTATCCCTTCTCAGCTAAGTGTCCTCACAGATAAACTCAACTCAATTCACAAAGGAGTATGATTTGGAGAAAGTTTGTCACACATGGCACTCCATGTGGACTTCTAGAGGCTACACCCTCTAGAAACACTAGGGTCAACTCCCATAGTGTATGGCGTCAAGGGTCAACTCCCTTGACATGTCCTCATGTTCTCTCCACATGGGACGTTGGGTTATAAGCCCAACCACACTTATCCCTTCTCGGATAAGTGTCATCACAGATCAAATCAACTCAGTCACATAGGAGTACGATCTGGAGAATGTCTCAAGAAGCTGCGAACATCAACACTCCCTCTCAGCGAGGGAGGCATTCTCTACCACGCCAAGTCTGTCACAGAAGTACTTAAACTTCATCCTGGTTTGGTAAGAACATCAGCAATCTACTCATCTGTAGGAAGGTACTACACCAATACTTCCTTCCTCTGCACCATGTCTCGGATGAAATGGTAATTGATCTCAATGTGGTTCGATTTTTCATGAAACACTGGATTATCAGAGATCTTCACACAACTTTGGTTACCATAATGAATAATGGTGGAATCCAACACATGTTCGGATATATCTGCAAGGATCTTGTGAAACCACACTACTTCATGGACTGTTATACTTAATGCAATGTATTATTCTTATGTTGTGCTCAATGCCACAGAAGTTCATTTCCTGCTACACCAGGAAACCATGAAAGATCCCAAAGTGAAGCAACACTTGAAGGTGCTCTTTCTGTCCACTTTGCTCCCTGCCTAATCAGAGTCAATATATTCCTGCCATATTATATCAATACTAGAAGTATATCTCAGACCATGTCAAACTGTGCCTTGCAATTATCTCAACACATGCTTCACAACAATCTAGTGTGTCTATCTCAGTTGGCTCATAAATTGGCTAAGTGAACTCACTGCTTAGAAAATATCTAGTCTAGTGTTAAACAAATACATCAATGATCCAATCAGTTGTCTGTACAGGGTCGGATCAATCTTGTAGGAATCGGAAGAAGACACACATATTTTCTTCATATTCGTCACCATAGTTGTAGCCATGTGTTTCAAGTTTAATAACTCAAACTTCTTCAATTTCTCAACTGTGTACTTCCCCTGACTCAGGAAAATCTCATCAGTTCTTTTCCACACCTCTAGTCCCAAGAAGTAGTGAATCATACCAAGGTCCTTCATCTCAAACTCAGAGGCCAATGCATACTTTCATTCAATAATAAAGCTCTATGTACCTGCGAGGAATAAATCATCAACGTAGAGGACCAAAATCAGGGCCTCACCATTAACAGTTTTGTAGTACATGTTGGGATCAACAACACTTTTGTTGAAGCCCAAACTCATCAGGTGTCCATCAATCCTCGCATACCAAGATTGAGGTGCCTTCTTGAGTCCATACAGGGCCTTATTCAACCTACACACATGAGACTCCTTCTCATGTATGAAGAAACCATCTGGCTACTCAATGTATATTTCTTCCCCAATCTCTCCATTGAGAAAGGTTGTCTTCACATCCATTTGATGTAGTTTCCAACCCATGGATTCTGCGAGGGAAATAATCATTCGAATAGAAGTGTATCGAGCAACAGGAGAAAATGTCTCCTCATAATCTATTCCCTCCACTTGAGAGAATCCTCTAGAAACAAAACCTAATTTGTGCTTCTCGATGATTCTGTCGGCTATATGTTTGATCTTATAGATCCATTTGGAATTCACTACAAACTTCCTTTCAGGTCTCGGAACAATATACCACACATCATTCTGTATGATGGACTGATACTCCTACATCATGGCATCTCTCCATACTAGATGCCTCCTCATAATAGGGAGGATTGGAATCAATGATGTGGCTCATAGCTACAATAGAGCATGAATATCTTTCAGGTCTCTTTCTCTCTCGAAAGGTACCATGAGGATTTGCATGTTCTTTTGCCTCCTATAGAGTATGACGAGCCCATGCAAGTATCTTCCAACCTACTGCAATATCTCTAGAAAAATTAAGTGGAACAACAAGATCAAAGTGATCAATTTGATCAATAGGAGATGTCTCCCTCTGAACTGTTGGAGTGTGAGGGGGAGAAGGCACCATCTCTTCATGTCTCTCATTATCAATGTCCATGTGATATCCTCTAGATCTCCTGAAGGATACCTCCTCGTTAAGGGTAACATTTCTGCTCACCTCAATCTGTCTCTGACCAGGGACGTAGATCTAGTATGCCTTTGAAGACTCACTGTACCCCACAAATGTACCCTTTCTCCCTAAAGGGTCTAGCTTGGTCATTTTCTCCTTCGGTACATGAATGTATTTTGGACACCCAAATATCTTAAGTGTCCAACTTCAGACTTCACTATGGTGAAGGCCTCCTCAGGAGTCATGTTCCTCAAAGTCTTGTGAGGACTTATGTTCTGAACATACACTACAATCATGGATGCCTCTGCCCACATAAACGTAGGTAAATGCTAATCATACTAAGTAATCTTGGACCATACTTGATATATTGAGGTTCCCTCATGAAACCAATGTCTCAAGCATATCGAGGTTCCCTTATGGAGTCAATGTCCCCCAAGTCATATGAAGGTTTCCTCGTGAAACCAATGTCTTGGTTCCTTTATCTGACTGTCTAAGGCATGAGATCTTGGTTCCTTCATCTCTGACTAGGTCAAACGATACATAGTCAAAGTTTTAATACACTGGCAAACAATAAATCTCAAGGAAAACAATAAATCTCAACGATATAGGTTAATGGATGCAATACATCCTCAGCAGCACTTCGTGGAGTTTAGAGCCGAGTTTACCAGATGGTCCTATGAAGAAGGGATTACACATGCCTTTCCACATACCGGCTATGGCTATGTCCTGGTTGCCTAACATTGGACTTCACTGACCAATGATGCTAGATTCACTGAGCACACAAATGTCATCGGGTGTGTCGATGAGGTAGTGCATGAGCGCAATGTAGCACGTCACGAAGTCACCATGGTTGGCGTCATTGAACTCTAAGGAAACCATTTTATAAAAAATCACTTCAGTCTACATTTCTTGTACGTTGATCTGTGGAAGGTAGAGCGTGCCTGAGTATGTGTAGAATAATACCTCCGGGCTGGAGGACGACTTGAATATAATGCCTCCCTTTACCAACTCTATCACGCTATATGACTTGAGAACATCACGTCCCAGTCAAAATATTTATGGCCACTAAAGTAGTCTCATCTAGAAAGTGCAACATAGATGCATGGCTCAAATAAATTGTCGAATGGACCCCAAGTGGTCGATCTTCCCAGTAGTCGTCCATTATTCATGTTTGCACTAATGGCGAACTGGAGCACAATAGTTTGGAATTACTTGAACTCTGTGAGTTTGTGAAATCTCTCCACTTACGTGCGGTGTGCTTCTCGAACCCATCGATTTTGTGAAAAATAGCTAAATCCAAGCAAGCACTTGTTCTTTAAGTTATATTATTGGGATCATTGACCAGGATAAAATCGCTCACCTTGCATGGCAGTGTCCTCTCTTTAAATCCAAGGATTTGGAAACAATCTCTTGAACCTGATGATTGAGTTGTTCATGTGGACGATTGAGTTGTTCAAGGGTTTCAATGAGCCATTGGAAAGATAACTGATATTTGTATATGACGTAGACGGTTTTACATTACCCTGCTGCTATGTATCATAGCAAGCTATCTATCATTTTCCTGGGCCCTCCCGTGAGGGAGTCGAGCCTAGTCCCGCTCTGATACCATGTTATTTTTCTTCATATGAGATATGATCGATGTATTATTACAATAATGAGTGTTCCATATATAGGGAACATAAGGTGACCATCCATGAAAGGATGCATCCCTTGAATAATCAATAACTATTTGTTATTATCATTTACTTATTATATAATATATAATAATAAATAATGATTATATTATTAATTATTATCTTTAGAGAATGTCTTCCCGATGTTGTCCAAACATCAACACCCATGAGTTTTTCCCTCTTTCCTCACTTTATTTTCAGTGTATGTTTTGTACTTGGGTACCTAACATGTCCTCATTGTTGGGACCCAATATTTATTTTCACCATAGTGATGTTCAGGGGGGGTGTTGGAGTTACTTCACACACACCTAGGATTTCTTTTTCCTAAGGTTTTTCCTTGTTTACTAGTTATAATTAGTCATTATCCATTCTCCTATAATTTAGGGGAGAATATTCTCTTTCAGTTGACACTTTAGTTTGACTAGTTGAGTTAAGTTTAGATGTTGCATTGGTTTTGTCACCATGCAACATTGGGATTATCACCATGCTAATTCGACCTTGCCTTGGCATCATCACCAGAGTGGCGCATTATCCTTTATTTCCCGAGTTAACTCCTCACTACTCTTTGTTCAATCAGTTAACTAAAGACTAGTTGACTAGTTAACTCAGACTAGGTGGCAGTTCACTCCCGTAAATTCCTGAGAGACTAGACTAGGTGGAATTTTACTGTGGAAGTTTACTCCCATAATTATTGGTGTGTGTCTAGATCACTCTAAACCACCACTATGGCTCATTAGTTACTCATGTATCCTAAATTTATTGTAAATTATTCACTCTTTGAGTGTGGAATACGGTTAATGAGAATTATTCTATTGTCTCTCCTTCTTCTTCTTCCTTCTATTCTATCTGCAAATGTGTGTATCATTGTTTATATAGATCTATTCTATGCAGGTTCAACACATTTACAGGGATTTATAGTGGTGTGTTTGGTGAACATAGTTCAAACTTGGAAGGCGAGTCGATTGTCACCGAGAGCTGATCATTCAAAGTGGCCAAGCTACCACCTCGAATATCAAGGAGAATTCAAGGCCTCCCACCCGAGGAAGAGATTATAAATAATTCTCTCCCGCCTTCAAAAAGGCATTGGCTTGAACAATCTGAAACTTTCTTATCATTTTGTTAGACTGATATTGTATACCATAACGCTCTAGAAGTCAATGTTTTAGAACAAGAAGAGGTAATCAATGAGGATCTTGGAGCTGAGGAATTCACTCCACACTTTAATTTTATGTTACCTTGGAATTTCCCGTTTCTGGTCATACAAGTCCCACCTATAGGATCAGACTTCGCTGATAGTATCCCTCTCCACTGGGCTATTATGGACGATACTTTTTCAGTGTCGGGGTTGGGAGCCCCTACACTCCCACCTCAGAGATAGTTATCGGGGGGATATTTCCTTTTGGTGTTTCAGGTCAAACAACAAATGTGTCCTAGTCCACCGTCATCGCAACACCATGTAGCATTGCCTCGTCAGTTGTTGGGCCCACTCAAGTTTCAAGTGCAGCTAGATCGTTTATCATAGACAACAAACACTTTCTCTTATGAAATTTCATCTATGGATGTTCTTAACACATTGGTTATTTCTCAGCCAACATCCAAGTTTTCAAATGTTGGTGCGGGGAGAACTCCATCTCCTTACCAAGCCTTTTCTTGGGGAAGAGGTCACATTCCTCCATCGTTTCCATTTTTCATAAGTGGACCTGTTCCATTTTTTGTCCCTAGTCCTGCATGGGGATAGGGAGCCTCTATGGGTAGTGGATACCAATCCATTAGTATGTCATCTACATCGACCCCGTTCACACTTTATGGTGGGTTTGGGAGTAACCCTTTCATCGTATCCACAGTTTCGATAGGGGGCAACCCATTCCAAGGTAAATCCTGGAAATGACCTTTATCCTTGCTAGGGGCACCATTGGGGAGTACCCCTCTGCAAGGCCAGTGGAATACCTCCCAAGGCATATCTCAAGGGGGAAACCCCTTTCCCGGTCAGTCTACCCCCATGCTAGGATTTTTTTCCTTTCCATGGGGGGTCCACTAGAGGAAACCCCAATTTTCCTCTCAGGAACCAAATGGGTGGAGGATTTCCTCCATTCAACCAAGGGCCACAAGGTTTTATCCCAAGCTTTGGTTCAATAGAAAACTCTTTCTAGAAAGCTAGTTCCAACCCAAGACCTTTTTTTCAAGCCGCTCATTAGTCAATGGCGCAACTTAGGTTATCATTTATGGAAATGATACACTTTCTAGACTTATCCAAGTTTATGAATGATCCCATTCTTCATGATCCTAGGTGGCATACGATCCCACCCAAATTTCCTTCATACATACCCAAGTTTGAGGGGAAAAGTGGCAAGGATCCACAGGACTATGTGACGACGTTCCACTTGTGTGCTTGTCCAACTCGATCAATGAATATTCAATTAGATTGTGTTTGTTCCAACATACTCTCACTAGAGGTTCTGCCAAATGGTATATTGAACTCGAGAGGGGAAATTACTTGACATTGGTGATTTATCCATGGTTTTCTTAAACCACTTCCAACTCCTAATTTGTACGATGTCGAGACATATTTTTTGGCTAATTTTGTACAAGACAATGCCATGCACATTTCTGATCACATTTGGGAATGGAGGAGAAGGAAGAGCTTGATTAAGGCTATAGTTCCACCATATTTCCTCCTTGAATGGTTCCTAAAATCCCTACTCCCATATATTTCGAAGGACGTCACAACTTCGAGAGTGTTTTCAAAGAAACATGCAATCTTTTAGGCACAACAGTTAGAGCTCATATACTCTCAGTCGGGCATGCTCTATGAGATTATTTTGAATGTGTCATGATCCACTCTTGACTTGGAAAATCCAAATAATAACCCACATGTCGATGGTATAGTGGGTTCTTCTCAAACAAAATTCATAAATATGGCCACTAGCTAGATGCAAAAACTTGTTATTCAGCAACCTAGGGTCAGTCCATCCTTTGGATCGAACACCCCCACCAACTAGTCTTTTGATGTAAATTTTGTGCAAACGAAGACTTTGAAGGATCCTCGACAACTTGGAGAGAAGAGAAAAGGAAAGGGTAAGAAAGGTAGTGGGGGAAATAACAAAAATTCATACAAGAATGTTTAGGGGACCAAGGATGAGAAAGTGAAGGTGAAGTTTCCTTGCAATATTTTGACAATGATCACCTTACACATCAGTTCCCACAAATGGAAGAAGCCCAACATCTTATTAAATTGAATCAACAACAACTACCTACTATGTTGAAGGAAACTTTCCCACAAGGGAAGAATTTGCAAGTTGGTTCTTCCAACTTCAACCAAAAAGGGGGCATTTCAAGTGCTCCCCCTTCTGACGGATACTAAGGAGTTGTAAACATGCTTAGTGATTTGAAGCTAAAGGATGTATATTTGTCGACAAGGTCTCGAAATTATGATAATCTAGAGTCGACTGAGAAGGGTAAGAAAACTTCAGAGGATTAGGCCCCTCTCCACATAGAGAATCGTGACAAAGAGACAATGTCATGCATACCTAAGGGCGTTTATAAAAGGACAACACATAACCCTAATGCACAAGCCAGTCCCAATTATTCAATTGTTGAGGATTTGGCTTAGATGCCTTGTGCAATGTTCACTTTGGAGGTGCTCCAAAGTTTCCCCTCATAACGCACTGCGTTGTTGCCTGCCATAGGAGTTGTAGATTTTTCTAGTCAGCTCATAATGAAATTTGACGCTACTGATGTGAGGCCACGCCTTCCATATCATGTGTCTTTTCAGATTGGGTTATTTTCAATAATCTCTTAGTTAAAAGAACTTCCTTTGATGAAGTGCTTCAACGTGCATAATGTCTTTGTCATGTTGGAAAGCTATTGGTTCTTCTGAGCTTACCCCTTCTCCTACACTCTTTACTACCTTCGATAGTAGTTCATTTCGACCACATGGTCAGATTCCGTCATGTTTGGTTACACTAGGAGGAAAGTATGTTTGTGTAGAGGTTGAAGTAGTCAACGCACCGCTTGACTATAATATCTTGTTAGGAAGAAGTTGGGCATATGTTGTGATGGTTTTCATTTCAACAGTATTTCAGATTATATGTTTTCCCCATGAGGGAATAATTGTGACCATCGATCAAGTGGCATCCAACATTTCTGACGTGACAACTAACCCTGGGAATATTGTCCCTTCGATTGAAAACTCTCATGTTTCCACTGAGAGCATCGATTGTGGGATGTATGCTTCGCTTATGGGATCTTTTGAATCTCTTGCACTAATTTCATACGTTCTCACTACTCCGATTAATAGGGTCTCTTTGTCTAGAATGTCGTATATACAGGACCCATGGGCCCTTCCATCACCATCTAGTATGGTTGAAGGTCGATTCCATTTTGGGATGGAAAAACCTTTGTATGCATCTGAAATAGATTATCAATCCATTCAGCATGCCACAAAAGACCCAGAACAAACTATAGCAGTCACCGAGGAGGATAATCTCTTTCCTAAGCCTCTTTGGGCTCAAAACTCCTTAAGCTCCCAATACTGTTTAGGTACCGTCTTGCCTTCAGATGAAGCAATCATTAAGGAAATGGTAAGAGCTGAAAGGCCATGGGAGGATTTGCTTCATATATCATATTTCCTCCCTGAACTCAGTCGAGTAGAGAGTGGAGAGTTTAAGTCAATCATTGTTGGAAGTGTTGATGGAGTAGTCAATCCCTTGGCCATACATGGTGTCTATGCCAAAGGAAACATGGCTAATATATCAAAGACGAGCTCGTTCAACATTTCTAAGAATCCTGAAATTGTTGAAAATGTCTTTGTCGGAGCAAAATTCTCACAGGATGAGATTGCTCAATATATGACACTCTTTATAGAATTTCAAGATGTGTTCGCATGATCTTACGAGGAAATTCCTAGCATTGATCCTCGAATATTTCAACATGAGATTTGAACCTATGAAAATGCGAAGCCGGTTCGACAAAAGTTGAGACCTGTGAACCCAAGAAATGCAGCGATAATAAAAGTAGAAGTGGAAAATTTTCTTAATGCGGGATTTATCTACCCAGTTCCTCTGAGATAATGGGTATTTGACCATGTTCCCATTGATAAGAAGCAGGGTATAATCCGTGTTTTCATGGATATCAGGGAATTGAATAAGGATTGTCCTAAAGATAACTTCTTGATGCCATTCATTGATCATATCTTGGATGAGTGTGCGGGGAGTGAAATCTTCTCGTTTATCGATGGTTTTTCTGGATACAACCAGATTAAAATTCATCTAGAAGACCAACACAAAATGACCTTCATATTTTCATCGGGCACTTTCGCTTACAGAAAAATATTGTTTGGTCTTAAAAATGTTGGTGCAACATTCCAGCGGGCCATGATGTTTTTTTTCCATGACTTGAAGCATATAGTGGAGGCATACTTAGACGATCTCACGGCTCACTTGCGCAGGAGAGCCAAGAATATCTTACACCTCTGCTTAGTTTTTGAATGATGTCATTTCTATAGGATCCGATTGAATCCACACAAGTGTATTTTTTGTGTGACCTTTGGTCATCTTTTGGGATTCATCATTTCGACAAAAGGGATCATGGTTGACCCCTTGAAGGTTGAGGAAATAACTCAGTTTTCTCCCTTGAGTATGATTAGACAACTCCAAAGCTTGCAGCAAAATGAAAATTTTCTTTGGCGAGTTGTGCCAAACTATGCTAACATAACAAAAGGTTTAATGCACCTTTTGAAGAAAGGGTCCCATTTTATTGGGACGAATCCCCACAATGTTCATTTGATCTATTAAAGAAAGATTTGGTTTTGAATCCTTTGTTGAGTCCCCCCAACTACAATAGTGATTTTTTTTTGTATTTGGAAGCCGTCGAATCATCTATTGGCATGGTTCTCATTCAAGAAGATGATGAGCTCCAAGAGCACATCATCTATTATTTAAGTCGTGCATTGATAGGTCCTGAACTCAAGTACTCGCACATTGAAAATTTGGCCCTGGAAGCATTCCATGTTGTTCAATGACAGCGACACTATATTCTACTACATAGGACAACCATTATCATTATCGTTAATCCTTTCCAATATGTTTTAACTAGGTGAATTATTGGTGGGAGGTACAACAAATGGATTGTTGTGATTCGGGAATTTGATTTGGAATTTGCGTCTGCGAAGTATAAGAAGTCTTTGGTCTTTGCAGAGTTAATGTCATAGTTCCCAGTTGAGAGTGAGGAAAGAAAAATGATAGAATTGTTTCCAGATGAACATATTTTCCTCATTTATTCGTCTGACTTGTGGTATGGGGATATTCTTATATATCTCCAGAATATGAAGTTTCCTCCAAACTATTCACAAGAAAAGTGACGACGAGTTTGTCACATGGATAAAAACTACCTCATCATGATTGACACGTTGTATCAACGTGGGGTGGACTCGATTATTCATTGTTGTTTTACTTTTGAAGAAGGGGAGGATGCTTTGAATGATTTCCATAGCGGAGCATGTGGTGGTCACCTATATGGGTTGGAAACAACCCAAAATATTTTGCACGTTGGGTACTTTTGTCCCACGATCTTCAAAGATTGTAACGAAGTGGTTAAGAAGTGTCACTTGTGTCAAATATTCACTAAGAAAATGTGCACACATATCGCTCCCATGTTTCCTGTTATTACAGCCAACCCCTTCACCAAGTGGGGGGTAGATTTCATGATGTTCCACCCGACTTCAGCTAGGGGGCATCGTTACATTATTGTGGCCGTAGACTACTTTACTAAGTGGGTCAAGGTCGTGACGATGTTTGTTAATGACGAGAAAACTGCAACACTCTTCATTTTTAATCAGGTCATATCTAGGTTCGGGGTTCTGAGAGAGATTGTCACCGTCGACCATGGCAGTCACTTTTAGAACCGCATGATGTTGGAGCTAGCATCAAAACTGGGATTTAGGTAGGAGAATTTGTCTCTCTACTATCCCCATCCCAATGGTCAATTTGAAGTCGTGAACAAGTCATTAAAAATGGTACTAAGAAGAATGACTATTTCAACTTGAACAAACTGACACTTGATGCTATACCCAGCTTTGTGGGATTACCGGACCTCAGTAAAAAATACTACTAGTTTCTCACCTTTCAAAATTTTCCATGGGGTGGAAGCAGTTTTTCCGATTGAATGTGAGGTTCCTTCACTTAAAATAGTGGTTGAAATCCTTCTTGATATGACTCAGCTCAAGGAGCACTTATTTTATCTTGAACATCTTGATGAGCAGAGTCGATATGTAGCTTTAGAAAACGAAGCGCACAAGAAGCGTGTAAAGTCTCAATATGATAAATCGGTTCATCCTAGGGTTTTCTCCGAGGTAGACCTTGTATTGGTCTACGACTAGGACAAGGATTCCCTAGGGGCAATAAATTTTAACCCTATGCGGTATGACCCTTATGCCATGCGATGGTTTTTAGAAAAAGGATCTTAAGAGCTCACGGATTATGAAGGTAATGTGTTTCCAGAGCCTATAAATGGGCTCTATCTCAAGAAGTACCGTGCTTGAGCCCGAGGGCTTAAGCATTAGTAAGTTTGTAAATATTCCTTATTTTGTATATAGCTTTATTTAGAAGTTTTTTTCATCCTTTTGTTGCATTAGTGATTGGTGTGCTTCTGTTGTGTGGAAGATGCCTAAGGAGTCATTGATCTAATTCATATTCACAGATGGTGATAGCCGTCATAATCGATACTTAACATCCATTGCTTAGGTGATTTATTCTCCTTCTAGTCAGCTAGTGTCCATTGGAGGTGTGTGTCTCGGGGAAACTACTAACAACGTTGCCGAGTATAGCGCAGTTATCAAGATTTTGCGAGATGCATTGTCAAGTGGCATTATTCACCTCCAAGTGTTCATGGATTCACAATTGGTTGTTTCATAGTTAAATGACATGTATCATGTACATGATCTAATGTTGTTATAGTTTTTCCTTAGGGTGCGTCTTCTGGAGCATTCATTTGATTTTATTACTTATGAACATGTTCCTAGGAGATATAATGAATTAGATGATTCCTACGCTAATTATGTTTTAGATTGGAATTTATATCATCAGTGAATTAAGCACACCGAGTCACATGTAAATACTAACATTTGCAAGTAAAATAAAAAATGTATATAACGCACAAAAATAATACATATATATCAAAATGAGATCCATCAAGTACAAAGTATGGGGCCTCCTAGCCCCCGAAGGTTATATAATGTTATACAAGTACAAAAATTGTGCTATGAGCACACAATATTTCTAGGCCTAAGGCCAGGTGCACCCTATCATAACAAATAATGGTGTTTAGCAAATGTCGGAATAGTTGGACCCATGGTCTGGGTACCCGCACAACATGACATTGCATGCCTATGGGGAGGTCATCAATGGTAGCCATAGGCACATTACACATGAGGGCCTCAAAGTTTCGGCTCACACTATGTAAGGTCCTCGTTGCATCATCACTTGGTCCCACCTCCTCTCTGCCTCATTGGCTATGTCGTGGGACGTTAGTCGATCTCACGGGTGATTTATCTGCATAAAATTAAAGTACTTGTTAGTATTTAGGATCTCGCAAAAATATAGCAATAATTATATATTGGAAAATTAAAAATTAAATAACACAAAATGAAAGGTTACCTATATCCTATAACTTGTCTCCAATAGGGATGATGACTTTTGGGTCATTGGTGAAATCGATGCCCGCATATGGGTAGTCCTCAATGAAGGGAGTTTGTTGCTCCCACTAGCCAAAGAAGTCATCATCAAATGGATTGGATATTTTTCCACCTCTTGAGCGATCTATGAGCTCGATCCATCGGACCATGGTAGACCATGGCAGGCCATGGTCACAATTTTCCTCGTATGTGTATTCCTAGGCTTATCATAGGAACCCACTCAAGAAATAAAGTGCACAGGACACTTCTAAAGAAAAAAGTCTTCTCCTTCCTGAGCTTGCAATCTGTAAGTTGTGCTTTCATGTTGTTGATCATGGTAGTGCTCCATTCATACATAGTAAGGCATAGTAAGTCAATCCCATATTGCTTTTTTTCCTATTACGCCAGATGTAAGGAGTTCGATCCCATGATCTAAACTAGAGTATATAAAATGACTCAATGACTCAAGTTGGCGATCTATTTGATCGACACTTGAGGGCCACTCTTCTTAGTATCGGCATCACAATACTCGTTGATGAATTCATTGATACGTCGGCCTCCTCCCCGAGATAGGAAGTTTGACACTTCCCCTCTCCTTGAAAAACCAGTAATGAAGTAAATGTCTTCAACCGTAATGGTCAAACACTATCCAACGAGCATGAATGCCTTGGCATCAGGGTTCCAATAGTAAATTAAGATATTTAATAATATCCTTTGCACCCTCATGCCACCAACTTGGAAAATATTTTACATGTCGCAAGCACGCAGAGCTTTATTTGATTCATCATTTTCAAACACTGCTCCATCCACCTCTTCTTATTCATGTTCTCTCCAAAGAATAGACATCCTACTCAATTTCCAAGAATTTTTGAGTTAGTTCTTATTTTTTCAAATACTTTCCTGGGAATCCACAACCTTTAGTTTGAACAGTCGCATATATCCGCAACTAGTGTTTCCACCAACTGCAAATATCCATGGGTTGCCATTAGGAAGCTCGTGGATGCGCAGAGTCATGCTTAATAAATTGAATTTAAGCTTGAAATTTCCTTGAATCTACAGAAGTAAAGGAATTGAATGCAAGATAAGGTTGGAACACTTAATTTTTTAGGGTGGCAAGTGGTGGAGTTGCTACAAGCTCTGTGTTTTTTCGATTTTCTCTCCAAGGGTTTTGGTCACTTTGGTGGTTGTTTGGGTGAAATGGTAAAAATGGAATGGTAAATGGGTAAATATATCCATATTTATTAAAATTTTGAAAACCCAATTCCTAAAGTTTCCTTATTTTTCTCAAAATTTTCAACTAATGATCAATTTTTTGTAGCGTTATTGTCATTTTTGCAGGTCTTAGTCCATTTTGGACTTTTCTCTAGTACCTTTATCATTGATCGGTTGATTCTTTTACAAGACTATGGGAAGGTAATGTGATTAAAACTGGCATTTGGATTAGGGTGCATTTCACTCAAATTGTTGCATTATCAGTTACCATTATCGTTTAAACCTAGGGTCAATCCCATTAATGAACGATGAAACCTTTCTCTCTGCTTAAAAGCATCGTTCAGATGATGGTAGAGCCTACCTTACATGGGTGCCCTAGTATAGAATCCTTTTGCATTCTAGTGCTCATGCTGCAAGTTTGTTTCTAGGATTGGGGGTCCTGGTTAGTCCCACCATGAGTTCGCGTTTGAAATTCATGCTCATTACTCTCTCTCATTCTGGCCATTTCCCATGGAACCCCTCTCTTACATGATGCTCACCAACAACATTATGGATTCCATAGTTAATCTCTTTTCAGACTCCTTAAAATTGGAAATATTGTTGAGTGACATTGTTCCTTGTACACTTGTTAAATGGACCTGAAGGAACGTTTGTTCAACACAAGTTTACCCTTTTTTCAGAATGAATAGACTAATTATGAAAAATGTATACTCTAGCATACAGACTAGAAGAGTTCTACTCAGTTTTTTTTTATACTTTTTCAGGCTCGGGGGACTAAATTTATGAAAATGGACGAGGGAGTCCATAGTTATGCTCTTTTCATACTCCTTAAATATGAAAAGATGGTCAAGTGATCTTGTCTCTATCACACTCGTGAAATGGATTTGAAGAGACATATTTTCATTATAAGTTTAACCATTTTCCAGACCAAAATGACTATCTACGAAAAAGGAATACTCTGGCCCAATAGTGACCAAAAGAGTTCTCCTTGGTATGATTTTATTCTTTTTCAGGCCCTAGAAACTAAACTTGTGAAAAATACCATCATGGGAGGTTTACTTCCCAAATTTGAGTCGTAACTGCATCTACATATTGACTGCTCGTTCTTTTAGGCCTAATTCTAGCTTCAACATACTATCATTGAACCAATCGCCTATGCATTCCTATCATTTCCCAGCCTTGCAATTTATGCCCTTATGACTTGACAGCTTATCCCTGGAGGGAGCATCCCCCTAGTGCCCTTATCCTGCACATGCTTCCTTGCATTGAGCATAGGTATGTTCCTTTCTCTATGGAACTAGTTTTCTTTCCCACGACACTCATTCCCTCCACTGTACGATATCATTCTTTTATTCCTTTTCGGGCTTCTATAACATGAAAAAGACAAAAAAATAAAAAAATAAAAAAGAAGGGGGGGGGGCATCTATCTCTTTTATTGGAAGCAGTTTTGTCTCCCTTGAACAAAGCACAATCTTGAGTTGGTATCTCATCATTTTGGGTCTAGTATGGATTTAGGAGACTTTGTCTCATTATTAAGTTTTGTCTCCCCCGATTGGTTACTCTTCCAACTATATGGAGCGTTTGTTGATGCCTCTGGCGTAAAAAATGGATCCCATTTTATAGTCATGCTTCCTAAGTCACATAATGTGTCATGCTTATGTTCAAGGGAAAGTTTCAACCTATGCCGACCGTTCTGTAGTAAGTCTGTGCCCTTGCAAGTCGGCCTTCCCAAGTCATTCTCATCATCACGAGTATCAGTATTTTCATCAAATTTATTCCAAATATTTTGCCTTTCGCCACCCCTCGTGTTGGTTGATGGAGGATGCCTTAATGCCTTCCTTCCCATCGAATCCAACACATCTTTATTTTGGAGAGGGATCTAGAGTCATATTTACTACCTTGGGGCTTGTAGTGATTAGTGGCAGGTTCCCTCGCTATTGACAGTGATAATACACCAATGTCCCCTACTCAATAGATTCTACCCAGTGTTCGACGCCAACTAATTTATTCACACTTGTTAGATTGTACCATGGTACCTTGACTCCCATTATCATCATCGATGGGTTGTATCGCATTTTTTAATGGTATACATCAATGATCGGTAATCAAAGGATTTCTCACTTTGTTAATCAACACATATGTTCACATAGTGTAGACTTGTACCACGATGGATCATTGTGAATACTTCGGGTGAAGTACGAGCACCACATCTTTTTTGCTCCTTCTCGATTCATATGGTGCCACCTCACACACAATGGAACTTGCAGAGGATCAATTTGTTCATTCTCTTGGTTCCATATATCCTCTATTCTTGATCTTGAGACATAGCTCCACGGTGTATCTATTCGTGGCTATGATCTACTTTGACATGGATCCATAGTGTATTCCTCATGGCCATGCTTGCTACTTCATATTTATTACGTGGATCCATTGTGTATTGTTTATGGCCATGGAAATTAGTCACACTTTCATATGTACCATGGATACACAATGTACTTTCTTTGGCGGCCATGCTTATATCACTCCTAAGCATGGGTATGCCCAACTTGGGAAGAAAAACTCTTGCTTGATCTTTGTTGACGGTTATTTTTCTTGATTCAGTTGTTCGGGAACCTTCAGGGGTACTCCAATGCATCCTCACCTCTCAGAGTTAATCATGTATTTCAGCCATAATTTTTCCCTTCTAACCTCACACATTGTGGGGCATTTTTTATAGCACAAAATGCCACACCTATGCATTTGTGCCATGGGCTAACCCTTTCCCAAAGATTGCTAGACATTTTCCCATGTTATCACTCCAAAATCATCTAAAAAACATGCCTTATGAGCATATCTGTAGGTTTCCCTAGTGCAAAGCACAGATATTCATGACTCTCCAGCTTGCAACCCGCAGATGCCCTAAAAAATCATAAAAAATAAATAATCTCATGTTTTCGGGTGGGTTTTTTGGTTGGGCTCGTTTCCCAATGTCCCATGCCCGTACACAATGGAATCCAACTCCCCCAACCTATTGGGGAAGAGATAAAAGCACCCTTGAGGGATAAGTAGAGGTCAAGTCCCTTGGTGCAATATTATTTTTTCAGCATCTAGCAAGCCTTCCTTTCCTATAATCCTCTAAGAAACACCCCCTTGTTTCTGGAAACTGCTTTTCCAACATCTCTTTCTTATCTATATGGCTATTGGGTGTATCCTTATCCCTATTTGGGCCATCCAAGGAAGAGTATAGTGGTTGAGTCAATGCTTGAAGGATTCTTGGAGGAACCCGGATAGTTGGCTTCGAGACGGTGCCAAAGGCGAGACAAGGTTGTAACTTACCTTTCTGATTTGGTGTTAATATAAGAGGTTTTTTTCCCTCCTATCATGTGTTCATTGTATGTATTTTCTTACTAAGTGTACTTTCAATATGATATATGACATGTATACCCTTTGATCATGTAACTACCTTTGTAGCAGCTTTGGTATCGTGCCCATTTCGCAGGTTACTTCCAGCAAAGGATCTAGAGTTCGTCAAGAGAAAGGAGCGGGATTGACATCAAACAAGAGACCTAAGGTGCACCCTTTTTCCCTCATCCTTTCCTAACTTCTCCTTGCAAAGTAGTTATTCTTTTAGTTTTTGTGTGCTTGTCTTGGAGGGAAGATTTCTATCTTCTCCATACAGTCTCGATCCATTGTGTTTTCGACCCATAATAACGAGGTATATATCCCGTCAACACATATGGTTCCCACATGCCAGCTTGTGAATGAAGCAATTAAAAGTTGCTAGGTGGTGTTGAAAATGACGACTTGTGGCATTACAACACATATCACATGTAAAATAAAGATACACATGACACAGATGGAGATTCTATGTGAAGCTTAAATGAAAATGAAAATCATACAAATCTCACTTTGAAGGTGAGTAGTCAATGTCACTTAAAAAACATTAGTATTTTCCTTTTTCAAACTTGCCCCGATAGGGACTACGTTGTTATGCAACACTTGTTTATATATATCTTCTCAAAGAATTTAGTGTATAAACATTAAAAAAAAAAATCCAACATAAATAAATTATATTTTAATGACAATAATAAAGGATGAGTGATCAATTCAAACCGACAAACACATGCAACAACTTGCACCACATTTTTAAGCATTTAGAGTCCATTTTACAATGTTTTATCGACGAAGTCAAGTGTTTCCAAAGATATGACATCATTGACAAACCTTTCTCAAAAGGTGTTATAATCTTGTCTTGAAATACTTGCCATCACTAGTTTCTATTAGCGAATGCAGGGGAAATCATCACTGTTATTCAAGGAAAACTACATCACCTAAAATAACCCATTGATGATCCATAAGGGGGTAAACTTTCACTCCTACCAGATGTCTCCTAATCTTGAATTGTTAACTTGTTTCCTTACATCCGAAAAAGACGAATTCTTAACCAAACAAAAATCTTTAAAAAATTAAAAAAAATTACTATTATTATTGGATTAAGATTAAAATTACTCCAACGTGTGTGTTGTTAAAGATTGTGAGATAAAAACCAACTTGTGAAATAATAAACTTGGAGAATTCTATACACCCCTATTATGGTGATGGAAGTTATTAATAATAATTATTTCATGTTGACTTCCGAACCAAAACATATGCTTAGAGATAGGGAAGTGTGCATCGTTTTGTTTTCTTTGCAAGTCACCTCTTAATTTATCAAATTTGTCTTGTTTTATTTTATATGTCACCTCACACATGTGCATGGGTTAACTATTATATTCTTATAAAAATATTATAAGAATAAAATTATTATGATGGAAGGTACAAGTAAAGCTTCTTTGTTACGTTGAAGTAGTTTTTGTAATATGGTTGAATTAAAAATATATAAAGTGGTTTATAGGTCTTCAGCGATGCAATAGTTTATTTTAATATAAACATACATTCTTCGTTTTAAGGAGCATTCAAAATTTGATAATGATTATTTTATGGTACTCCAAAACGACTTATGATCTACAGAATATAAAACGACCCAAAATTTCCAAACAAGTATATATTGCAATCAATCTAGGAAACGTGACCTTCTTTCTCAACCCCAACTAAGAAGTTATCTTTCGAGAAGTATTGTTTCTTCCTACTCAATATATAAAAATCACACTATTGAATATATACAAATATGAATATCTTATTAATCGTAATATATATATATATATATATATATATAACACACTATTTGACAAACTATTTTCATGTTTTTATAAATATATATTACATCACTAAAATCATTCATGTATAGCAAGTAAGGTCACAATCAATTTAACAAATACATGTGACATTTACATCATCACAATTATAGCCTTTTGTAATTACATAGTTCTCTTCATCATTATAAATACATTTTTCTTTCGAACCATCTACAATCACTATATTTCTAGCATCATAGGCGCTCTCCAAGATCTCTCAAACTTTATTTAAAGGTTTGAAATATACACATGAATTCTCATCACCAACATAACCCTTTCTTGGTATGGTGTCACAATCATCTTTTTTTAGTATGACTTTAAATTGCTTTATTTCAATCCTTTATTGTCAAATAAAAATGATAAACACTCATTCACTTTTTTTCACATAGATGTCCATAAACCAATCTAAAAAATACTTAAGCATTGTTCAAAAAATTCTTTAAACCCTGGGCATAAAAAATAAATCTATGTACTTGTATCAATGTCTATATTTCTTGGCAATGATTTTTTTTGTGATGATTTTTTATGAATTGCATGTAACAACACTTCATTCATATTGAATATAATCAATTATTTATTTAACAATATTGTATATGCAAGAAAATAAATACAACACACAATCTCATTAATTTGCTATTTGTATATTGCAAAATATTAAGTATAGTTTTTACAAACATGATATGCAATTTTTTAAAAACATCATCACTTACATAGTTCCATTCATATTTGTTTTTTTGCCAATAACCAATTACTAAAAATATACAATTATAATAAAAATACTCAAAATTGTTTTTATATCTCTTTCATATGAACCAATAAATGTCCGACTTGATCACAATATAAAGCAATCCTCCTCACTATTGTCTTTTGAATTTGAATGTTTTTAACCAATGCTTCATGTCTGGATGAAGCAACATAATATTGTTTTTATATTTCTATTATGAACCATCAAATGTCCAACTTGATGGAATTTTCAAACTTTCTCCTAGTTATTGTCTTATGAATGATATTAACCTTCGTTTATAAATAATATGTTTGATTTTTCATATCTATCTCCATATTGAATAATTACATTTTTCAACAAGTTTTTGTAAATATGCACTAGTCCACCAATATATGCATACATTGGTGAATGATGAAAAGTATGTATACAATTGTTGGTAACCCCAAATAAATAAAAAATGTCATTCTTCAACCATTCAAATTCACTCATAAAGTCTTTTATTCTGAATAAACAAACCACATAGCTATGTAAAAATGATTCCGTGCAGCATTGATAATGTTAGGACTAAACAATCATGCATAATAATGGTAATAGTCATGCAGAAAATCAAGATATTTGTAGGTTGGTGTTGTTTCAGTAAACACTCAAACTCCAAACACAAATCCCTCTACTCCCAATACCGATAATTTCATTTGAGTTGATGTTCAGATTGCATACAAAAACCATAACTAGAAATAGTTACAACAAGATAATATATAAATCATTAAATTAAATAAGTTATTTATCATGAATATGTAATTAAAGTAAAGTGTTATTTTAGATGATCAATACATAACAAAAATAAAAATAAACCAATAACATATTTAAACAATTAAACTAAAAATATTTATTTATAATAAATTGACATAACAAAATATTTAATTAATGTAAATAATATGTGTTTCAATAATTATATGATGTTTGAAGTTTATTACACATTTCTTTCAATCCTAAAAGATATGAGAAAGGTTTTGACATTTCATGTTGGATCTATTTTAATGAGATGTTGTCGAAGTCCAAGTATTAAATTATTCTCATCTTTAGATAATACATTGTTAGGCTTCTCCACAATGAATTTTTCATATTGTTTCCCTTCATCACCTTCCAAAACCACCATTGTTTTGTTCTTCTTAGAAAATTCATTTCCAAATTCATCCCATAAGGCTGGCAAGATTTTTATGTATTTACCTTCATTATCTTCAGTACATTTATCAGTAAAAAAATATTATGTATTTAAGTTTTTCTTTTTCTTTTTCTTTTCTCCAAGTAATTTCTTAAATAAATCCCTCCCATCATTTCCTCTTTTATTTGACTAGATTCCAACTTGGAATTTGTCAACACATATTTTCAAGAAATCTAATGCATCTCGTCATGTCTAATACAATTATGACTTGTATTTAAAATCATTGCCTTGGTCAACACCTTCAAATCCTTATTTTCTCTTTTGGGAGGATTTTTGACTAAATAAAAAACCTTCTAATTCTATTACCAACAACACATTATTATGTGAATTTGCACAAAGAAAGGATGTGTGTCATATATTACATAATATATTTTCTACAAATTTGGATGGAATTACAAAGAATCATTATGTTTATTACCTATCACTAATTTGATAAGGAAGGATTAGAGATCAACAACACTAGAGTTAGTGGGTCCTGGTCTGAATTTGATGCTTGATTGGACTATTTCTTCATTTACATGTTCTAGAATGGAACTATCTATTTTTTGTTTTGATTTGTATCAAATTTTGAAGGCTTCTTTCTTGTATCACCATGTCCTATAGAAAAATAAAGGCATGCATTTTTATTTACAACCATTGAAAAAAAAAATACAATCTTTAAGATTTGAAGAAATTGATTCAAACATATAAACCTCTTAGCTTGATCATTCGAATTTGAATTGCAATTCCTAGTGGAATCTCCAATACTCTCATCATCTTGATCAAATTTTCCATTCTTATTAAAAGATTCTTAGGAGTCAATGTATTCAACAATTACAACTAAATATAGGGATTGAGAACAATTAGTTAAAAAAAGTAACTAGAAAAAAGAAAAGAATTACTCAAATAAAATATTAAAAAACATCAACAAGAAATACCTTTTTTCTATGCAAGTAATAATGTTGTTTGACAAAAACAATTCATGTACAATTCTTGATGAGTTGTGTTTATGATTGAAATAAGTTGTATATTTCCTAATTTGTTCATAGAACAAACAAATCTACATACAACATATAATGAAAGAACTATTCCATTAGGTGAGGTAAATGTGTCTACTATATGATCCTAGAACTTGTGTATCCTTTCTTTTGCAAAAATATGATTTATTGAATCCAAACTCAACTCTCCAAACATTGGTAAATTAAAAAGTGGTGTGTTTTCATCATGCCAATCCATCACTTATGCCATCTTTGAGTCGATAAACAAATATTTTTTGACTTTCTTTCAATCACCAATTGGTCATGATACCAGAGTTAAAATTCTTACTAGTTGTCACCAAAGCACTACCACACACATCATGGATCGCATCCATGAATGGCATAGACGATATAGTTTGTGTAATATTGAACTCAAATTTCCCCTCCTTTGGATTTTTTTTTTAAGTTTATCCTCCTCATTATCACTAAATATATGGACACCACCATGCCTCAATAAGAAAATGAATCCATCCTTAATGTGCAATTTTTTTACCTTTTGTATGCCTAGTCAAGTTATTTTCAATGAGTCATTCCCAATGCCCCTCAACATCAACCTTTCAAAACCAACATTGGGGGCATCTCATGTTGTGCTTGACATAGATATTAGGTCCCTTGTATAGCCACTAACTAGTTTGGCTAGATGACCCTCTCCCCTATCAATATCTAGTATGATAGTCACTACAATAGAGCCAACACTTCATACAACCAACCTACCACATGTGAGCATTAAAATATTACTTATGTCAACCCCAACATTTTCTATGACAGATCACAACCCTCCCATTCAGCTAGTACGTCCCACTCAAGGACTCATTCCTTTCAACATGTGCATAACCCCTCATGTAGTGGTCAACCCTCCATGTTTCACATCCTCTCCTTGGCCCCCCACCAAGGTCCTTATCCTTATAACTCCTTACCTCTATCTAACACCAACCTCATTCAACTTTCTTCCTCCCAATAGGGTTAATTTTTTCTCAACAAAAAACGGACAACCCCCCAAATTTATAGAACAAGGGGAAGACCAATAAGGGTAACAAGATCTCAAATTAGAACTAGGGTCCAATAGGAAATCCACCCAATCAAACCAGTAATGATGGGGAAAATCCTAACAACATAAACTATAATTAAAACCCCCCTCCCCCCAACAGTTCACGCAAGAAAGGAAAGAAAAATCATCTTAGAACAAACTTTCCTTGTACACTTTGTATCCAATATGGGCATTACACCCGCCACAACCCTGAAATCGCCAAGTTTCACATATTAATTATATTAGTAAGTATTTCAAGTAGTTATCCCCCACAACAGAATAATACACCCCTCCCTATACACCCTTATACTTCATAGGCAATAGTGGTGTACAACCCTTTCCTCCAACAAGGAGTAGTTGAAAACCAATGGGAGGCCCCCACCTCCTCTCTACATTATAGTTAAGCATATCTAGGAGACCCATTGTTTTAGAACATTTACATGAATGTAACATATATTCACCTTCAGAACTAGAAATGGACATATAACATGCTTGAACGTAATTCAAATAAATTCAATGATGCTCAACCCTCAGCCATTAGTAATTTTCAAATCCCTTTACTTAATGCTAACTCTACACCTCATGTACCATAGGTTCCTTTACATTGTACCACACACAATCCACATGTATCAGTTGCACACAATTATAGTATCATTGATGACTTGGCCTAGTCACCCATTACCATGTTAGCACTCGAGGTTCCTTAAACTTGTCCTTCCTAGTGGAAGTTAGTACTATCAACCTTGGGTACCATCAATCCATTACATTCACACTTTATGACATTTGACTTAGAAAAATCTAAGCCAAGGTTTCCTCCTTGAATTGAGTTTCAAATACTAGTCATGATAAAAAACCTTATCATACACCATTGTCTCATTGATGAAGGTGTTCTACTTGCACCATGTCCACCATGGTCTATTAGAAGTTAAGATCCCATAAGATAATCCTACTTGCACCACGTCCACCATGGTATAATAGAAGTTAATCTCCCCTGATATAATCCCATCCACCATTACTCTCTACACTTACAATGTCCACCCTTCTAAACCAGAAGGGCTCTTTCAAAACTTCAATTTCCCCATTGAACTAGAAAGAAAGACTATATTGATTGACATGGAGATCATAGATTCCTTACTTGATTAAAACATTCTTCTTGGGCACATCTATATGTAAGACATGAAGGAAATCACCTTCTCAGTAATCCACACAATTGTGTTATCTCGTGAAGGGAATATTTTTACCTTGGATCACCTTACATATTATAAGCCCAAGACATATACCAATCTTGACAATGTTTTGGCCACCATTGGAGATAACCAACGCCTCCCATCTTACACTAAGATGGGCCTCAACATATTCAAATACTTGACACCAGTTGGGGCATATCACATTGCACCTCCCCAAGTAGCTCCCATAGGATCCTCTCCCATGTGTACCATCACTTCATTTGATGAACTCCCTTGTACATCAAGAGAAGCAGCTACTATGCCACTACATACCCTCATGGCCATCAAGCGAGGCAACCCCCTCCCCTTGTGGGGATCATCTCCTAGAATACATGCATCCAATAAATCATGTATCTTAGATTCATTTTCACTTCTCTCCACCTGACATTGTTGTGAACCCCATGATGGCCACTTTTACCCTTATTGGGTTGATCATAGGCATACCTATTTAATATATTTCCTCCCCCTAACCTAACCTTTACATGACACCACCAATCAACTTAGTATTTTAAACCATCTCGCCTCCAAGTGTTTCATCACCTATGATCCCCTTATCCACCTCAAACACATATCACATTGAATCAACTACTCTCCTAGAAGATAGTTGGGAGAAACACTCAAAAAGTCGGGATACCATTTCCCTTGAACCTACCTTGGCCACACCCATCACCGCAACCACTACTTGCACTCATATTCCTCCTTCTTGTGCCCTCTATGATTTTAATGTTCATGCCACTCCCCATTTTCCTATGCTCCCATAAGCTACAAAACTTATGGCACCCCATTTTCCTATGTTCCCCAATTTCTTTAGACACCCATGGTGTTAAGAACCAAATATCAATATAGCATAGAAAAACCTCAGAATAAGTACTCAACACCTTGAAAAAGAGAGAAATTCAAATAATAAGCCTCTTCGAGGGGGCAACCTCCTTATGCCCACATAAATGTACAGTTACAAGATGATTCCAAATGAAAATGTCTCCTTGGTATATATAGGAGACTATGAGGTATAATTACAACTAATGGACTAAAGCTGACATAAATAAAATAACATTACTAATGTAATATGCCCCAATTAAGGGGTAATGAGCCATTATTTAGGGCTTAACATGCCCCTCCCCTTGAGAAAAGTGTTGTCTGCAATGCTTGCGTAACTTTGGATGCTTCTATATAAAAGACTCATCTTCCCAAGTGGAATCTTCAGTCGGTAGTTTCCTCCATTTAATGAGATACTCTGAAATGGATCTACTCCTCAGCTGGCGAATTTTTGCGTCAATGATGGCTTCAGGCTCCAATATGATTTTTCCTTCCTCGTCAAGTTCTGACAATATAGTTTGAACTAGGATCTTGTCACCTATAACCTTCTTTAAGAATGAAACATGGAAAACTGGGTGTACTTGTGAAGATGTAGGCAACTCCAATTTGTATTCCATAGTACCAATATTTTGCAACACCTTATAAGGGCCATAGTACTTTGGTGATAATTTATTATCCTTGTTGGATTTCTTGAGGGACATCTATTTGTATGGTTGTAGTCTTAAAAACACCCAATCTCCTACTTCAAAACTTCTTTCACTACGATGTTGATTTGCTTGTTGTTTCATGCGATTATGTGCCATGGTTAGGTTGTCCTTTAATATTTGGAGAACTTGTTGTTGGTGCTCAATGTGATCTTCCACTACTTGAACCTTATATTTTTATTTTAGAGAAGAAGTGATGGATGGAGGGTGGTATCCATAGAGTGCCATAAATGGTGTCTTTTTTGTTGCAGTATGAAAGGAAGTGTTATACCACCATTATGCCAAGGGTAACCATTTGAACCATTGTGTTTGTTTATCATAGACAAAGAAACAAAGGTATCCTTCCAGACATTTGTTCACTATTTTGGTTTGTCCATCAGATTGAGGATGATAGGATGAGTTATGAGCCAATTGAGTACCCAAACAAGAAAATAATTCTGTCCAAAAATGTCTAGTGAAGATGGGATCTATGTCACTTACAATAATATTTGGGTTGCCATGTAGCTTTTGAACTGTCTCCATGAATGAGGTGGCAACTGTATTGGCTTTGAAGGGATGAGAGAGTGCACAAAAGTGTGTGTACTTGGTCAATCTAACAACATTCACCATAATGACACTCTTTCCTTTAGACTTCGGTAACCCTGTGATGAAATCCATGGAAACCTCCTCCCAGTGCTGACTTGGGATGGTTAATGGTTATAAAATACCTGGGGTCTTAATTGTTTCCACCTTATTTTGTTGGCAAACCAAACATTCTGTCACAAACCTTTGCACATCAGTTTTAAGGCCATCCCAAAAAAAATCCTTCTTGACCCTATGGTAGGTTTTCAAAAATCCTGAGTGCCCTCCTACTAGAAAGGTGTGCAATTCCAATAGTACCTTTTGTTTGAGTTGGGAGTTCTTACATAAATATAAGTGATATTTGTACCATAGTGAATCATTTTCCCATGTAAATGTATCTGATGCACTGGAATCCTGTTGCAACCTTTGAACGAGAGTCCACACTTTTTCGTCATTCTTCCATTCATCCCTTGCTTCTATTATCCAATTAGGTTGGATGATCGAGATAGCACAGAGAAAGGCCTCAACATCTTCATCCTTTCTTGAGAGTGCATCTGCCACAACATTTTTCTTCCCTTCTTTATAGGCAATTTCAAAATCATAACCCAATATCTTGGTTACCCATTTTTGTTGTTCTTATGAAGATAGTCTTTGTTCCAAGAAGTATTTAATACTATCATGATCTGTTTTGATCTTGAAGTGCCTACCAATTAGGTAAGGACGTCATTTCTTCAATGCATGTAGTATTGCCATCATTTCCTTCTCATAAATGGGTTTGTGTAAGTCCTTTCCCTTGAGTGGTCGACTTTCAAAATCCAGGGGCCTTCTTTCTTGCATTAGGACAGCACCAATTCCATTTTCCGAGGCATCACATTCCACAATAAAGGTTTTTATGAAGTCTGGAGTGGTCAAGACAGGAGCTTTGCACATCACCTCTTTAATTTGTTCAAAAGCTTTAGTTGCATCTGAAGTCCATGAAAAGGCATCCTTCTTAGTTAGTTTCATTAAAGGTGTTGCTATTCTTCCATAGTACCGAACAAACTTGCAGTATTAACCTATCAAACCCAAAAAACCTATAAGATTCTTCAATGTTTTGGGAATCGACCAATCCATCATGGCCTTAATCTTGTTAGGGTATACCTTGACACCTTCATGAGATACAATATGACACAAATACTCTACCTCCTTCACTCCAAATAAACATTTGGATGGTTTGGCATATAGTTGTTTCTCCTTTAGTAGTTGTAGCACCTTATCAACATGTCACACATGATCCTCCCAAGACTTTCTATAGATTAGTATATCATAAAAAAATACTAACACAAATTTTCAAAGGAAGGGCTTGAAAATGGAATTCATCAACCCTTGGAATGTGGAAGGTGCATTTGTAAGGCCAAAAGGCATGA
>ML780748.1:38180-66059 GCA_009831015.1 Picea engelmannii
CAACCCAAAGTTGGAGTTTCTCCATTCTTGATTCACCTTCCTTGTGTCCTCATCATGAATTTCATGGGATACATTTTCACTTTCAGGTGTCCTCTCTATTAGGAAATTTTTCAATCCTTCCATGATCTCCCCTTTTAAACCCTTCATCATCTCTTGTAGTTCATCTTTTGTTACTGTATTCTTTTGTAAATCATTTATGTCCCTACACATTTCTTCACCTTCATCAAGAGTCCATGTAGCATTTTCTCGAGGCTTATTTGGTGTAGAAGTTCCCTTTTTGGGTGGCATGTTGGCCAAGTATCACTTTTGAACCTTGATTTTGAGGTGGTTCTGCTAGACAATCTTTCTTCTGTTGCATCTCCAAAGTTTCGACCCTTCTGGGTATGAAACTTTATTTTTTTTAGTTATATGATATTTCTTCTCTGCAATACCATAGGTCTGATCAAAATTGGATGTGTCAAGTGGAATTTACGGTAACTTCCCCACAACTTGTTGATTTTTGGCCTTCCCAGGAGATCTCACTTGTATAGCGTGCCCCGCACAAAATGATTTATATCAAATTACGAAACTCATACCAAAAATACTAAAGACTGTCCACTATCCAATGCAACTAGTCTCACTCAATTTGGATACTCTAGGAAGAAGTTATGATTGTTTTACCTGGAACACCTTCTTGAGACTAGTCAATAGGACTAGTCAGATACCCTATCTTCCATAGGGTGTATCTACAAATGTAAGATGACTCAGAAGATGAAATTTTGACCATAGATACCTTACTAATTCCTGTGAATATCCTCCATATTTCAGGGTATGAAACGTTACAGAACAATTTTTATAGCGAAAATTCTGCAATGAATAATTTCAGGATGATTCCAGAACCCTATCTTGAACATGTTGTATCTCCGAAAGTATAAGGCCTCAGGAGCTAAAATTTTAACCCGACGTACCTTGATCCATATACTAAATGTCCTCCAAGCTGTTCCTTTTGAAACATTGTAGAAAAAAAGTTATAGTGAAAATTCCAAGGTGTCTCAGATGTAGCAGCGAAACCCCAAGACCTTGAGCTCTGATACCATATGTTAAGAACCAAATATCAATATAGCATAGAAAAGCCTCAGAATAGTACTCAATGCCTTGAAAAAGAGAGAAATTCATATAATAATCCTCTTCAAGGGGGAAAACTCCTTATGCCCACATAAATGTACAATTACAAGATGATTCCAAATGAAAATGACTCCTTGGTATATATAGGAGACTAGGAGGTATAATTACAACTAATGGACTAGAGCCGACATAAATAAAATAACATTACTAATGTAATATGCCCCAATTAAGGGGTAATGAGCCATTATTTAGGGCTTAACACATGGCATACCTCCCCCTCCCCCCAAGCAAGTAAATTTTTAAGGAACCAAACTTATCTTAAACTGTATAAACCTAGGCAAATCTTACTAAATCTTAAAATGACAACCATAAAATGTTTAGCGATATTTTTGTAAAAATATTCAAATTCCTATGGATTTTATATAGTTTCTAGAAACTTTTGGTGATATTTAGAGTAAAATAAATTTATTGTATAGAATACAGGTGAATCATTTTTATTAAAAATGGAAATCGGTGAAACGTTTTTTGGACAAGAACATGGATAATTAGCCCATGGGAAAAATTTATCCCAGGTAAAGTTTTCCTTTTCCCTAAGGAACCTGCATGGATGCACAATCCATCATTGTGCACAACCACCTTTGTTCCCTTTGTAATATGTTTGGAAATTATACTCACCATTGTTGGAACTCTCTTATTTTTGGACTACACTTGCTATTTCTTGCTAGCATCATGCACTAACCATTCACCAAGTTGACCTAAGTCAACACATGTCACCCCAACCCACATGTATAACATCAAATAAACTATTATTTACCATATATACACTTCGATGAGTTTTATGTCTTACAATGACCCTTTGTTCCTATCACACAACGACATTGGTCCATCACTCTATAGTGCTCCCTCAACCATGTTGTGGATGGGGTATCACTCCATGCATACCATTTCCACTTTTGTGGGCTTCCTTTATGTTAGTCACCCTACATAAATCAGATATGGACTCAAAAGTGGTCACAACACTAAAACTCCCATCCCATCAAATTCCCTAATGGTACTACCTAATACCTCTGTATCTAGTGTCCATGTCCTCTAATCCAACTAAGGCAATCTAGAAGAAATCACTATCACCACCTATCCCTAGGGTGAATTGTGTCATCATTCCTACTTCCTAGATTAGGATGATTTCACCCATTCCAACCAGTATACCTTTAAGTCCAAGTGTTCCATACCCCATGGACACATAGTTTGGTTCAAAAACCCCATTCTTGCCTTTGCTTTCAAGGAAGGAAATATGGCCAACATTTATCCAACCATCAAGGTGGATATTCTTCTTTACTCTAGCATCATCAAGCATATACTTCTTGAAATTTCTTGTTCCCTTGAAGATGTTTTATCTTACAAAGCACTCTTCCAAGAGTTCTATAACATTTTCGCTTCATCATATTTAGAAATTCCCAACCTTGACCCTAACATTGTTAACCATCATATCAACACATGGATAGATGTGCATCCATTTGACAGAAACAACAACCTATCCATCTTGATAAATTCATAAAATCCATACATTAGGGTTTATCTATCCAATAGTCTATACTTAATGGGTATCTAATCCTAATCATATCAATAAAAAACAAGGCCCCATCCATCCCTGCACTGATTTCATGATCTTAACCAAGTTTGTCCCAAAGGTAATTTCCTTTCCCATTTCATTAACCAAGTGAACGATGAATGCATCATTCATGAAGTCATATCCTTCATGGACATGTTCTCTAAGTATAATCAAATCTAGATTCATCAATAAGATTAGTACAAGATCGCCTTCACCACCCCTTGGGGGACTTTTGCATATGTCATACCCTTTGGACTTAAGAATGTTCAATCCATGTTTCAACATGCCATGTCCTATGTATTCCATGACCTAGTCCACATCATCCTAGCTTACCTAAACAAACTTACCACTAGATCGAAGCAGCATTTACAACACTTATAATACCTATGTGCTATTTTTATACAATATCAACTATACAATATTCACTTTAACCCTTTCAAGTGTGTCATCTACGTCAAAACTAGACACCTCCTAGGAAACATTATCTCAAATATGGGGATTACCATTGATCCTTTAAAGGTCCAAGTAGGGAATTTTTGAGCTTCACCCACCATGGACTTAGAACCAATTACAAATCCTTCAAGGCAAAGCCAAATTCTTACAATGTTTCAATCTTGATTATGCCACGTGTGCTCATAGGTTTTTACCTCTCTTACGCCAAGATATCACTTTCATATGGGATGACCAAACCCAATAATAATTTGACAAATTGAAACATGAACTCACCACCACACCCATCATGACCCCATAAATTTAATAAGTATTTTATCCTTTATGTTTCAACCTTATTTTTTTCCATAGATGGAGTATTAGTTCAACAAGGGGATGACTATGACAAGCACTTCATTTACTATGTTAGAAAAAATATATCAGGAAAGTCATTAAACTACAACCATGATGATCAATTGGCCTTAGTATTGGTCCATTCTACCCAAAAAAAAATCCACTATATCTCATTTCATCAAACTAAGGTTGTAGCCAATTTAAATCCCATGCAATACTTCCTGGATCAATGACTTATGAATAGTAAGTTCACCTACTAAATTGTTATCCTCTGGAAATTTGATCCTGATTTTAATACCCCAAAGATCAAGAATATATTGGCATTCATCGATTTCCTCAGTGGACTCCTAACTAGAATATATGATCCACCTCTTAACGAAACACTCTAGAATGAACAACTTTTCCTCATTTCATCGATGGTCCCTTGATATGGAGACATATTGATTTATCTTCACGCGTAAAATTTTGCTCCACACATTTCACATGATTATTGTTGGAATATGTGTTACCAATCTCCTCATTATCTCCTCATTGGAGATGTTTTGTATTGATGAGGATTCAATACCATTTTACACCAATGCCTACTCAATAAGAGGTAAAATGACTTCTCAATGATTTCCATAGTGGTGCTTGCAACAACCATTTATCAAGAATGAACACTACTCAAAATATTTTCAATGAAGGCTATTTTTTGTTCTCCCTCTTTCATCCCTGCATTTATGTGGTTAAGAAGTGTGTGAATTTTCAAATATTTACCTCTAAAATATGAGCCCCAATTGTTTTTTTGCATCATATTATCATTGTCAATCACTTTTGCAAGTGGGGGATCAAGTTTATGGAGTTCCATCCTACATCCATTGGTAGCCACAAGTACGTCATGGTATCCATTGATTAATTAAGAGGGTTGAAACTAAGCCGACATTCAACAACCAATCTCATATGAAAACTCGATTATTTTTAACCATTCCATTAGTTTCTTTGATATTATCCCTAAATAGTTGGTCTATGATCATGGTACACACTCTAAGAATGAATTTTTTCATGCATTGTTTTTTCATTTTGGTTTCTTGCACAAGTTTTCCACTCCCTACTATCCATAGGATAATGACCAAGTTGAGGTTATCAACAAGATCATCAAACCCATGCTATATAAAATAGTTAACAAGCATAAATCCAATTGGATTACTATGCATTTATTAGCCTTATGTTCCTACTTGACATTCATCAAAACTACCACTAGGTTTACATGCTTCCATCTCATCCATGGTATAGAGGTAGTTTTACCCATTAAATGTGAGGTCCCCCATATCCATTTGGCGATCGAGCTTCTCCATAACGAAATTACCTTATAGAAATGATTAGTAGAATTGGAATAGATGAACAAGCCTACACTAAAAATATTTTGAGCAGTGGCCATTCCTAATAAATGGTCACTGCAAGCACCACTATGGCAGTCATTGAAAAGTTATTCTTCATTTTCATGAGTTAGGCATTGATGTAAAATGGTATTGAATCCTCATCAATAAAAGGAATATCCAATGAGGATCTTTTTGACCTAAATGAAAACAATAGTCACGTGAAATACGAAGACCATTTTTTTGTGCATGAAGATAAATCAATATGTCTCCATACAAAGGGTTCATTGATGAAATGAGGAAAATATGTTCAATGGGTAGGGTTTCATTAAGAGGTGGATCATATATTCTAGTAAGGAGGTCATTGATGAACTCAACAAGTGTCAATATATTCTTTATCTTTGGGGTGGTAAAATCAAGATCAAAATTATAGAGGATAACAATCTAGCAGGTGAACTTACCATTGATAAGTTGTTGTCTCGGAAAGTATTTCATGGGATTTGAATTGGCTACAACCTTAGTTTAATGATGTAGGATATAGTGGATTTTTTTTTCTGATAGAATGGACCAATACTAAGGCCAATTTCTCATCATGGTTGTAGTTTAATGACTGTCCTAATAGGTTTTTTCTAACATAGTTTAATTCTCTTTGGGTTAGGATTATATCACAAGAATTTGATACTATCACATTCATTTATGTTCCTATAAGTCAAAAAAAATTTATAGATAACATAGAAAATCAAATTTTAGATTGGAATTATCACATTAAATATGTAACACACCCAACCCCCTAAGTACCTTTTTAAGGGATGGGGTATTAAAATTTCACTTTTTTCTCAATCATCTCAATACCTCTTCTCAAGGGAACCATTGTCTTCTGCTAGTCAAGAGATTTCGAGCGACTGTCACCATGCTCCAAACTGAGCTCTAGATCAAACGTTGTGGTCTCTCAAAGTCATTAGCCCTCATTGGGTGCCAAGGGCCACCTTACTGCCACGTGGTTTCCTATCCCATGTGTCATTTGACGTGGTACCTTCCAATTAGCTCTTTTGGGTCTCTAGATAAATGGTTTTCGCTTAATATTCAAGTCCTTGTTGTTGTCATGATTTTACTCCCATGGATCATCAAAAGCCCAATGCTAAAAATTTCGACGATCCTATATCGGGACTGCTCCCGATCCAATGGTCCTTGAGTTGAGCATCGTACATCTCTGACTGTGTCGGCAACACAAACTTGTGTGACAAATAATTACTCGTCCATTTATCACCTATAAGGCTTGTTATCACACAAGTTGTAGTTTGGGAAAATCCCAACCCAACCACAAAATGGTGACAACTAAGAGAACACCTACCCATTGTCACCTTAGACAGGTATTCTCATCACTTTAGATATGAAGTAATCACCTCAAGGGGGGAATCCTGATGACCTTGGGGGAAATGATATGGAATATGTAAATATGATGAAGAGTCCCCCTAAAGGCCAATTATGGAAGGTAATAAGTTCTTGAAAAGAGTCTCGTAGATGGTAGAAGATATGCCACAATGTAGTATACTTTCCAAGTAGTGATTGTACCTGCCTGAGACACAAGGAAAAAAAGAATACAAGCCCAATAATATGTTGGACAAGCAAGTTAAGCTTGTTGTCCCTAATTTTATAAATAAACAATAATACATCAGCAAAAATATGTTAATAAGAGCTGCAAATAAAGTTTCTAAAATTCTAGTTAAGATTGCAAGAGACAAGCTAGCAATGACTAGTTTAACTCAAAAATGAAAGAGCAAGACTTTAGCATGAAACAAGGCTGTAAGAGATTAGTATTGAAAAGATATAATTGCAGCCTTATGGATGTATCATACAAGTTTTTACAACAAATACATCAACCACCAAAAATTTCCAACAATCCACCCAAAAAGTGCGTTGACACTAGTAGAGGATAGGGGAAAAATTTTAGCAACTTTTGATGGTTGGTTTGTGGGTTATTAAGAAAGTTGTATTAGGGATTTTGCAGCCCTAATGGTTGTATATAAAATATTATGATAGAAGGAAAAATCACTTATAATAATCAATAAGCACTTCGAAAAATTGAATTGATCGCCAAATTAGACCAAGGTCGAAGAACATTGGTGAAGGGAGGGACCAATTCAAAGATTTTGAATCGACTAAATAATATGGATTTTTGATGGTTTGGCCCAAATCTTGAAAATAAAATGAAATTAAACCCAAAATTATTAAATATAAAGAATACTTTGTATAGTTCAAATGGTGATGGGAGAGCTCGATTTGGAAATCATGATCAATCTCCAAATCGGGACAGGGTTTATAAAAGAAGGTGAAGAGAGATCCTAGTTTTTTAAGTCAAGACTAATTTGGAAAATGAGTCAGGAAAGGTAATTTTGGGATAAACGAACTTCAAATTTAAAAACCATTGATTGTTTGAACAAAGAATAGAAGGAACTTGGTTGGAGAATCAAGCATGATTTTGAAATTGGTAAAGAAAATAAGAACGAAGTGAAAAAGGGGACCAATATTTTGAGAATCTATCCTGACTTAGGAATAGGAGGGGAAATTTTAGAATAATAAAAGGTAGAAAATAGGACTGAAAGAGTTCTAACAAAATTATATTCAATCGAAAGAAAAAGATATCAAACTAAAGAAGAAAATGAGGAAAAGGGAAATAAGAGGAAACTTTGAGAAGCAATCCATTTCAATCAGGATTGAAAGGATTCAAGGAAATGAAGGGATAAGATCATCATAAATCCTAAAAGGTGAAAATTAAAAGGGGGACCCCAAGTTTTTCTTAAAAATTAGAGGGGTTGTTGAGGCCTCAACACATTCCAAAGGGGAGGACAAGGTGAATGGACCATTCCTCACAATTTTGTAATAAGAGTGATGAGGAGAAGGAGCATTGACCCTTTTCTCACACTTTAGTAATTTTTAGGAGGGAGAGAAGGATAACTAGCCCTTTCTCAAACTTTAAAAATTTCTAGGAGGTGGAGAAGCAACACAGGACCTTTCTCACGCTTTTGTAATTATGGTGATCACGAGAAGGAACATTGTACCTTTCACACACTATTTTCATTTGAAAGAGGAGGATAATGATCCTAGGTCCTTTCTCACACTTTTTTATTTTGATTGAGTAGAAGGAACATTGCATCTTCCTCACACTCTAGTAATTTTCAAGAGGAAGATAAGGAGAACTAGACCTTTCTCATGCTTTAGTAATTTTTGGGAGGAGGAGAAGGATCACTAAACCTTTCTCACATTTTTGTAATTAGAGTGATAAAGAGAAGGAGGAGGAGCACTATCCCTTTCTCACTCTTGTTACATTAAAAACACGAGGAAAAGGAGCATGGGCCCTTTCTCAAACTTTTGTAGTTTGAGTGAGTAGGAAAAGGAGCAGTGGCTCTTTATCGCAATTTAGTAGCTTTTGGGAGGTATATAAGGAGCACTAGACCCTTCTCATACTTTATTAATTCTTGGGAGGAGAAGGAGAATTGTCCCTTTCTTACACTTTTTTAATTAGAGTGATAAGGAGAAGGAGAAGGTCGAATGCCCCTTTGTCAAACTCCTGCCATTCAAAAGAGCATGGTCTGTTTCTCACACTTTTTGTAATTTGAGTGAGTAGGATAAGGAGCACTGACTCTTTCTTATACTTTAGTAATTTTTTTGGAGGAAGAGAAGGAGAACTAGCCCTTTCTCATACTCTAGTAGATTTTTGGAGGAGGTTAAGAAACACTAACCCTTTCTCACACTTTTGTAATTAGAGTGATGAGGAGAAGGAGAAGGATAACTAGCCCTTTCTCATGATTTATTCATATTTTGGAGGAAGAGAAGGAGAAAAATCCATTTCTCATACTTTAATAATGTTTTGGAGGAGAAGGAGCATTGGCCCTTTCCCACACTTTTTTAATTAGAGTGACAAGGATGAGTATTGGCTTCATATTCTCACAAGTTAGTAATTTTGAAAGAGGAGAAGGAGCACTGAGATTTTCTCACACTTTTTTAATTAGAGTGATGAGTATAAGGAGATGGAGCACTATCCCTTTCTCACACTTCATCCATTCTAAATAATAGGATAAGTAGAATGGTACCTTTCTCACACTTTTATAATTTGAGAGAGGAGGATAAGGAGCACTAACCCTTTCTTACAATTTATTAATTTTCTTGAGGAAGAGAAGGGGGAATATCCCTTTCTCATACATTAGTAATTTTTTGGAGTATAAGAAAGAGCACTAGCCCTTTCTCACAATTTTCTACCAATTCCCTCACATCTTCTAATTGTTTGTTGTTGTTTATATAACTTTTAAGAGAAATTATACGTAGGGAAAAAAACACATGCATTTCTAGTGCTTACTAATGTAAAGGTTTGTCTTGTCTTGTTTGGACTATTTAATTTCAACATTAAATTAGAACTTTAGACTGTTGTTTATTCCATTTGTAGTTGCTTAAAAGTTGATGAAATTTGGACAAGGAAAAAAACCATTTATTTTTATTACTTGTCCTCTTTCGTTTGCTTTCTTTCTTGGCAATTTCATTCGACATTTAATTTTCAACAATTTCCATTTCATTTATAGCAACTAGTTAGTTTCCTTTCAACGTTTTGTTTTCAATTGTACACATTTTATACCTTAATTGTATTCCTGGTTCAATTCACATGTTTTTTATTTAGATTCTTCCATGTAATTTGTTCTATTACATTGTTCTCATAACATTATATATTTATCATTTTATATTTGTAAAATTGTAATCATAACATAAATTTTCATGTAGGTGATACAATGGCACACCTAGGATCATATTATATATGTGTACCCATGCTTTAAGTCTCTTCTAAAAATACTTGTGATGTTATAGATCACAATTGGTTTCTAGAGGTTGTTGAGCTAGAGAATGATTATCTAGACTTGTGCATTCACATTTACACCATGGATGAGGTAAATTCCATAGGAATTGTTCTAAACTTGACATATGTGAATGAATTTTAACTTTTGATTCAATTTGAAGCAATTGTAAAAGCTAAAGTAATTGAGATTGATGCCAAAGCTTTTGTAGTACAACAAAGAACTTTTTAGTCCAATTTATATCAAAAGCATCTTATGATAGCCTCAATAGAAAGGAAAGATGTGTATGCATACAAGTATGGATGGAATTTGGGTAACTACAATGAGATTTATACATGATATATACTAATGTAATATATCATGGGACTCAAACTATTCTCAAAGGTGTATACCTTAAGAAACAAGCATCATCTATTGTGCACTAAATGAATATAAAAAATGAGCTCAATTGTAATTCCGGTGTAAGCCTAATATAATGGATGTGTAGGTATGCACATAGCTTTGATAAGGATATAAGAAATTCCTACTTCAACCCCTTGAAGGAGACTCCAGTTGAGGCCAAAATGGAAATAGTAGAAAAATGTTTCAAAAAACTCTAGGACAACACAAATGCATCTACTTTCTTATTTGATAGAAAAGTTTTCAAAATTGATATTCAACGGTGTCTTGAGGCCCTTGAAGAGTATCAATATATATTAATCCATAGGAATTGGGTGCCTAAATTGATAGAATCAATGGTATAAAATCCAAGCACATTGCAAAGATATAGATTATTGATTCCTTTTGTAAAAGGGGGTTCCAAGAAATCGTTCAAACTTGAAAAATTGGTATCAAAAGATGATGTTTCAAGTGAATAATTACATTTTTTTAATTCTTGATGGGAAATACATGATATATCTTTTAAATATATACTAAAAAATAAATTGTATAGTTATCTTCATGATCAATTCAAAGAAAAGGCGACTTGACTTGTAGACCCTACCACACCTATGACCATAATCCTAAATCTTTGCAAACAACAAAATGGGGCAAACAAAACATAGGGTCAAATAGAGTTTATTCCAAAAATTTTGAAATCCAGATACCATTGGGAGAATTTTGGTGAACCAAAGCATCCTAGATGGACAAGGCTTGTTACAGAGCAAACGATCCAGGAGCTCGTTGAGCAAGAGGCTCAAGTGAAGTAGCAAGTTAAGGTAGCTCGAGGTAAGCTCGAGGCCTTTGAAGCAACGTTGTCCACACCTAAGTGACTCGGGTCACAGGTGAGTGTTGGGGGCCTGTTGGCCCTCGACCAAATTTTAAGGAAACATTGGTCAGAGTTGGCCCACTTTTGGACTTCGACACATTGGTCGAGGAAGGAGTGCCCAGGAGGAGCTAAGATTGCGGATCTCACTTATTTTGTGGGCTATGTGGACCCAGTAAGGGGTTCTTTAGGGTTTTTGTAACAGGTTAGGGGATGTCGACCCATGGGGTTTTCCCATTTTTGACCCTATTGTAAGGGTTTGTAAAAGTATAAATAAAAGAAGAATGTATGGTAGAAGTAGTTCTTGAGAATTTATTGGAGCTAAGTGCAAGCAGTTGAATGGATTTGTGCAAGGGAATGAATGTATGTTAAGGTTTTGTGCTTGATAGAGATCGGCTCTGTGCCTTGACCTAGTTTTGGAAGGAGGATCTGGTGCTCAATGCATAGATATCATATCCGGTGTGAAGCTTGACTCTGTGGCTTAGTGCACATGAGTAATTGAATGTAAGAGATTGATGAATAATAAAGAGACGAAGCGGTTGGTGGACGTAGCCCCACACTGGGGTGAACCACATACATCTGGTGTCTTATGGTTTTCTTTGTGAAATGTTATATATGTTATGTTTTTCTTAGTGCTTATATTAGATGTGTAATGAATATGTATGTGTTTCTTAAATACATTGCTTATGTTAGAATGCTAGATTTGATTCAGAGTGTTAAGTGATAAATGGTTGAAGTGCTTAATATTTGTTGTTACTGCACTAGATCTATCTTAGATATGTTCCACAATGTTCATAAGGTGAATAAACTAATTCGTGTCACTTCCTAAGCGTTAATGAAATACCTTGCGAAGTGTTATTATCACAAATCTGTGTCCCAACCTGGTTACATACATCTATGTCCTGTAACCCCCTCTGCTTCTACCTCGGGTTAGACTTTTCCTGCTTCCCAGGTGTTGCCGAAAGGGTGAGTAGTTAGGATTTTGTTGGTGCATTGTTAAGCGTTGAACTTTGGGTATGCCCCTGTGCCAACAAGGCATTAAATGGATACTGCAAGAGAATCAAGGCAAAGAGACATGTTCACAAACTTACATCAAGTTACATGAAAACTAATGATGATGACAATCATATGTCTCTTAAAGTAGACTCAAAAATAGTACTAGAAGTGTACAATATGAAGAGGTGCCACGTCATTCAACTTGGTGAAATGTGAGAGATTGATTATAAAGATGAACCCGAAAAACCAAAGAAAAACAAAAAAAAAAGAAGGCTTATTTCTTCCAAACTCATATGATTTTTCATGTGTTATATCTTATCCAAGTTCATTTCACCTTGCATTGTAATGCTTACAATCACATATGACTACACTAGAAATTGATTTACTAGTTCTATATTTATGCAAGGTGATTATTGATTGGAGTCATAATGAATTGACAAAGTTGTTCAACATATTGGGCAAAAATCATGGTAAATGTGTGTTTTTTTTTCTTGTTGATCCAATAAAATTCTACTTTGTTGTTGAGGCTATCAAGATATACTTCAAAAAAATTGACAAAGGTTTTTCTTTTAAAATTGGTAATTTCATAATATTCAAAGATAAAATCATTGATACCATCATTATGTTGTATGGGCTATTTCACCAAGAAAAAGATGAACCAATTGATACAAGTCAAATCATGGAGATGATATATGACTAGAATGAAGTTGAAGAGAAAAATTATCCTTTTTCTTCTTTCTAGGAAGTTAGTGTTTTAGGGAGGATGAAACATCTATTTAAAAATGAAAGGAAACTTTTATTTTGGAATAATATTCTTGAATTTTTTTTTAGAGAAAGGTGGAATGGTTCTCTCCTTTTATGATGGAAGCATACTTCCTTAATATATAATGCACGAGAAAAAGTGTAGATTGGCATGTATTATTGAGAACATACATCAAGAGGACTATATGAGGGGGTATTATCAAACATTTATCAACACTTTAGGCTTATAAAACATATCATATTTATAAAACTCTATTGTAATTGCATTGTTTTTTCCATTATTCTAGTTTTATGATAATTCCAACTTAAAAAGTCTAATTTTATGATGTTGTCATTTATCATGAAGATTATCCTCTACTTCCAAAGAGACCGTTTATGGATGTTGAAGATACTATTATACTTCTAGAGAGACTATTAAATATTGGTGTTGAAGACACAATGACTCGTCTACTTGTAGATCAAGGAGATTCTATGGATGTTGTTGCAAGTGGCAATGCAATATCAAGTGGTAAGTTCATATTCACATGGGATATATTAAGATATTCTCCTCATGAAATAATTTGGTCCAAGGATTATCAAATACTCAACTCAATTTTCATTATTGTTCCTCAAGCAGAAAATAATGTACCATTTCTACATGCATCTATAGAAGAATGTGTTATCGAGGGTTCATCACCAATAGTTACATTCTTAATCAAATGAAATAGACCAAATTAGATTTGTTTTTCTACTAAAAAGATATGTTTTAATATTTTTATTAAATGAAAGAACAAAATGATAAAATGATGCAAGACGCTATATCAATTGTGCAAGGTACAATTTATTGAGGTATTGACATTACAACAATATACTTTTCAATGTTGTTTTTATATATACAATATATAATATTTCATGTAATAACATTTTTTTTTTGTGGTGGAAAGAAAAAAATATTTATTGATTTTAGACCTAGAATATTTATTGTGTTATGATTCTACTAAAAAAATCCAAAGAGGATTTGGGAGTGAAGGGAAAACATTACAAACTTTGCTCAAAATTTTCATAATTTCTTCAGAGTCCTATTAGTGAAAAGCGTATTTGAGATTGCAATTTAGGTTAACAAGGAAATAAAATATGTGTCCCACTTAGCTAAGAAGTGTTTAAAAAAAGTTCACTTACATGGGGTGATGTATTGTTTTGTTTTGGTAAAGAGGAATGCAAAAAAAAATCCATGGCCCAATTAACCAAACCACCTGATGTGCTTTGGAGGTAGAAGAATAATAAATATGAAATTTATGTTTATTTATAATAATGCTCCTAGGGATCCCAAAGAAAATTATACAACAAGTGCACTCATTGGTTCAAAGGACAATTGATTAATGGAATTTTTTGGGAAAATTTCAACGGTTAGCAATGAAGGAAAATATGATGTTAATGTTGTAGATATTTTGAAGTCTATAAGATAAATGATTGTAAATAATCTTCTTCTAGAAAAAATAGTTGTTTTAATTGACCTTATTAATGAATGATGTGATCATAACTAATTTGTATTTTGTTAGGAAGTTTGATTTTCATATGATTGATATCAATTTAAAAGAAACTTTTGAATTTATGAGTATATTTTCAACAATATTATGTGTTTTCTTTATTAGTTCTAGAAAATTCACTATGGCCACTTTCTTCCATGGTTTTTATATATTGTCATCACTTATTTCCATATAATATTCACTTTTAACTATTTTACTGTTATTGGGATTCCATTTGATTATTTTTAAACTAATATTGCATCGAATTATGAGAGAATACTTTCATAGTTTTTGGCACCCTAGCTAGTATTGTATCATCATATTATGAATGGATGATTTCAATTAGCATGTTGTAACACCTCAACTAATATGATTAATACTTAAGCTTATAATGGATTCCTTTCCATAACACTCCTTGAACTATGAAGAATTCCAATGTAGATATTCTTAAAGGTAATGCGTGGCTTTGTTGCTTGTCTTAAGTCTCTTTTAACAGATTTAATAATAGTATCTTATTACTTGAATTTGATTTTTTTAGGTCCTCCATTTCTTGTTTATTTTTATATTCTAAATCATTTCATATAATTTATTTCATTTCAAAAGAAACTCTTTATATTGGGAATATAAGGATTACTTTTTAGAGTACCGAGGTTTGTTGCCACAAAACCACAACTTTCAAAGCCCAATTTCAAATATGCTCCTTACAATTACCATCAATGCAAGTTTAGTCCTCAATTGTTAGAAGATGAAAGGAATAATTTTGGCAATGCTTTATGGTTTATTTGGAAAAAAATAAATTACAATTTTTATTCAAATGTTCGATTGGCTAAAGGGTGTCAGATTTATATTTGTTTGGGATACATCTCAATGTGAATTGAACAAATGCAAGGGAATTCAGACTTCAATTTTTCTTTCTACCTACCAAAAAAACACATCTAAATTGTTTGATATTTACGAGGAAAGATATGATAAAATCAAACATCTTGTTTATAGATGAAGTAATGTATCATAGTCCGTATAATAGAGAGACTAATTGTTTTAAAATTCCTCTAAGTTGGGAATATGATGGTTCTTTGAAAAGATATTGATTTATATGGTCCAATATTTGTAATTTTATAAATCATTAGTCAACAACAAGCATTAAGAGGTACTTGAAAATTCTTTAAAAAATTGTCCTTTGTAATTCATTTTAGTCCATATAATAGAGAGGAGAATTGTTTTAAACTTCCTCTAACTTGGGAATATGGCGGTTCTTTGAAAAGAGATGGATTTATATGGTGTAATATTTGTAATTTTTCTAAATCATTGTCCATAAAGAAGCATGAAGAGATACTTGAAAATGATTAGTGAAATATGTAAAACATTTGAAGCCTTCCATATAATGAAATATGTAGCATGTAAAGGAAAAAAAAACTATGGTCCATACATAGCATTTCAGAATGCTACATAAATTGAGAAAATTCTACTATTAGTAGCTTGAGAAAAATTTGAGTATCCCCTACTACCTATTATAATCTCTCAAATAATAAAGTGCCAAGGTGTAGGAAGGAAGAGTGGATGCCTTAGTGCATCATGGGCTAATCAAAATCATTGTTTGTGATGCACTAGATAAAGAAACCTATCAAGTTGACTAGGACAAGTTTGTGACCATGAAAAATGAGAAATTTCTTTCCTTTCAAGCTATCTCAATCCCAACAACAACAATAATAGACTCAAGGAAGAATAAGGTTGGAGATAAGATGGGCACAAGTTAGAAAAGAAGGGTACAAAAGAAAAAAAGGCAAGGAGAGGAGGAGAAAGTTCCTCAACTAAAATATAGGAAGATGTAAGAGATATTTTATCCACCTTGGTTTAGATGGGAACCCCTTAAGGTATCCCCATCAAGACAACTCTAGGAAGCACATAATGAGGGAAGAAAAGAATAATCAAAAGGGAAAGAACCAGGTCTCAAGTAGCCAATAATGTGGTCTTCAAAAACCAAACATCTCCTATAGATATTGAGAAGAATTCCTTTCCTTATAGCACAATAAAGGATATTGGAAAATATCATGAGGGGATTCAAAATGAGAAAAATTAACCTAGAATAGAGGACCTCATATCCCAACTAGAATAAGCTAGGGCATATGCCCTAAAATGGAAGGAAAAAAAATTACAAGGAGATCATGACTATAGAGGATTCTAGGGTGTAGTTAGAACAAAAATTGTCACTCTTACATGAGAAATTAAAGATCTTCAATATGAAACATCTAGATGATAAGAAGTAGTGGAAGGAAGAGAATGAAGAATTGAGGGTTGCATTAGAAAAAAAAAAACAGGGAATTTGAAAACAAGGTAGAGAGGATTGAGAAACTAGGGGCAGTTGTCCATCAAGACATAGAAGTAGTAGGCCTGAAATGATCTCTTGCAGACCCCATGTTAGGACATACACTTTTTCCTTAGGGAAAAATTGCATAAGTTTCAACTAAGGTAGATTTATAACCAACTACCTCATGAGATATAAAATCAAGGGCAATTCATAAATATTTATCAACAAAGTGATGAAAGAGATAAGGACCATCTTTGTAAATTCTACCTGCATTATTTTACAATGCTAGTCCCTTACACATGGTCCCCCAATCCTTATGTGGGGATGTGAAACTCAAGGAATTTTTCTCTTGGGTTCACAATGAAGAGGGAAGAGATACATAATTTCAAGGATACAAGGAAGATGAAGCAAGAAAACATATATGGATCATAACAGAGGGTATTGAAAAATCACATAACCTTGACCTCCGAAATATAACTAGTGTTGATCTTGGAAGAAAAGAAAAGGGGGGAAGTTGTCCATTATGAAACAATAGTCAAGGATTCATTATAAAGAGAAATAGAATATTTCCAACACATGTGGGAAGACTTACCTACCACCCTAAAAAACATGGAATCCCATTCTCCATGGAATTTATGGTTTTCCCTCTTCAAGTCACAACTATACATAGAAACAATCATGAGGACAAAGCTCAAATTGATTGGGATAAAATTTAAATACCCTCTATTTCTCCACCCTATACCTATAGGATAGGTGGATGAGGAAAAATAAATAAGGAAATGGAAGGAAGAGCAGTAAAAAATAGGGTATCATAACAAAGGGGAAACCACCTATATTATGGGATTTGAGTTAAGGAAAGTAATGTGCAGAGAACAACAATTAGAGAAAGAAGGTTGAGAAAGGAAAAATCAATTTTTGAGGTATTGTTTTTTTGCACAAGGATGTGAAGACCTTCCAACTAGGGGGTAATGATGGGTCTTCATTATGTCTCTTATTTATCCCATCCTGTAAAAACCTAACGAACAAGGAAGAGAAATGGATTTCCATCAAGAGGGGCCAAATGATGAATCTGCCTCTTCTTATCTCATATAAATAAGATAAAATTGATAGAGGAAGGGGATTTTTGCTTCTACAAGTTTCTAAACTCTTTTAGAAAATTAATGAATGAGAAGCCATTGTTGGCAAAGATATTTTACTAAGTTTTGGAATGGTGTAAGAATATGATTTGACATGTACAATTTTCTCATCTATGAGAAATCTCTCTTATTTTGTTTGTCTCACAATTTATTTTTCTATAGCCTATAAGCATAGTACTGCAATCATGTGTTGTTTTTAGACTTTTCTCATCTGCATTTATTCATAGTACAAGTTATTACCTAAACTACTCATTCAAACAAATCAAAGTTATTTTCAACTCTCCATCAAAAGTTTGGAACATGCATAGAGGTCAATTTTATTCCAAAAATATAGTTCTTGGATGAATTGATTTTTGGGAGGAGGAGAAGGAGCATTGGCACTTTCTCATAGTTTCGTAATTAGAGTGATGAGGAGAAGGAGAAGTAGTGGCCCTTTCTCACACTTTTTTCATTTAAGTTAGGTATGGATCACAAGCCCTTTCTCACACTTTTTTGATTTGAGTGAGAAGAAGGAGCATTGGCCCTTTCTCACACTTTATTAATATTCGGGAGGAAGAGAAGGAGCACAAACCCTTTCTCACACTTTCTCATAGTTGTTTATTTTTTCATGTTTTAGGTGAGGATCTTGTTACAAAATTTGATATAATGCTACCAAAAAAATTATTGGAAACCAATATATCAGTTATTGGAAACCAATATATTAGTAAATTGGAAACCGACATCTTAGGTATTGGAAATTGACATCTCAACTATTGCAAACTGATATAGTAAGTATTGGAAACCAGTATCCATAGAAAATTTGTGATGGCTTGGACTAAAATTAGTCTAAATTTAATGAAATGAGGGTTTATTTCAAGTTTAAATATAAGTGAACATTATCAAGTGTTGTAATATGCCATGACATACTTTTACTACATATCAATTGTAGGAATTGTTTATAACCATTGAGGAAAATTACAATCCTACATAATGGTCCCTCAAGGATTGTCGTAATGTGACATAACCCTTGATGGACATTGCAATATGACATGACCATTGAGTAACGTAGGATGTAATCCAACAAAACTATTGAGGAGTGTCACAATGTGACATTATCCTTGATGAACGTCATAATACAACATAACCACTGGGGAATGTGCCAATTCAATAGAAGTCAACTAAGATGAATGTCTCAATGGGCCATAACCACTAAGGCATGTCTCTATCTAACATAACTCATAAGAAATGTTGCAATTTGACATAACCCTTATTGAATGTCATTACGCAACAAACATTCGAGAATGTAGAAAAACAACTTAAGTTAACTAGGATGAATGTTGGAATGCAACATAACCATATTATCAACCTATTAGTGTCACAACGAGACATAATTATGTTGATTTCAAACTCTTAATGTCACAATGTGATATAAAATTGTGATCACCCATAATGTCACACTATGACTTTTAGTGAAGTCAAGTTCTTAATGTTGCAATGTAACATAATTCAAAATTCAAGATATCAATGTAACATAATATTTAAGTCAACCATTAGGGTGGCAGGTGCGAAAGTGGTCATTCTTGACCCCAGGGGGAATATAGAGAAATTTTTTGCATGGAGTCTAGGCATCACCACCAATAATCAAGCGAAAGAATACACCCTTCTCTAAGGTCTCCAACTTTCCAAGGAGAACCAAATTCAATAACTAGTCATTTTAGGCGACTCCGTGAACACCATAAGGAGCATGATCAAAGGGAACTTGCCAAGGGATGCCAAACTAAGCAATATTTTCAAAAAAATAAGACATATCATAAAAGACTTTCTTCAAATATCCTTTCATCATGTCATGAGGGGAAATAATAGGCTGGATGACTCACACACCAACCTAGCCATATCGTTCGCAAAAGGGACCATCAATATCAACGAGAGAGTATACCATCACCCAATTCCTTAATTAATGAATGTCCTCTCATATTTATTGCATGCCATTTGAGTGTCACACCCAAGCAAGAAATAAGATGGAAATTCATCAATGCCCTCCCCTATCACACATGGAATATTAAGCTGGGATCAACATGATATACACAACATACACTCCGCACATGAAAATGGTGGGATATTGCACTCTGCATAAAATAATATAGTTACATCGGTAACTCTTTAGATCATGTGGGATTTAGTTGACAAGATGGATCTAGGGTTCAATGAATTGATCAGACAATCATGCCACCTAATTTCCATTATGGTAATTCATGGGTTGCTGAGAATGTGCAATATTTTCCCCTATAATCATCGTCTTAGTATTGATCCCCTGGAGAAACAAAGCATTAAAACTCACTTGAATCAAGGAATTCTGGGTTTGATCTCTGTTTGGTTGGTTGAGGAACGTGCAGGACCCTAGGGGACTTAGATGCTCGTTGGAAGGATTTGCTCCTTCCTCAAGACACTAGTGGAAAGGATTATAAGTAGGAGAAACATAACTAAGACCCATTTTCTTGGTTTATTGAAGGAAGTCTCAGAATTAGGGCCTCTCAGGAATTTGTAGGAGGATTTTACGATGCTCAGACTACTAGTCTTTCTCTCCATATTGAAACTAGGATCCCTTATAATTTAGTCAGAGTAAATTGTGGATCCAAGTTTGTTGGTCTTTCTTACATGGTCGAGCTCGAGTGGCACTTAGAAATTCCCTTGAGGAGAATTCAACATTTTAGTTTGGGGAATTATGGATTAACATCAACACCCTTCAACAATCTCTGTCATTTCTCTCGAATATCTGTGCCCCCCATGCCTTGAGACAAAAGAAATCCTTAGGACCAGGTGGATTCTAATGATGATCTTTGGCAGTCTCTTCACTAACTCCAAATAGCCTACCAAGGGTTGTCCACTCAGGTCGCTTTCATTTTGGACATTCTTAGCCAGCACAGGATGGCCATGAGATAGTAGCATGACGAGGTCGATGTCATTCGGTCTCAAGTGGAAAGTCTACAGTTACAGGCTACATCAATTCCCTTGGAAATTGAAGTAGTTCCCTCCATCAGCGGATCCTCCCCACTAATTGAACAACCTCTTCTTGATTTGAACATGGCTACACATGACATTGAAAAGGAAGAAAAAGATCCTCCAGATCACTCCTCATTGGGTAACTAATGTTTTTTAAATACATCTATATATTGGGCATCTTTTATAGAATAGTCACTATCAAATTTTGCAATTTAATTACTCCTCATGGAGATCAGACTTCTAGTAAGATTGATAGTACTAGTCTAGATCTAAATAAACATTTTTTGTCTCGTCATTGGGAAGATTTTGGAAATTTTTGTACTCCTCAGTGTGCTTAGGCCACAAACATTTTTGATTAATATATTATCCACCAGTTTTTGTGAAAAAAAATATTTAATTCAACCATAACTTCACATGTGACATAATATTGAAGTCATTCTTCATGTCATAATGTCACAAAATATTGAATTCAACCACTTCATGTCGCGATGTTATATAATATTGAGCTTAACCTCTTATTGTCAAAATGTGACATAATATTGAAGTCAACTATAGTTAACCATAGTTAACCAAAGACAACCAAAGTCATCCAGAGTCAACCAAAGTCCAACATAGTCAAGCATAGTCAACTATTGTCAACTAATGCTATCAAACTCAACCACATACCTACATCAACCATTGTTAACCAAAGCCAACCGAAGTTAACCACATACCACAATCAAATGTGGTGAACTATGGTCAAACAAGGTCAACCATAATTAACCATGGCCAAACACAGTGAACCATACCATGGATAACCAAAGCCTGTGATGGTCAACCATAGTCAACCATAGTCAAACTAGTCAAACATGGTCAACCATGGTTAACCATAATCAAATATGATCCACCATGGTCAATTATTGTAAATAATGGTCAACCATAGTTAAACATGGTCAACCATTGTTAGTCATGGTCAAACCATAGTCAACCATGGTCAAACATGGTCAATCACAATCATGCGTGGTCAACCAAAGTCAACCATCATCAACCATAGTCAACCAAAGTAAAACATGGTCAAACATGATCAACCATAATCAACTGCAATCAACCACGGTCAACCAAAGTCTACTATTGTTGTTATTATTATTATTATATTAAAAACAAATTGTAATATAAGGAAATATTATTATTTATATTAATACTATCATTAATAGTTATATAACTATTATTATTACTATTACTATTTTTATTCTTATTCTTAATCATATTATTCATATTCATATTATTATTTGTACACTCTCCATATGGTTAACTAGCACAACAATATTAATTAAAGATGATTGATATACATTGATCAATGACATTCATATTTTCCACCTTTAATAGTGCCACTAATTAACATATATCAACTGTTTTGATTAATATGGTTGTGCTAGTACAAAATGCTTTGATGATTTGGATATAGATGCATTAGTGATGGGTGATTATGAATTTCTTGTATAATTTTGGAAAATTGGAATTATGTTAATTAACTTGTAAACTAATATGTAGAATGAGAGCAATTTGTTGCAAGAAAATTTCAATGTTTTGTGTGGGAATTTGGTTCCCCTCTTTCTCAACAACTATATTAAAAAGGGAGCATGTTACATGGAAACTTCACTACATAACAATTAGAGTTGTAATTTGAGAGTGCATAAACTCCATTGCATAACAATTAGAGTTGTAATTTGAGAGTGCATAAACTCCATTGCATAACAATTAGAGTTGTAATTTGAGAGTGTATAATGAACATCTTAAATATTCCAATGACTCTTCAATATTCCAATGACACTTCAAGTATTGAGACTTAATGGTACACTTGGAAAAGTCCAATTAATCATACACATTACTAATTTGATGTTATGTCGCAAACATGATAATATTTTAACTTCATAGTCGAAATTTGATATTGTGTAATGAACATGATAAATATTTCAGCCACACAATTTCAGCATTGTGACTTAGTTATGTAATTGACATAGTTTGGTCACTTTATTAATGAACATTTTATATTTAAGTGACACGAGCCAAACATTGTGACCCAATTATGCAATTGGAAAAGTCACATTAATCACTACACACTACTAATTTGACATTACGTAATGAAAATGTTAAATATTTCAGCCATACAATTCCAGCATTGTAACTCAATTATGTAGTTGACAAAGTTTGGTTTCAGTCACCATACTAATGAATATGTTAAATATTTCGGTTACATAATTCAAACATTGTGACTCGATTATGTAGTTGGCAAAGTCACATTAATCACTACACACTTCTAATTTGACATTGTGTAATGAACATATCAATATGTCAACCTTGTGATAGTTGTAATATGATATTGTGTAATGAACATGATAAGTATTTCAACCACACAATTTTAGCATTGTGTCTTAATTATGTAGTTGATAAAGTTTGGTCATTAGCATGTTACTAATGAATATGTTAAATAATTCAGTGACACAATTCTAGTATGGTTACTCAATTGTTGTGTAGTTTGCAAAGTTACATTAATCATTACATATTAGTAATTTGAAATTTGGGTAACGAACATGTTAATTACATGTAATTTGACATTGTGAAATAAATATGTTAAATATTTTAGCTACACAATTTAGTGACTCAATGATGCATTTAATACAATTTGAGTATTGTGAGTTAACTACATACTTAACAAATTCACATTAATACATTGCACACTATTAATATTTATTGTGTATTGAATATGTTAATATTTCTTTTTTTAAGAAAATTTCATATTTTATAGTATATTCGTGGAGATTGATTAAGTTTTATGAATCATTAGAAATATCAAGTGAGGTACGTAATAGAAGCAACCTACTAAGGTAGCCAAAAAGCCTTCCTACATAAAGTTCAAAGCACTCAACTACTAAAACTAACTACCTAACTAGAATATGTTAATATTTCAACCACACAATGTAATTTGACATTATGCAATTGACATATTATTTTTTCACCTACAAAATCCCAACATTGTGACTCAATTATGGCTACTTTAGTATAATGATTTTTTTTCATACTCACAAATTATTTAGGTTGAAATGAACAACTCAACACATTGTCCATTTAGGGGATAAGCTTAATAATCAGACCTAATTCTTTTTTGGTTTTTATATATAAATTAAAATATAAATAAATTACAAATAAATTATTTTATCTTCTTCATTAAAAAATAATATTTATAACAAAATAATAAAATAAATCAATATATAAATATGGAAAATATTTAATTTTTCAATATTATATTACAAATCTTCATTTTGTTTTTATTTTAATTTATTATTTTAATATTAAATTTACACACCTCATTCAATTATAAGAGACTTTTGAATATATACTAGCATAGATCCATCTTAACCCTGGATCTATCAAGCGTCGAGAGGGATCAAATCTCTGGAGGTTCAAACCTTTAACTTTTTCTCAAGTTTTGCACTCTAAAAAAGGTTTTCACCTCGAGAGATTTGATCCCTCTCAGCCTTGATAGAACCCAAGTTAAGATGGATCTATGTTGGTTTAATACATTAATATTAAAGTATTAAACATATCAATATATTTTTTAGTATATTAATATATGTTATAATATATTACTATCTCTCTAACCACTACATTGTTTTGGTGATCTATTAATTGAAGCTAAGAAAAATCCAAACATAACAAATTCAAACCAATATATTTTTTTTAATATATTAAAATATTTTTTAATGTGTGTGTCTATATATATATATATATATATATATATATATATATATATATATATGATGATGATGATGATGATGATGATGAACATCCATTGAGACTAAATCAGTCTATCAGTCCTTAAGAGGGTAAGGGATTACTTGCAATTCTTTAGAATTTTGTTTCTGTGCTCGAAAAGCATTAAGAGAATCTTTCCAAGATCACCATAGTTTTGTTGAGTTAAAAGGTTAGGAAGGTTGGTAGTGTGACAAATATTTTGAAATTGAGATCTAATCTGAGTATAGGCTGGACAATCTAAAAGAAAGTGTTTTTCATATTCAATTTTCTTAGTGTCACAAAGGTGGCACAATCTTTCATCCCATGGCGTTTTAGGAATTGAACAACACCTAGTTTCACTATGGAGCTTGTGAGAATTTGTTCTTATCTTAGCAATGCTTATTTTTTTATTTACACTTGTCAAAACAAAGAGATAATTTTGATCTTCTAGATTAGGTTTGATTACATCCTTATAATACCTTAATTTTATTTTTTCCTCTAACTCTTTATCACACCACATTTTCTCCTTAAATTTTGATTTGATGATATTTTTAATATTATCCTTATTTTGCAAAATGGTGTCTTCCATGATTCCCCAATAGTTTAGCCAAGACTGGGCATCTTTATGCCATCCTCGCTTGAGTCAATGGTGGTTATGACTGGATTTTGAAACAATTTTAGGAAGCCTCTTGTCTTCCATGTTGTTTAACTTGTTCTTATACATTAGGTATCTAGTCATAGTCGTGATCTCAATGGGGGAGAGGCTTGTATCTAAGAGGAGGGTGGGACAGGGCGTATTTTCTTCAATTTTGAGATTATAGGTTATAAAATTCTTTTGTATTAGCTCTATATTTCTCCAAGATTCACGAGAGATATTACTGTTGGTCTCCAGTTTTGATCATGTTTTTGCCTATATTATATTCCAAAGACCTCCATCTCTATACCCAGTACCAACCCTTTTGGCCCTGTTTTGACATAATTGACATCTCCCTACCACTCAATGGGGCTACTTAAGGTATCTTTACGTTTCAAGCTATTTTTATGCATTTTGATGCTTTAAATTGATATTGAAACTAATGTCGCTTGGGTTAGGTACCACTTCTATTTTTGGAACAGGATTTGCCAGTACCAGGTACCAGCTCATACCCTGTGGAGATACCAATGAAGCCACTCAAGATCTGTGCGTTATGGTCAAAACGTGAGACAGAGAGATTCACATGACAGTTGGAGTCATCGCTCATATGATGATGGAAGGCACAATGATAGAACTGAGTCGTTATATTTCATGATTCACACTTCGTGACACTACGTGTCACGAAGATGTGAAGACCGTTTAAAACTTGATTTCAAGCTATTTTCGGATCAGGGATCCGTTTGGACTTACGTATTTTTGCTTAGACTGTTATAGAGGATGATCTATATATAACCAGTGTATCACTCCTAATAGACGGTTGGATTATGTTATGTTATATCATGGATACACATTTCTGAATATAAACTGTTGTTGCGTTATGTTACTCGACTGGTATACGATTTGAAGTATTTTCTTCTGAGTTAATGGAGCGTAAAGTTTATACAATGTTTGCATAGAATGGTATAGTTAGTTCTGGTTCTTTCCTTTGGTGTTTGTACCTTTTGGTTGGGCCCGCCAAACAGGTGCAAGTCGTTGTTGTTCTTGCATTGAATTTAGAATATTTCAGTAGCATAGTAATTGCCTGCATGTTAATTTATTGAGTCTTGGAATTAACTGTTCAGAATATTGATTGATTATTCTTCAACTGTATCATTTCCATCTTATTGAATATCTGCTACGTTGATGAGTATTGAAGCCTGGTTGATTCCTGTAGGATCTAAAGTGTGAATCAGAATAGCTCTGTTCCAATTTTCAATGTGAACGTAGATTGAAGTGAATGCAAGTTGAATTTACTTTGCTTTGGATAGGATAGTTAGGATACCCTGCTTTGATCAAGATAACTCGACTACTTTGCTCTTTCAAGATAGTTAGGTTGAAATTGATAATTAGAGGAAGCTTCCAGTACCAGTAGGGTAAGTAGGATATTCCTTTGTTTTCCTGTAGGCAGATTTAGATTTATTTTTGATGTGTAGATTGAATTCATTATAGAGAGGTACTTCACCTGTCATGGCTTAGATGGAAATGGTGATGATCGGTAAATAAAGATAGTGTTAGATAGTTGTGTGAAATTACAACAGAGCAGAAATAGAAGTACCGGCACTCAAGCATAGAACTGCTTCTCTTTTGATGAATTAAACAGGAAATGATAAATTTCAAGATAGTCATTAAGATTCAATTTCTCAGAGTGAGTGTATGTTTTCTTTTCAGGATAATCTTTAGATAGGAATTAGCTTACCCGCACATACAGTGTAGCAGCTCAAAGTTTACTTACCCTGGTTTGACAATTTAGTGTTTCAAGTCATTTAAATCTTCAATTTAGCAGCCTGGCATTTTTGGCGCCATTGTCGAGGAGTTGTTTAAAAGGTAAGTTAGATAGTTGTCTTGATTAGTTTTAGAATGCACTTAGTTTAGTGTGGTATGTTAGCAAGTTGATAGTAAGAGGAGTTGTGGAAACAAAAAGGGTGAAACCGACATATCAGTTATCACAGGTACTCTGAAACTCAATCTTAGTTTCTTTTCTTTCAGTTAGTATGACTTCATGAGAAATAGAGATTCTAGAGGTAGATTTAGGAGAAATATAGAACCACAAAAAGGAGAGACCTCCACCCAAAAAGCAATAGAAATTGAGACTGAAATTCTGGCTGAGGAAACCGTGGAACAAAACCTACAACCAAGAAACACCACACACCAGCAAACTCAAAATCCTGGTGATCCAGCCCTAGATGACACAGTTGATCCAGAGAAAATACAAGCTCTTCTCGGAAACCCTAACTCTGTAGTTTCACAAATAACAACTACAACTGTGGGGTCAAAGGCCATAGGATCCTCAAAAGGACCAATAAAAGATAACACCTCTGATAAAAAGAATCCAGAAAGGTGGGATTTCACACCCTCACCAAAGAAAGATCGGATTACATACACAATTCTTGGTCATCCTTTTACCATGGGAGATAGAGGGAGAGACCTACATGGGGAACTCCATATTGAAAATGAAGGGGAAGAACAAGCAGAGAATGAGTTAGCATCAGAAACCACCTTTGGATTTCCTATTCTGGACTTGGTCCAGAATGTCAATATGAAAAATATCCCACTTTCAGCACTACCAACCTTCCATGGGAAAAATAGTGAGGACCCAGATGTCTTTCTTTTTTAGTTTGACATCCTGTGCAGGAGTTACAACTATCTCCAAGATGCACATAAACTGAAATTATTTCCTGCCACCCTGAAAGATTCTGCATTACGTTGGTTCATGAGTTTAGGAGAATACAACATTAGATCTTGGGAAGATATGAAGGCAAAATTTTTAAAGAAGTACCAGGACTACTGCAGAACCAAGGATTCTCGGAATGACATCTT
>ML780748.1:86936-114303 GCA_009831015.1 Picea engelmannii
AGAATCCTTATCCATTTTCCAACTCTTTAATGAAAATAAAGGAATTACATTTATGTGAGACTCTAGGTCTTCTTTGATTTTCTTGACCTTGATCAAGTCATGAATGAACTCGTTTTCCCTGAGCCTATGCTCCTGCATCAGACATACTTAAAGCTACGCCATAAGGGGACCACTTTTGAGACTCCTTCAAATAAACTCATCACTTCTAGAGGCTTCTGGAATTTCTTCGGGGCTTCTTCTAGGGTTGACATCAATGACAACCATTTTTTCAACTCGACACACCCAACGGACGTTATGGTTCGCAATGGTGACCTTTGGAGTCCATATAAGAGAACAAGGGCGCACAACCAAGGAAGGTATATTTGCACAACAAGGAGAGAAATATCAACTCTGTGATTTTGACGCAGGCATGAACGAAGAGGGGTGAGCTCCCTCAAGAAGCCAAGTTGCTCTACATGGGAGGACTTGTGCTGCCTTGAGGTGATTTTGTGGACAGAGTTGGGGCGACCTTCTTTTGAGATGAGTTTGGGGAAGTCATGTACCAAGTTTGAATGATACATTCTAGGAGAGAGAAGCACATTTATGTGTGAAGTCTTGTAGTAGAGAAGAGATGGTAAGTCTGTGGTGGATGGACGTTTTGGGTGCTCCGCGGAAGTTGTGAAAGATGTTATGATGGACGAGTCTTGGTGTGATGAATCTCTGTATGAGTGTCTTGGTGAAGTGAGGTGAGTCATGTGACTCTACCAAGTTGTAAACCGAGTCGGTGGTGCTCATATTGTAAAATTTTTGTAATAATAAGACTTAGTCGAGTGTCATGCACAATTTATACTACCCACACTATATATGTGTTTCTCTTTTTTGTTTCGCAAGTGTTCTCTTCATTTCATGGATGCATTCTTATATATGACTAAGTGTTAAGTTGTTAACAATTGTCTAAGTATACAATAATTGCACTAGAGTAGGAGTGTAACTCGCTTGTAGCCTAGAACGAAGTATGGGTATGCTCTAGGTGAAGAGGCGTAATTCGGATGAAGTATCCTTGGTGTTTCCAAATATCCAAGAGAGAAACGTCACAGTGTTGTATTTCCTCAAAAAGTGCACAATCATAGGTTTCGTCTAGGTACACTTTGGGGATATGACATATAGGACAATGAGGAACACAACATCTAGGGAATAATCACTTTACATAGTTGGAAACTGGATGTAAGTCAAAGACTCTATGGAGAGGTGTTTCAAAAATTTTCTTGGCTATTCATAAGTTGTGTTATGTTAATATTGTGTTTGGACACCAAATTTTTTTATGTTAAGATTGTGTTTGGAGACCAAGTATAGGGAAAAGTGGCAAGGACTTCAAGTTTAATAAGAATAAATGAAAGGAAAAAATGTTTCATAAAGATTGCACTCCATCTAGAAATAGTACATCACTCTACAATCGGATTAACATATATAATAAAATGTTATCTTTATATGAGTGTTTAATGCAATGAGGATAGAGCCAACCACCATGATATTCTTGCACACAATATCAAATGTTGCTTGTTATGCTCGAACAACCCTATATGTCTCTACGACAAGTATCTCCATGCCATAATAGATGGTAATTACACCGAGAGGCGTACACCTATTGGAAATGGGAATAATTAATGATCTTTTAATCTAAAATCCTAATCTAATGGCTAGCAATTGAAGATAATGGCATATTCTTCGTCGTCCTCCCAGATCAATGAATTGGATTTACTGTTCATAACTTCCTTGCATTTATGAATGCATCGATTAACCTGCTTCTTTTTTCACATTTACTTAATCATATTAAGAAATTACTATAAGGCCATATGATTGCCATGTTTAGATGATTAAAAAGGATTATTATCTGTGCAAGTTTTTACTGCCACACTTGGATGATTAACCATGGATTGGAGTGATGGACCATGAACCGCAGTGTTGGAGTGTGAACCACGTTCATTTTTTTATGGAGTGTTGGAGTGTGAACTGCCTGATGTTGTTTAATTTAAATTTATTTAATATGAAATGCTAGAAAAGACATAAATAAAATTATAGTGTTTCATATTGTGACCATCAAAAGCACCGAGGAAAAAACTCTGACATATTACGACATGATAATTTCAGGGACGCCCAGGAGAAAACTATGTTTGTCCAAGGATCAATCGAGACTCTTGGAAGAGATCTTCAGAGAGCACTCTACTCTCAGCCCAATACTAATCCATTCTCTTAGTTCACAATTTTCTAATTTATTCCTTCGCCACATTTGCTAATTTTTTCGCCATGGTTTACTGTTACTATAATGGTGTAATTAGTTTATTGTTGTCATGCAAGTTAAATATGCAACCGCTTCAAGTGGAAGTGGTTCCAAAACTGAAGAGCAAGGAAAAAATGAAAAATTAGGATAATTGTGTTAGAATATAATTGATGTGCTCGTTTTACCATTGAAAATATCTCTATTGTCACCCAACCATACGCCGAAGCCACCCTCTGAGCACCTTAACCTTGACAGAGAATCACTCCGGAAGCAAACCCTAGGCTAGATAGCCAAACAAAGGGTAGCACACCTTTCCTCAAGGATAGCGCACCAAAAAGAGCTGATCAGATAGTCCAAACCCTAGCCAAGAGAAATTCCAAGCCAAAACGTAATTGTTAGCCGCAGTAGCTGCATCGACAACTCTCCTCAAACCTGCACACAAAACTGGGCACTGTAGTGTGCACAAGTGTTGCTCTACAATCCTGAGACTGCCTGCCAAAATGAGAACTAGCCTCCTGTATTTATACTAATTCTGGCTAACTGCCTGGGCCGACTTCTCATTTTGGGTATTTGTCTATTCAGTATATATTATTATTTCTGGCTGAATTCTTCTCTTGGAGGCTAATAACCTAATATAAATTATCTTCTTGAGCCGACAAGTCTTCTAGGGTTATTAGCCAACTCATTAGGGTTTCTTGTTTCTTCCCGGATTATTCTATCCTTGTCAGGTTTACATGTGGAGGTAAATACCTCCCGCAGCTACCATAATATCAACACTCCCTCCTAGCTAGGGAGGTATTACAGGCAATGGTCTTGAGCACAAAACATACCATTCACCCGATAGCATCAACATAGTTATATAGACTAGATCATGACTAGATCATGAGCACCATCATCATCATCAGCTACATCATCTCTCTAAACCATACTCTATATGAGTAATCAGACATGATGCTCACTCCATAGAGTGATACAAGAGCCATTCTTCTAATCTAGAAGAGTAAATGTTCTGAACCATTTTCTGTCTGGAAAATCTCTGTTCATCATTCATCTGGATGATAATTATTTTCAATAAACTGTTGATAGTCTTCAAGGAAATCAGAAAAAAATAGAACACAACTGTTTCTATCCATAGTAGTACATAACTACAATCCAGTGGTACACTACCACACCAAGTAACACACAAGTACTTGATCAACAACGTATAGTCGTGAACAATGGAACACATCCACCACAGTAGTATACATCTACTGTCATACAGCCTTCATAACAATCATCTGATATCAACTTGCACATAAACAATGTTATGATATAAACTGAATCATCTGGGCCAATATTTCACTTACATCTGTGAGATCTGAAAGAATATCTTCCCTCAGAGTAGAACAATGAGATATCTGGACTATTCTTCTCAAGCAAGGAAGAATAATTGTCCTATCTTCTGAACCTAGACCATTCCCCACCCTGGGCCATTCTTCCTACACTAATCAAAGTGCACCCTGGAGAGAATGTATAAACCCTAAGGAATGCATGTCCCTGATTGCTGAGCCTGGACCATTCCCCACCCTGGGCCATTCCTCCTACACTAATCAAAGTGCACCCTAGAGAGAATGTATAAACCCTAAGGAATGACTGTCCGGACCATTTCCTCTGTTAACCACAAGGGGAAAAGACTGTCCTGTATCAACCTCCAAAACAGACCATTCCTCATGTTAACCACAATGAGAAATCATTGTTCGGCGAGGCGGGCCAGTCTTCTTGAGTAACCCTCAAGAAGAGAGATTGTCCTAGACCACTCCCCATGTTAACCACAATGGGAAGTCATTGTTTATGATACATCATCAATCTGGACCATTTCCCATGTTAACCACAATGGGAAATCGTTGTCCGTTAGAAATCTCAATCCACTTTCCGAACTGGAAAGGAAGTTGCTCATCTGGACCATTTTTCGAACTGAAAAATGACTGTCCATAAATCAATACATATCAATGCTCCCTCCCAACCTGGGAGTCATCTCTTCCTTTTTCAATAAGGAAGTCGTATCCACGAGCTCCAGCTTGAGTACGCAAACTCTTTCATCTTGGATAGAAGCTTTACCAAGATGTTTGTTTATCTGCTCATCTGTGGAGATATGTATTGGAGAACCTCTTTCTCCTTTCTGAACTTCATCATGGATAATGTAATGCTTGATTTCAAATGTACTTCGTTCTGGAGAACTGGTTTTTCTTTGAAGGTTTCATGTAGCTCTGATCAATAAAGCATATCATTGTTGGAACACTAGAACATATTCATGTGGCACTTCTTCTGTCATCATGAGATCTGATCTACTGAGTAATCATCTTGATACAATATCTTTGTTATAGAGAATATTCATCATGCTTATGCTGTGCATTAGAGCTTCTTCACCAAGTTATCTTCTTCCATCTGTATACAAGAGTCTCTTTTTGGTATGCCTCAAAATCTTGAGGTTGCTCTTCATATGATCTTTTTTCAATTTCTCTGGAGAAAAGTCTTTGCATTCATCTTGATGTAGCACTCCAACCCATGGATGATATAATGACTCATGTAGAGGTATGTCTAGTTTACCGGAACGAGCAATCATCATAGTCTTCTCCCTCGGTGTGGGAGAACCTCTAATTCTGAATATTGCAATGCTTTCATTCATAAGTTTTTCATACACTGTTCTTCATCACAATTTTCAGTTCCTTTGCTTGATTTCTTTTAGTGAGTTCATGTCAGGCTGGTAATCTTGTGATACTTAATACAATGACTGGCTGTTCTAGCTTCTCTTTCTTTCTTGGAATCTTCATGTTCTTCCTAATGTTTTTCTTTACCTCTTGGGTCCATGGAGTTTCTTATAGATTCCATGCCCTAAAGATTCCATTTCTTTCTTTCATCATAGGATCACGGATGTGGATGGAAAACTAGGGATACTTTAAGGCTTCTCTTCAAAGAAGACTTCTTCTGAGGTTGAACTGGACACATACTATCTTTCATGGTTGCTACCATGAATATATACTTCATCATCTTTAATGGATCATAGGATTAGCTCCCTCCTAATCCTTGCTTCATGTATGAGTGCATATAATCGACTCCCTCCATCTAACAGAGTCCACGCTTTCGTCTGCATCCTTATTGTCTTCTACAATATATAATTGGCTCTCTCTGTCTAACAGAGTCCACGCTTTCATCTTGTTGTCTTCTACAAAACGTTATAAGTCTTTCTTTGACTTCTTTCTTCTCCTAAGTCTCTTCATGATGGTTTCGGCTTATCTTGCAATAGCTTTCACATGATTTGTTTGATGTATTTCATCCTTTCATGTGTATTCTCTAATGATATCCATCCTTATCTTGTTGTTCTTCCATAGGTATAGTTCTTCTTGGAACACATTATCTTCAAAGAGATAGATATACAAGATATGTACAGAGACGATGCAAACAAGATATGTACAAGAAATAAGAAGAGTATTATTACCTTTAGAAGAAGAAGTCTCTTTCATCCTGCTTGGTCTTCTTTGTAGGTTCCTTTTCTTCGGCAACTGATGCTTCATGTATCCCCTTCCTTTTCTTTAGCTTGGGACAATGATTCTTGTAGTGACCATACTTTCGACAGTTGAAGCATTGTATTTCTGAAATGTCTTTCTCTTGATTTGGCTTCCTCCTTGAGCCAAACTTCCTTTTGCTCCTGAAATTCTTGAATCTTGTTGTGAAGGCTTGATCATCGTACTTCTTTTGGGGTTTCTCTTTTGCAATAATCCTTGATTCTTCTTGAGAACATCAAGTCCAAAGTTCTTCAAATGTCGGATACTCCTTTCTTGTGTTCATGCTTGCGGCAAATGCATCCCACGTCTTGGGAAGACCATTGAGTACTATGTTTACCAATTCCTTCGCTGAGATGATCTCTTCAATAGCTTGTAGTTGATCTTTTAACTGAGAGATTCTCACAAAATATGATGTTATGATGTCGTCATCATTCATCTTCATGTCATGGAGCTCATTCTTCAGACTCATTACTTGTCCAATGTTTCTGACTGAGAAGATATTTGTTAGGGCATCGTACATCTTCTTCGATGAGTCAAGATGGGAGATGTAGGGTATCAAGTGGTATTTTATAGATTCCACTATGATACTCATAGCATTGATGTCACCGTCTTTGAACTTCTCCATAGCTACAATGTTATGTGGTTCCTTCTCTTTTCCTTCTTCAAACTTTGGTTTCACGATCTTTCCTTTCACGATATCCAACACTTTATTCTTGGCAAGGATGAGGTCAATCCTTGTCTTCCACGCTCTGAAGTTTAGAGGCTCCATCCAACTTGTTCTCTGACTTCATAGAATAAGTCATGGCTGCTTTGACTTGGTCAAACCCTAGATTTGAGCACAAACTCAAACTTCACGTCTTGGCTTGCTGAGAGTATCAGGAGATGCGCTAGGCTAGAGCGCACTGATCTATCTAGAGATTAGGTCAATCCATTCACTTAAGGTGCCTCAACAAGACGATTAGGGTTTCTGCAACTGCACCTGCTAATAACCCTAGCTGCAGTGCTTTGGTGATTGTTCCTGCTAGAAACCCTAGTGACAGTTCTTTAATGAGCTTAATATCCTTCTGGCTATGTTTCCTTCTAGCAGTTAGACTGAATGAAGGAGGTGTGGGCCCATAACCTATTAGAATATAATGGATGTGCTCATTTTACCATTGACAATATCTCTATTGTCACCCAACCATAGGCCGAAGCCACCCTCCGAGCACCTTAACCTTGACAGAGAATCACTCCAGAAGCAAACCTTAGGCTAGATAGCCAAACAAAGGGTAGCCCACCTTTCCTCAAGGATAGTGCACCAACAAGAGTTGATCAGATAGTCCAAACCCTAGCCAAGAGATATTCCAAGCCAAAACGTAACTGCTAGTTGTAGCAGTTGCACTGGCAGCTCTCCTCAAAACTGCGCACAAAATTGGGCACTGCAGTGCGCACAAGTGTTGCTCTACAATCCTGAGACTGCCTGCCAGAATGAGAACTGGCCTCCTGTATTTATACTAATTTTGGCTAACTACCTGGGCCGACTTCTTATTCTGGGTATTTGTTTGTTCAATATATATTATTATTTCTGGCTGACTTCTTCTCTTGGAGGCTAATAACCTAATATAAATTATCTTCTTGAGCCGACAAGTCTTCTAGGGTTATTAGCCAACTCATTAGGGTTTCTTCTTGCTTCCCGGTGTATTCTATCCTTGTTAGGTTTACACATGGAGGTAAATACCTCCCACAGCTACCATAATATCAACAAATTGATAGAATTACAAAGACCATTATTACTAAGATCTGGTCAACTGGCTTTCCTCGGGGAAACTAATCTATTTATTGTGTGTAGAACAAAGTTGAAATGAAAAGAATTTGAGTGTGATAATCTCAAACGTTGTTGTGAGAACCTGAGGGAGGAGAACAAAAGACTGGTAAGAGAAGTGCAAGCGTTGAGAGCCATGAAAATTGTACAAGGTACATGGCGTGAATATTTATATGCACAGTAGACTTTGGTTGTGGCCACCCTCACAATGTGTCTGTTCTGCGAGCAACTTTCAACCAAGACCACCACCACAATTATTACCTCGTAGAAAAAAACAATCCCTCCTCGTCCGATCTCTCAATTTCCATGTAATCCGTCTCCTAATTTCAATGCTTGGCCTGCATGCATGCATTCACTATCTCTTTAAATTTTTTGTAATAAGTTTCCTTCAATTATGGTTTATCTGTAATGTCATTTCCAATAGATCACATGCTATGATGGATTTAGGTTTTAGGTATTACATGCATGCGGGCCGACCATCGTGGTCGGCCCGCATGCATACATTCAAGCATTTGCAAATATGTCGTTGGATTGCATAGTTTCATATTCCAGCTAATGATTTACTGTTCATATGAAATGATCTTAACAAGGATGGGAAAACATGTTAAGGATACAAGTGCGAGCATTCTTCTCTAGAGGAACCGCGTACAAACTCCTACTCAGTTTGTGGGTAATTTAGTCTTCTTATAGAGATTAGAGACAAATGGGGTGAATGAATGAATCTATCTATCCAGAATTAATACAACTGTCAACTGCAAGGTGTAATCATTGACAACCACTTACACATTTGCTACTATTTCCCCACTGGACTTGTCTTTTTCTTCTTGGGTAAAATTTTAAGCCCAAGGTGCAGAAAGTTTCTTCTGATGTAAAAACCAGAATGGGATTGACTTCAAGGTGAGTTGTAATAATTGACTAGCACAACCACATAATTGTGGCAGATAACATTGATAAACATATTTTATTTACAAACCCTAATCCTAACATAAACCCTAATTAGGGTTTGTAAATGAAATACACCTATCAACATTCATCAACCACAATTATGTGACTGTACTAGTATAATTCACTTGTGATAAAGATACATAACATAAGAAACTTAAAAGAAATTGGGAGCATCCTACTACCTCTAAGATAGTTGGCAATGAAATAAATGCCATCCTCTAATGAACCAAACTAACAAAATTCTAACCTAGACAACATATCATCCCTTATCCCACACCTACTAATGCCCTATTTGTTAGTAGCATGTGCTTTTGTTAATTTTTGTATTCAATGAGTGACGATAGATGTACCCATAGATGTAATAACTACTTAGAGATGTCATTAATGTTTAACAAAGAATCATGATTACCTATTTTATCCAGATATTTAAAAACATACCACTTGCAACAATATGTCACATTTCACAAGAAAAACATTGCATTGGTCTCTTTTTCCCTTGAGTTGAAATGCTTTCTTTGGGCTTTGTCTAATTTGATGCATGTGCCTTCATTGCATACTCCACCCAATCTAGTGGCATTACTTTATGATAACCCAATTCAAGTTGTTGTGTAGGGAGTTGTCATTGGGAAAGCAATGAAAATTTGGGAGTGATACGATGCATAATATTTTCAAAGTTTTAATGAAAAATGTTGAACGCTTTCAAAAAGTTTTGATTGTATTTGATGGGTAAATCATGTAACATGTAAATTTTATCAAATTCTATTCTCTATTTCTAGGTTTGATAAAAAAAAAAAAACATAATTTAAATGTGTTATGTTTTTAGAGCATATTTTTTTAGGGATATTTGTCTAAATCCAATGAAATATTGTTGTGTTTGTAAATTTTAGTGGTTAAATTTGTATGTACAAGTGTTTTAGAGGTTTTTTAGCAGTCTGAATTCATTTCCGCATTCAGAAATACAATTTAAATAACATAAAATTGTAATTTCATGCAGATTTATTATGTCGAATTTCCACTAGAAAAAAAAGACCAATAATATAACCACCCACAAACTCTGTAATTTGACCGTATTTGACGAATAAATCATTTCGTAACACGCAAATTCCATCCCTGCTTTGGAAGTTTGATAAAAAATTGCAACCACAAAGAATGGAGTACCGTGTGATGAAAATTGATATACATGTGCAGGTCGGCGAGGAGGAGGCTGAGGGGTCCAGGCCGTACTGAGATTATTTCTTTCTTTAGGTTTTGCTGCGAATATCCAAATCTTAGGATTGTGATTGGGTTCTCTTCTCAATATTCAAATCTTGTGGTGACGTAAGAAATGGAATCTCCACACGCGGGTCATGTTTTGAGATTTTTATTGGGTTTAAACGGCGCCACGCTGTTCTTCAAGAGGTGCCGGGTATCTCGTTCATAAATGCTAGATGGACTAGTGTTTAATGTTTGTCAATATGTATCATAGTGTTTTGTTGTATTTGAGGAAAGTTGAAGTAACAATAAACCTATACAAGAGCGTGTTTAATGTTTGTCAATATGTATCATAGTGTTTTGTTGTATTTGAGGAAAGTTGAAGTAACAATAAACCTATACAAGAGCTATAAATGTTGCTTAGCTTGTTGCATAATTGGTCATGATGGTTAATTATGCTTACCACTTTTATGCCTATCTCTCCCCACCTTTTTGGAATCCCTTAATGTTGATTTTTTGAGGGTGAATGTGGGATTATGTGAAGGTAATGAATCAAGTTTGTTTGTATGTTATTAGAAAGGGGATTAATTACCAAATCAAAGAATTATAATTAATCTCACCAATGAATTTATATTGACAAAATATCATGTGTTATCTTGTGAGGGAGACCAATTTGTTTCACTTATGGATGGATGTTGTGAGGGAGACCAATTTGTTTCACTTATGGATGGATGTTGTGAGGGAGACCAATTTGTTTCACTTATAGATGGATGTTGGAAATGGAAATGTAGTGTTAAGGGAAAAACGATTTAAAGAGTTGAATATAATCTTGAGTTTCATTTTATGTGCACATCAAATCATTTGTTTCTTTTATTATTGGAGAGTGATAGTCAAAACTAAATTGATTATAGGTCTAACTTCCCTTAAATCTTGTGTTCAATGGTGGTAATGAAAACATGATTGATTTCAACTCAAGTGTTATTAGATTCACACATTCATGTACAAGAGGCTGATAATCAAAACTAAATTGATTATAGGTCAACTTCCCTTAAATCTTGTTCCCAACGATGGTAATGAAAACAAACTGTTTTCAAGCCAAGTGTTATTATAATCATACATTCATGTGTTATTATAATCATACATTCATGTACACATCAAATCATTGGTATATGTATCTTCAACTATTGGAGGGTGATAGACAAAACTAAATCAATTATATATCAATTTCCCTTAAATCTTGTGACAGTGGGTGGTAGCTAAAACAAGATTGATTTCAACTCAAAGTGTTATTAGAATCTTCCATTCTCTCTCTTGAAGGAAAATAATCAAAACTAGGTCAATTCCAAGTCAATTTTCTTTAAATTGTGTCACCAAGGGAAATGCTCAAAACAATATTGACTCCAAGTTGTAGTGTTAGTATGCGAGAGACTAGTAGATCTACGTAGTTTGGGTTGTATTGATCTAAGAAAATAAGTGAATCATAGTGTTAGGATTGTATTTGTTCTTGCAATTAAATGAAGGATGGTTGAAGTTATAAGGCCGAGATCAGACGAGTTAGTAGCAGGCAGTCGAGTTTTGGGAGCTTCTGTGTAGCTCAAAGTCAAATTTTCCCAAGGCAGAATTAAGAAGTAGCAAGAAAATCCATACCCTTGTGCACATAAGGAAAAATTAAGCCCTTAGGGCTTGTCGCAGTCCAAAAGGGGCTTATCGCGCCTCAAAAGAGCTTAAGCGCCAATAGCCTAGGTGCTTACCATGAGACCACCACATAAGATTCAAGCACTAGTAAATTTTGGGACCCTTACAGATCAGACAGATGCAGGAAAAGAAGATCAACTGTCGACATGCAGTTTCAAAGTCCCCTCTTTGGAGTCTTCTTTGAAGCCCAAGCCTCGATCACTCTGATGGGACACCTCTGATCAATGACCTAGATTTAAATAGATTCACTCCCTTGATGAGCGTTCCAGATATCGAAGCCTCCTGACCAGGTGTCGTGTCATCCTGCTACCACCACACTGTCAGAGCCAACCAAAGGTTGCCACATGGATGTGGGAAGCCCAACACATACATAGGTAAAAATCTCAAATCCATGTGACAAGTGTCCTTCTCCCCTGCCACGTTGGAGCCACTATGGGCTAATAGAAAGTTGCCATGTGTCCAGGATGGCGTTAGCATGATGCTTTTTTCCTTGGTCAATTTTTTCTTTCGACCAATGGCTCTCAATTGTCCTCAGATATCTTATGGATGGTAGAGATTTACTTCACAATTCCCTTTTCAGAGTCTCGTTCAAAACTAATCCTGCAACACTTTGAAGAGGCACCTGCGATGGACGGTCCATATATACTCTTAGATATTTTTTAAGTAGGACCGATCAATGGTCCATATCTACTCCCAGGTATCAAAGCTTCCCAAGAAGGTGTCGTGTTAGCCCACCAATAGAGCATTGTCAGAGCCAAACATTGATTGCCATTGTGGACAGGTGGAACCCACTGGATGCATAGGGAAATTTCTCGAATCCGGGTGACACATGTCGTGCCTGTATGTCACATCAGTGCCAACATGGACCAGTGAGAGGGAGCCATGTGTCTAGGGATATTTCAACATGATAATGTTCATGCCTTAGCCGATTTTTTCTTTTCAACCATGGTGAGATCAACGACTCTCGTTTGATCTCTTGTTACTTCGATCAATGGTTGATATTTTTCTTTGCAATCATCTTATTGAAGTCTCATTTGGACCTAATCCTTCAACACTCTGAATGGGCACCTGCGATGGACGGTCCAGATCTACTCTCATACCTCTTTCAAATGGGACTGATCAATGGTCCAGATCCACCTTTGGGCCTTGAAGCATTCGGGTCAGGTGTCACGTCAGCCCTCTAGTGAATCCCTATCAAAACCATTAGTTGCCATGGGGACATGGGGAACCCACCTTAAATACATGTCAACATCCTGAAAATGGGTGAGACGTGTCTTGTCCTCCATGCCACATCAATATTAGCATATAATAGTATAAGGTCGTCACATATCCAGGGTGACATCAACATGACCGTTAAATTCCTTCGCCGATTTTGGTTTATGGTCTAGCTAGATTAAGGTCTCTTATCGTTTCAGCGAAATATGAACGATGGAGATCGTTGTAGACGTTGTGGGCGATGAAACGCGATGAACATTCCCCAACATAGGTTATCCCTGATCGCCTCGATGATGACATAGTTAAAGAAAGGGAATGTTCAGTCAATTAACATCCCAAATCAGATCGTGTTCAAGATCAATGATTCAATTTCAATTTTAAAGATCAAGGCATTTCAGGGTCATCGGTTTGCATATCAATGACACATATTTGATCAAGTTCATGATAGAAAACACCATTTTCATTGAAAGATGAATGGCTCGGATTTGATCATAGTTATTCCTCAATCGGTGACACCTCAATTGTCGATACACCAAGCATCTGGGCTATCTTCCGATGATGTAAAGTTATTTTTTGAAAGATCAATGGTCGAGATTGATTGTTGAGATCGATCCGACGACTGTTGAGTCTCATGATCTACGCAATTAGGATTTCAAGCTTCCATCTAAAGAGGAAAATGATTACAGATATTTCTAAGGAGCAGAGCATAATGAATTTTTCATCCTATAGGTTTCCAACTGCCCCACGATCTCAACATAACAAAATTCATGCTGGTAAAAGTAATTGATTTTGACCAGAGGAGAAATCATTCAAGAATCAAGAAATTGTAAATGGTTTCAAGAAGCTGGAAGTGGTTTCAAGAAGCAATTTCAAGCATGAGTGAGAAGGATAAAAGGAAAAGAAGACACCCATTGTCAAGGTTGGAACTTTGGTGAATTGAAGAGTTTCTTATAACCGGAGTTGTTTGACTAGAAATATTGAGCACAGTTAGTTGATAAATGCGACAGGAAACCATAGATTCATCCCTTGCATTTAAGTTTAAGTATGTAACTCCTCCTTCTATTGTATATGTGATCATGTAAATCATCTCCTACCATTTCTTGATTTTCTCATATCAGATCTGATTTATAAGAGTTCAGACAATAGACCATTCACCATATTTAGTGTTACTGTGTGATGTCTAGTTGATATAGAAATTATTACCTTTGAATGTATGACCAGTTCTTATCATTTCTTTGTTCATTTGAATGATATGCAGAGGGTACCTCTATGTATTTATATGTATGAAGATGTTAACTATTTGAAGCATGTTTTATTGATATGTATACACTTGTTAGAGTTGTTTAACTCTTAATTATTCAACATGTTGTACTATTTCCATAAGCTATAGGATTCATTCTCAGTAGTGTCCTGTATGTTTATCTTATTTTTCTTCCAATTCATCACTCCATTATCCTTTTAAATCTTGATTGTCTGAAACACTCGTAGACATATGCCTCTGATAGTTAAGAGAATTTTTCATCTGAGCTAAGACTGTTTAAGGTCCTATAATTTCATAAGAGAAAGGGAGAGAGAGGGAAAAACTTCCCAAATATTGCATAAGTACATTACTACAAATCTGGCCTTAATATTTATCCCGAGTCTTGACCCCTAGGGTGCCCCAAAATATTTCCAACAACAACCTAGAACATCTCGAGGGACAACACATAGTACAGACAATGTGACAACACAATTGTCATTTATAATGATGGTTTTGGTGGAATTGATCATTTTAACAATGAAAATGCAAAATCAATTTAGGATCTTAAATCAAAATCTATTAAGAACCTCAAATTGTTAATGAACCGATCAAAGGTGAACTATTTTCTTGGCTATACAAGTTATTACTAAAATTTTGTGAAGGGCTATGAAATGATTTTCAATCCAATGGAGAATTTCTTAAACAAGTAGATGCATTTTCAATGGAAAGAAGAGTGTTAGACACCATTCAAAACTATGACGGACAAGATTTTTCATGCCCTTGTCTTGCAATGTATTGACTGGAATAAGGTTTTTCATGTCCATGTGGATGCATCAAGGATTTCTATAGGATTCATCCTTTCACAACCAAGGCACAAGGGTGTGGATTATATTTCATATATGTAATATGAAAATGATCCCTTGTAAAGCGTAATTGCACATCAACCAAATGGGATTCACTTGGAATGACCTTTATTATAGAAGTTCCATCACCATGTATTAGTAAACAAGTTTCACTTCTATGCCAACTATTAGGCATTGGAGTACATTGTGAACAAGAAAATATTGTGATTATTAGGAAAATTTTGAGATGATGGTTAATTTTGTTCCAGGAGTATGATTTTGAAATGTTTGTTAAGATTGGAAAAGCTCAAGTGGGCCTTAATCACTTGTCTCTCATAAAAATGGGAAAATAACTAAAGTAGGAGTATGGAACTTCTTATATGTATGCCTTTTTCACATCCAAGGGTCTCCTATGTATATTAACGATTCTCAACATTTTTCTAGAAAATTGCTCCAAATAGAATTACAAAATGATGAAGGAAACTCTAGGGCATTGAGAAACACAACTCGAGCTTATGGAAAGTGTCTTATGCATGATTGTATTGGACAATGTTTTGAGAATATTTGTCCAAGTAGTGGACATAAAGAAATTGATGAGATAAATGCATTAGGAGACTATAGGAGGAAACTTCTCATCAAATAGGTTTACAAAAAATATTTTATTTTCAATATTGTGGTGCCAAACTGATCAAACTAATCCAGATGGATATTGGTGGCCACCCACCTATTCCAACTAGCTCTTCGTGACCGTTTTTGTTCAGAACATTCTTTTGTACTGCTTTGTAATTATGGGTTCTACACTTCTGGGGTTGTCTGAAGCCCCACACATCCTCCAGGTGGATACGAGTGGCCTCTTGCCTAATCCAACTAGATTATTTTGTACGTTTTCATGTCAACACATCTTGTTGTACTTCCAAGGCTGTTTTGGGGCCCTAAACATTTTTTTTGGCTCGCCACAATCAAAACTGTAGACAGAGTCAGAGTTTGATGGGGGAATGTGTAGCTCCATGAAATACCTTTCCAATGGGCTATCATGTGCCTAAAATGGAGGTCGTATGCAAAAGTTACGGCCCTAGGAAGTTGAGGTACCAAATTACACCAACTTACCTATAGGGCCCACATAAATTTTGGTGTTTCACCTTCTAGGGTTAGGTTTTTGGATGTCTAGGGTTTTGACATTCATGAGTAATATCAAAAAGGCTTATGGAGCCTCATTGTAATCCATACTTCTCAGAAGGATGCACGTAGCAGCCACGTCTCTTCTCAGAGATAACTACCACCATTCGAGCACGTTTTCAGTTCTGCAGTTTTATAGTTTCAACCTATTTCATTATTTAATAAAAGATATTGTTCACTGGATATTTGTGTTATTCTCCATATCTCTGTGTTTATTGTATTTAGTCTGTTAATCAGTTCGTTCCGCTCCTAAATCTAGATTAGTGGTATCAGAGCAGTCTGCTCTTCATTTATTTTTCTTCGTGCATGTCTCCGACAAGATCTGGGTACAAGAAGTTGGGACTCAAACCAATCGAGCCATTACCAGATCGGATGCACTGAGCCCAACAAAAACCCATGGGGGATGAAAATAAAGATGATGGAGTAGGAGATCCTATTAAAATGTTGCTCAAGGAAGCCCTCGTGTGACAAAGGAACAAAATGATGGACAACTTCGCGTAGATCCTTCGACGACTTCCCACAAGAGAAGCATCTTCATCAAGCGGCCATGCAACCCCCTTCAAGGTACATGTAAATTTTGATATTCCATTATTTGAAGGACTTATAGATGTGAATGTTGTAGATAAATGGTTGAATCTGCTTGAAGGATATTTTTCAATCCATAATTTTTTCGATAGGGAAAAGATCACTTTTTCACTCCTCAAGGTCATACCCCATGTTAAAAAATGGTGGGGTACTTACTCTAAGAAAATGGTCGTGGAGGAATCTACAATGTTTGTGGTGGCCCCTACATGGGATTCCTTCCAGGGTGCCATCAAATAACAATACTACCACGTTAGAAGCTACAAGGACTAGTACACTAGATGGACCACCCTACATCAATAAAGGGACTAGACAATACTAGATTTCACCAATATTTTCCATACCCTACGCACCAAATTGGGTATCAAATATTCTGAGTGCCATCTGGTGCTCAAATACTATGGATTTTTTCATAGATACATTCAAATAGAAATGGAGTTCCTGGACATCACCTCTTTGGGAACGACTTATAGATACGCTGTCAAGATCAAGCACAAATTTAAGAAGAAATGATGACAGTTTGGATCTGCAAACCCCTCACAGTCGAAGTAGGGAAAAGGCAGCCCCAAACCACATAGAAAGGGACCAAGTCGAGATGGAAACCCTCAGGACAACTAGTCCTAGCCACAACACAAGAAGGGCAATGAGAAGACAAAGAAGGACACGAGAAAATTGTGTGAATACCATAAAAGTCCTTGGCACAACACCAAAGAATGTCGCTCCAAGAAATCCCTCGTGGCTCAGATGAAGGCTTCCGAGTCAGAGGCCGATTCTGATTCTGATTCAAATCCTAAAGGAGGGAAGTGAATTATCAATGTTGAACCCAGTTCCACTGTCACTACCACAAAATTTCGTCCGAGCGAACCAGAAGAACCAGAGGAAGGGGAACGCCTCTTTCACTCGCAGATGTGGGTCAAGGGGGCTCTGATTCATTTCATTGTCAACAACGGTAGTTAGAAGAACCTGATTTCAGAAAAGGTCATCAAGCGGTTGGACCTGCCAACGACACCGCACCCGCATCCCTACACCATCGGCTTCCTTCGCCAAGGAAGAGATCTCTGTGTCAGCCAACAATTCCATCTTCCCTACGACATTAATCCTTTCAAAGATGAGGTACCGTGTGATATTTATCCCCTTGAAGTTTGTGATGTTATTTTAGGACAACCATATTTGTGGAAGCGTCATGTTGTGTATGAGTCTAGACCCCATAGTGTTATTATTACTTTGGGTAAACAATTGTACAGGATCCTAGAGGTAGCGTCGCCTACTGCTATTTCTTTAATCTCTGCTAAGCAATGCAGTAAGGTCATTTCATAGACCGAGAAGTTTGTCTTCTTTGTGATCCGTGCTCACAATAAACAAAAGGTGTCTGCCACATCCATGGCCTCTACACAATGCCTCTCTTTGCAACAAAATCAAGTGGACGGGATCATGGAAGAATACAAAGAAACCTTCTACTCACCTATAGGGGTACCGAAACACTGCCAAGTCAAACATCCAATTTATCTGACCCCCGACACACCTCTACCTAATGGACAAGTCTATCGGTGCTCGCTGATGGAGAATGAAAAAATCAAGCGTCAGATTCGAGAGCTTCTTCAAAAGGGGCACATCAGACCCAGTTCCTCCCCTTGCAGAAGCCGGATTGTACTGGTGCAGAAGAAGCACAGGACTTGGCGACTCTGCATCGATTATAGAGCCTTAAAAAAATCACAGTCAGGAACCGCTACCCCATTCCCAGGATTGATGACCTTCTTGACCAACTCAAGGGGGGCAAGTTCTTAAACAAGATTTGTTGGGTATGTGTTGTATTCTTTGCATGTGTGTGTGTGGGTGCGTCAGATTCGACAAATTAATCCTGGATTAAGGGATTAGGGTTTTGGTATCTACGAAATACCTAAAAACATTGTATATATTGTATGGTGAATGGTGAAATTCAATATAATGAATATAAGAAAGGTTTTCCCGGTTGAGGGTTTCCGGTATAAAATCTCTGTGTACTCTGTGTATGAGCCATTGATTAAATTCTATTTTTCTTAAGAATCTATATGCATTTCTTTACTTCATAGTTTTAAAACTTACATTTGGTATCAGAGATCATTTTTGGCTTCAGAGGGACGCCTTTGTTGTTGAGGGTTTGACTCGGTATTGATAGATCAAGTTTATCTTGGGTCTGTGATAAACTTGGGTTTAGTGGGAGCTTTTGCAGTGGTGATTTGAGTGCAGAAAGAGGAATGGCAAGATATTCTAGAATCGAGATAGAGAAGTTCAATGGTAAAAAAATTGAGCTATGGAATCTAAAGATGGAGGACCTTCTTGTAGACAAAGAACAATGGATCATTGTGGATCCTGGTACACAGCCTACTGGTACACCATCTACTTGCACACAGGCTACTGGTACACAAACTACCAGTACACCACCTACTGGTATGTGGAAGAAAGATTGGGAGAAGTTGGACAGAAGAGGAAGGAGTACTATTCGCCTTTTCCTGTCAGATTCAATGTTGTTGAATGTCTCAAGAGAATCTACAGCCAAGTAACTATGGGATAAGTTGGGGAATTTGTATCAGTCAAAGTCCCTGGTAAACAAGTTGTTTCTTCGAAAGAAGTTGTATCATCTTAGGATGGAAGATGGAGATTCTGTGACAAAACATCTAAATGCCTTTAATACTCTGGTAAGTCAACTTGTCTCTGTTAATATTACGATTGCAGAAGAATATAATTGTATTACTTTGTTATGTTCTTTGCCAGACTCTTGGGATAATCTGGTTGTAGCAATAGGTAGTACCACTCAATCTACATTGAAGTATGAGGATGTAGCTGCATCCTTGTTATCTAAAGAGATGAGATGGAAAAGCATGTATGGTCATAACACATAGGCTTTATTTGTAAGAGGTCGTACCCAAGATATGAATCCTGGTAAGTCTTTGGGGGGGAGATCTAAATCTATAGGTAGATCTAAGTCTCCAAGAATATATTTTAGGAAATGTTGGAAGTATGGTAAAACAGGGCATTATAAGAAAGATTGCAAGTCTAAGAAGGTTGAAAAACCCAAAGGGATCTAATAGTACCTCTTCCACAGAGACAAAAACCTCCACTGAAGAAGGAGGTGATGTTTACCTGGCATCTATAGGTACACATGCAGACCATGATGTATGGTTGATAGACTCATGTGCGTCATACCACATGAATCCTCACAGGGAGTGGTTCTCTGAATATGAAAAATATGATTTTTGTTGTCGAGTCATCTCCTCCTAGGAGATGACTCGACAACAAAAATCATGGGATGTGGAAGGGTTAAGTTACTGCTAAAATATGGAAGGATTAGAACACTCCCTAAGGTTCTTCACATTCCAAAACTAGCCAAGAGCCTAATATCTGTAAGCAATTTGGATGATGTAGGAGTGAATACTATATTTGGAAAGAACACTTACAAGATGGTACGAGGAGCAATGGTGTTGATGAGGGGAGTTCGGTGTGGAAATCTGTACAAGTTGTTGGGAAACACTTATACTAATGGGTGCAACAATTATGTTGTCCCTGAGAAGAGAAATGAAGGAGACAAGATCAATACTGTCCCAGAAAAGAAGACCATGTTGTGGCATCAAAGACTAGGGCATATTGGAGAAAAGGGCCTTCGAACACTACACGGTAAAGGTATGGTTGAAGGTATGGCTAATTTCACTCTAGATTTTGATTTCTATGAAAATTGCATATATGGTAAACAAAATCGAGTAAGAGTCCCATCTGGTGCTGCAAGAGCAAAGGGGATCTTAGAGTTCATACAAAGTGATGTGTTTGGACCTGTGCATGTTCCATCACTTCGTAATTCTGTGTATTATGTTTCATTCATAGATGATTTCTCAAGGAACACATGGATTTATTTTCTTAGAAATAAATCTGAGGTATTTGATAAATTTAAAGAGTTTAAGGCTTTGGTAGAAAATAAGACAGAGAAGGAAATAAAGGTATTGAGAACAAACAATGGTGGAGAATTATGCGGAAATGAATTCGAAGAATTCTGTAAGAAGTGTGGTATAGCATGACAGAATACTACTCCATATACTCCTCAACATAATGGAGTTGCAGAAAGGATGAATAAGACACTGATGGAAAAACAAAGGAGCATGCTCGGCAGTGTCGAGTTAGGACAGGAATTCTGGGCAGAGGCAGTGGGTACAGCATGTTACCTGGTCAATCGATCACCCTCATCAGCGTTGGATGATAAAACTCCACACGAGGTATGGACTGGAAATAAACCCTCTCTTCAACATCTTAGAGTGTTTGGTTGTGATTCTTATGTACATGTTCCAAAGGAAAATAGGAGTAAGCTAGATAAAAAGGCTGAAAAGTGTATCTTTATTGGTTATAAAGATGATGTGAAAGGTTATAAGCTTTGGAACCCATAAACCAAGAAGACTGTTTACAATCGATATGTTGTTTTCAGAGAGGTAAAAGATGTTTCCAAACAAGAATTCCTACCAAGGCCAGAAGAACCTGAGAAAATAGAGCTAGAGTTGGATGATGCAAAATATGAATCATATGAAGAAGATGAAGCAACAACAGAAGAAGAAGAACCTCATACCCTAGTATTGAGGAGATCAGTGAGAAAAATAAGGCAACCAAAAAGGTATAGTTCACCTAATTTTTGTTCCAATTTTGCTTTATCTATTACTGATGATGATCCCAGAAATGTCAGGGAAGCAGTGAATTTAGAGGATAGTAAACTATGGAAGAAGGCCATTGTGTAAGAAATGGATGCCTTGGATAAGAATGAGGCATGGGATATAGTTGAGTTTCCAGCTGGAAGAAAATATTTTGGTGGCAAATGGTTGTTTAAGAAGAAGTTTAATGTAGAAAGAAAAGTGGAGAAATACAAAGCTCGGCTAGTAGCAAAAGGTTATTCCCAGGTAGAGGGAATTCACATTGGTGAGATTTTTTCTCATGTTGTTAAGTTAACTTATATTATATTTCTTTTATCTATTGCTGCTGCTTTTGATCTTGAAGTGGAACAAATGAATGTGAAGACAACATTCCTACATGGAGATCTGAAAGAAGAAATCTACATGAAACAACCAGAAGGCTTTGTAGTGAAGGGAAAGAAAGAGCTGGTCTGTAAGATAAAGAAGTCACTATATGGTCTGAAGCACTCACCTAGGATGTGGTACCAAAAGTTTGATACATACATCCTTGAATTGGGATTTGTGAGAAGCAGGGTTGAACACTGTGTATATTCCAAGCATGTTGGTAATCACTTCATTTATGTACTGTTGTATGTTGATGACATGTTGTTGGTAGGAAATAACATGGATGTTATCAAGGAGGTGAAATCGCAACTATCCTCCAAATTTGACATGAAGGATCTTGGTGTTGCTAACTTCATTCTAGGAATAGAGATTAAAAGAGATCGTGCAAACAGGAAACTTTGGTTGAATCAAAGAAAATATGTTGAGACGATATTGCGGAGGTTTAATATGCATGGAATTAAACCGGTCAAGATTCCTATTCTTATAGGTGTAAAGTTATCTGCAGATCAGTGTCCCAAGACACAGGAAGAAGAAGAGGACATGTCCCATGTTTCGTATGCCAGTGCAGTTGGCAGTTTGATGTATGCAATGGTCTGTACTAGACCAGACATTGCACATGCATTGGGAGTTTTGAGCAGGTATATGTCAAAACCAAGGAAGGAGAATTGGACAGCAGTAAAGAGGGTCTTTAGGTATATTCATGGCACTACCAGTTATGGATTGTGCTACCAAGGAAGACCGGGATTGGACAGAGTGGTGGACATACATGGCTTTGTTGATGCAGACTGGGCTGGAGATATGGATCGCAGAAGATCTACAAGTGGGTATGTGTTTAACCTATTTGGAGGAGCAATCAGTTGGATGAACAAAAGACAGGTTGTAGTGGCACTCTCAACTACAAAAGCTGAATACATGGTAGCCACTCATGCAAGCAAGGAAGCAATATGGTTACAAAGATTGTGTTCAGGTATTGGGTTGGTACAACAAGCAGTGATATTAGAGTGTGACAGTCAGAGTGCAATCTTCTTGGCAAATAACCCAGCTTATCATTCGAAGACAAAGCATATTGATGTTCAGTATCACTTTGTGAGAAACATGGTTGAGGAAAATAAGGTGTTGCTGGAAAAGGTTGACACTTTGAAGAATGTTGCATATTCATTGACAAAGTCTGTGAGCATAGAAAAGTTCTCTTGGTGTAGAGTAACAATGGGTGTTGCTTCCCTGGATTGTTGACTATATAATCCCCTGGACCCCTGGATGCAAAGAAAAAAACAAGTGGGAGAATGTTGGGTATGTGTTATATTATTTGCATGTGTGTGTGTGGGCATGTCAAATTTGACAAATTAATCCTGGATTAAGGGATTAGGGTTTTGGTATCTATAGAATACCTAAAAACATTGTATATATTATATGTTGAATGGTGAAATTCGATATAATGAATATAAGAAAGGTTTTCCCGGTTGAGGGTTTCCGGTATAAAAGCTCTATGTACTCTGTGTATGAGCCATTGATTAAATTCTGTTTTTCTTAAGAATCTATATGCATTGCTTTACTTCACAGGTTTAAAAGATTGACCTAAATTCTAGCTACCACCAGGTTCCCATCGAACCAACTAATGTATGGAAGAAAACCTTCAAGTCTAAAGAAGGTCTCTACAAATGGATAGTCATGCCCTTTGGCTAAACAAATGCACCAACCACTTTCATGAGGTTGATGGATGATGTATTGAGACCCTTCACCAACTCCTTTGTGGTGGTATATTTGGATGACATCCTCATCTTCAACAAGACGTGGGAACAACACATCCATCATATTCAACAGGTTTTGAGCACTCTGCGACAACACAAGATGTATGCCAATTTGGGAAAATGCTCTTTTGGCATGAACAGGGTCCAATACTTGGGCTACATTGTGTTGATTTTTCAATATGCTAGGTTAAGCATGAATTTCATTCCATTTTTCCATTTGTCTTAACCATAAACAATAATGTTGCAGCGACCAAGATCACAAGAAGAAACACCATGCACAAGAACACAAGAAGTATCTTGGGAAGCCTTTCTCAACAAGGGAAGAAAACCCAGCCAAATCCTTTGATATATTCTTCAAGAGAAATAGCTTCACCACCAATAAGAGCTAGCACACAAGAGGGTTCTCAAACCCTAGAAGACTAGTGCCCAAGAGAGGTGCACACCTTTTCCCAAGTAGATGTACTTGCTGAAATTTCCAAACTCACACAAAAGATATGATTCCACAATGGGGAATCTTCCTTTACTTATATTAGACTTGTCCTCTCAACTTAAGTGTCTATTGGATAAACAGGGCCGACCTCTCTAAGTCATATTATAATTATAATTATTATTATTATTATAATTAATATTAACTAGATTAATTATCTTTTACATTTATTATTAATCACATTAAGGTGGGGCCAACCTGTACCCTTTACATAACAATTAGGGTTACAAGTAGGTCTAACTCTTGAACAACATATAACAAAGGATCTGATACACCCACTAGTTCTCATCCACTAGGGGCACATCCATATGGATGTCATATCTCTGATTCACTGCATTACACAGAAGAACCTGATCTTCCCACGTTCACCTATGCTCGTCCACAGGCACGTCCACTCTACAGATATTCTTTCCCACTTCCTCACACAAGAGAATCGTCTGGAGTCTTTTCCTCAATTCTGTTGCTCATAGGAGGCTAATACATCATCTTCATTTCTGTTCACATGATGATGCACCCAACACTTTGGGATTTCACATGTTCACCTTGTGCTCAGCCACAGGCACGTCTAACTCAACAGATCACCTTTCTCACTGGACAATCATCTGGAGTTCTTCTCATCTCTATGAATGGAGGAGGTCATCTCTACATTCCTAGCTCTGTCTCAAGAAGGAACCATGTACCCTTCTTAGAGGCTTTCTCTCAGGTTTGTAAGCTAAGAGAAATATTCACATAGATGCAATTATCCACATCTCATAGGTTTGTAAGTTGGAGAATGTCTCACATAGTTGCATTCATCAGCACTCCCTCTCAGCTAGGGAGGCATTCTTCATCATGCCAAGTCTCACACGGATGTACTCTAATTTTTTTTTTGGCTAGAGTCACCAATACTCCCTCTCAACTAGGAAGGCATTTTTCACCAAGTTAGTCTGGTGCAGATGTCTGTAATATGCTCATGTGTAGGAAGGTACTGCATGTGCACAATTTTCCTCTACATCATATCTATGATATAAGTATATTTCATCTCATTGTGTTTTGATCCATCAAGAAACACTAGGTTCTGAAGGATATTTACACACGACTCTTGGTTATCATCATAGGATCCATCTCATGGTCAAGTAAATCTGTCAGAAGCTTGTGAAGCCACATTGCTTCACACACTCACTACTGTATACTCTTCTTTTGTGGTACTTAAGGCCATAAAGTGTTGTTTCCTGTTGCAATAGGAAATCATGGAAAACTTTTCAGTAGAAGATCAACTAGATGTGATCTTCGAGTCCACTATACTTTATGTGATCAAAATCTGGACCAGGGGTCAAATTTTGCTCAAATTTCAAAGTGCTCGAAATGCGACAAAAACAGTGCCATTGCGTCCGTCTCGTCTTCCTGATTCCGGTGGTATATTTACTTTGTCAAATGGACTCCGTATGGAGAAGATATCGCGATCTATTCGCCAAGGCAAACAGACAATTTTTTTGATGCTGACTGTATAGTCCGTACAGTCCGTACGATCTGACATGGCAGTGCCGTACAGGCCGTACGCCCGTACAGGGGTGACGTGGCAGATGATGGTTGGTTGACAGTTGGCAAGTCAGGAGTCGACACGTGTCCGGTTGGATGGCAAATGATATGAGGACACGTGGCCCAATCCGTGGGCGCCACATGTCACTCATTGGTTGGCTAGTGGTTGTATGTAAAATATATGGGAGTCCGCGGGGTTCGACCCCCGGACCTCCCCAACACCTAATGCCTTCGCACGACCGCCTGACCATTAGGCCACATGATAGTTCTTATTATCTATGTGGCTTTTAATATATTTAAAGTCGATTGTTGGGGTTGCTTTGGGCCACGACCGGGCTGGGCCTAGCCCAGCCCTTGGTCACGCACTTGCATATATATATGACCACAGTTATGTGTTGGCGCGCGCGGTTTATAATATGGTTCCGTTTTATATACATAAACACAATGTAAATGTGCGCGGAGTTTTTGTATATTAATCCACGGTCCTATATGCAATCCCATATGCCCAATATGTATATTCGTATGGAACGCGGGTTTATATTTGTAAGCCATGGTTATATGCTATCATTCCATGTGACCTCAACCAGGAGCCCGCGGGAGTGGTTACAACGGTTGTTAAACGATTAGCACTTTTTGCCATAGCTCGAGGTCCTATGACCCATGTGCCCAGGTGCTATGCGGTTAGGGGTTGGAGGCACCCTAACCGTCCTACAGTTTGCATCGTTGGCGCGGTTGCACCCGGTGCCAAGTTTTTACGCTATATATTGCGTGTGTGCTAGGTTTAATGAACAAGGGTGCATTTTGGCGAACTAGTTTCAACATGGTTGAAGGAGGAAAATGGAGGAGGCCTAACTTCTTCATCTTTTGGCCGATTGAGGTGCCGTAAAAGCCCAGCTAGGGGTTTTTGGACGTCCTGGATCCATTGGTGCTGTTATCAAGGCCATTTGAAGACTTCTTCTGCAGGTTTTTCACCATTGAAGTTTCAGGAAGCTCCAGGGAGCCTGAAGCCCTCATTGATCGAGGACATGGTTTGGTGAGCCTATGTTTGTTTTCTGTGGTTGAATAATCATTTTTGGCTAATTAATATGCTATGAACACATTGGGACAGGTTTCAGAGGCTGTTGAAAACTTTTACAGGTGTTTTTTCCAAAGAGAATCTCAGGGAAGCTTATGGCCACATGTAGAAGAGGTCATGCCCGGATGAGCCATGATCCGTTTTCAGAGTTCTATTAGTCATTTTTGGGGTTTTTATGTGTTCTGATCTCAATGATACAGTTTGTTTTTCCATTGGAGTTGAGCAGCAGCTTGTAAAAGAACTTTTGACAAATTAATCCCAGAGAGCCAAGTCCATTGATGGAGGCTCAAGGAGATGTTGCCCGGAGGGGGGTGAACTCCTTTATCAACTTGTTCTTGTTGTGAGTTTGATGGTTTATTTGATGCAAGTTGTGTTGCTATGTATTTGTTTAAAGTACATATTTAACCATCTAAAAGAACAATTCCTCACACATAAACATTTACAAGAAGATGAATGAACTTAACACATAATTTTATCTTGCATATTTATACACATGAAGAAAGGTCATGTAAAGTTTATTTTAATGAAGTAGCGGGTGCTTGCATAGCATAACAAGTCAGCCTTCTATTTTCAGATCAGGTGGTATCAGAGCATAGTTTGTTTTGCTCATGTGTTTGCCATTGATAGCTTGAGATTTAGCTATTGGTTTTTGTGCAAGTTTTGTGTTGAATTTTGATATCTTGCAAGGATGGAGGAAGCTTCAAGCATTGATAGTTCTCATACATTTTCATTATCTAAATTCTTTGAAAAAGAAGAGATTCTAACTATGAGAGATTTGATGAAAGATATGTGTGAAGACAGAAATGTGCGCATTGCCCTTGAAGAGCAGTTGATGGCCATGAAGCAAGAGAAAGACCAACTTCTTCAAAGGTTGCATGAGATAGAGATTCAACTCCATGAGGCAAATGAAACCCTTACCAAGTACATGCATGAACATGAGGTATGCAATGTTAGTTTATCTTCTAATTCCTCACCAGATGAATGTTTTGGTGGTTTTGAAAATCACACAAGAGGAATAGGGTCCAA
>ML780748.1:124980-167166 GCA_009831015.1 Picea engelmannii
CGGTCATTTTCATTCGTCAACATGTAGAAATTAGCGAAACCCTATAAACCTTAGGGCCAAAAAGTCAAAATGCTCAGAAATGCAATATAAAGCTTGTTGGAGGTGTTCTGAAGGAGGCCATACACTCATATGAAAGTTTTAGCCCCAAATTCCAAGTGACAAGTGCTGAAAATCCTCAAAGAGGTAGGTCGTACAAAATTTCTGGAAACCCTAAGAGGGTTGTACGGTTTTGCAAAAGAGAGAGAGGAGACTTGGATGATGCCTATGCAATGGGTTCTTTCAAGACCTATTATTTGATACCATGTTGTTTTTTCAATAAGCTAGGTTAAGCATGAAGTTCATTCCATTTTTGTATTTGTCTTAACCATAAACAATAATGTTGCAGCAACCAAGATCACAAGAAGAAACACCATGCACAAGAACACAAGAAGTATCCTGGGAAACCTTTCTCAACAAGGGAAGAAAACCCAGCCAAATCCTTTGCTATATTATTAAAGAGAAATACCTTCACCACCAATAAGACCTAACACACAAGAGGGTGCTCAAACCCTAGAAGACTAGCGCCCAAGAGAGGTGCGCACCTTTTCCCAAGTAGATGTAGTTGTTGAAATTTCCAAACTCAAACAAAAGATATGATTCCACAATGGGGAAACTTCCTTTACTTAAATTAGACTTTTCCTATCAATTGAAGTGTCTATTGGATAAACAGGGCCAACCTCTCTAAGTCATATAATAATAATAATAATAATAATTAGTATTAGTATAATTAATATTAACCAGATTAATTATCTTTTACATTTATTATTAATCACATTAAGGTGGTGTCGACCTGTACCCTTTTACATAACAATTAGGGTTATAAGCAGGTTTGACTCTTGAAAAATATATAGCAAAGGATCCGATACACCCACTAGTGCTCATACACTAGGGGAACATCCATAGGGATGTCATATCTCTGATTCACTGCATTACACAGAAGAACCAGATCTTCACACGCTCACCTATGCTTGTCCACAGTTACGTCCACTCTACAGATCTTCTTTATTACAAAACAAGAGAAAATCTAAAAAATATATATTACAAAACAAGAGAAAATCTGAAAAATATATATTACAAAACAAGAGAAAATCTAAAAAAATAAATATTACAAAACAAGAGAAAATCTGAAAAATAGATATTACAAAACAAGAAAGATTTTAAACAGAAGAAATCTTTTAAACAATGTTGCATTGTAAACTTGACCTTTTCTTGTCTTCTTGTTGTAGTTATGCAGACTAGTGAGAAGTCTAAGAGAAATGGTCTGTAAACCTGACCTCTTCTTGTCTTCTTGTTTTAGTTATGCAGACTAGTGAGAAGTCTGAGAGAAATGGACAGAGAAATGGACGGATGCTGATTTGTAGGAAATGGATGCTGGAAACGTTGGTTGGAATCCATGAGAAGTGGTTAGAAACATTGGTTGAAAGCCATGAGAAGTGGTTGGAAACGTTGGTTGGAAGCCATGAGAAGTGGTTGGAAGCCATGAAAAGTCTGAGAGAAATAGATGGAGGAAAGGAGGAAATAGAGGAAAATCTTGGTTGGAAGCTAGGAGGAAGGGCTAGACAAAGCCACCTAAGTTTGCATGCGGGTGTATATGTGGCAACTGAAGAGTAGTCCATCTATGGACTAATGGTTCAAGGACATATGAGTATATGGAATACTAACAAAAAATGTTAGATAACTAATGTTATCTCTGGAGATAGCATTAGTTCACTTCAAAGCATGTACACCTTAGTACATTGTACTTTCCTAAGTTTAAAATCGCACTTTCCTTAGTTTAAAACCCCTTCCTCATTGCTTGTCTCGGTATCAGGCCAAATAAGACTCTCAATTTTTCTATGGTTAAAACAAATGATGTAGGCATTTGATAGGAATAGAACAAATATAAATGAAATAAAGACAAAATACTTAGGGTTAAATTTCTTGGTTTGTGTGAGAGACTAATGAAAAACCAAAAACCGTTTACAATAGTCCCTATTGCCTAAAGGCAGCGACAAGACTAATCTTGAAACTTATAAATAAGTATATTTAATTGACTTTGACTTAGTTACCTAATCTTTATGATATCAGGAATGTTTGAGTTGTTCACAAATATAGAAACGATATTGTTGTTTGAAGTTGCTTGTGTGGTAGGATTTATTACTTATATAAAAAGTAAGACTATTGCAAACAAACCATTTTTTAACTTTTAATGTAATGCTCACAAATTTGAGTAATGCAAATCTAAACAAGTGTGATAGCATCAAAGATGCATAGTCCTTGCTTCTTGATTTGATATAAAAGGTAGGGATTGTTAGCACCAATTCTTGCAAGCGGGTGTTTTTTCCCGATTTTAGACCCTTGATGTAGAATGTGAAGAAATGGGGTGTGAAAACCCATCAAATGCGTTCTAGTCCAAGGCCGCAGCCTAAGCGCCGAGTGCATCCCACAAGAGAATTCCATTTGGGGTTTAAAATCAAGCGAGTGAGCAGTCTGATTTCAACGGCAAGGATCAATTAGCAAAGCATATCGATGGTCGGCGGGAAATTGCAGTTAACAGAGTTGCGCCACGATTAGCGCGATGGATAGCGCTTATATTACATTCATCAAATGATCAGGACCGTCCATCCAGAGGGACGCATGGCACGCGATTAGGCTATGTCACCACTTCGCCCATCGCGACATTGAAACACTTTTCTTTGCAACTGGGATCCCCGAGACGCGAAGTGTCGAAGGCGTCCCAGACCTAGGCCCACAGTATCACGGAGCAGTCTCAACCATCCATCCAAAAAAAAATTCTGAGTATATATACTCAGTTTTTCTATTTTTGTAAGTATCGATGGTTGAGATAGGCTCCCGATTGTAAAGTTTTAACGAAGCACTGGTTGCTCTGGTTATGTATTGGCACTTGAGACTTCTTTCCTTATGAACGTTAGTTTCTTTCCATCTCTTTGTTTACACTGTGTTAGAACAACTCGAAATTGGAGGATCCAGTCGAGTTACGATGTTATAGGATGATGTATGTTGGATCACTATAATGGTTGCATTGTTTCTAATCAGTTCTTGTATTTTCTCAACGCTGAATGACTTGGAATTGGAGGATCCAGTCAATTCACCCCTTCAGTTCCCCGAAGATATAAACCAAGAGGATCTTGTATTCTGAGTTTTTCTTCCTCAAGCTGCTGAAAGGCCTGATGCCCGAAGCAGTCTTGCTCACTCATCTCACCAAGTCTTCCATCTGCTCATTTTACAATTAACTCACTGACTGAAGTTAGATCAAGACCTCCTTTGTTCTTTACATATCAGACCTAGTCCCTGATTTAGAGTGATTATGTCCTGGGTCTCTAACCATTTGATCACCCATTAAACTTATCGTGACATAAAACTGATGGGCGTTGGGCTCTGCTCCTGTCGCAATCCAGGAGTGACTTCTGACGCTAACATTTCTGGCGTCGTTGCCGGGGCTGAAGTTGAAAATTTTCCCCGGGATTGAACGACATTGAGCCTCTGATTCTGAAGGTGCATCAGGCATCAAAGCCTTTGAAGATTTCTACTATGCACCTGGTGACTCCATTGTGATGAATCCACTGGAGCGAACCTGCTGTTTTAGTTGTGGCTTCCAGAGGCAGACATACGTGGTCTCATCCACAACTGCCTCTAGCTACACCTGTAGCTGATCCAGAGGTGATTTTCAGAAAAGGAAAGGCCTCTGAAGGAGAAACTTCCATCATCGAACCAGGTAATCCGCCATCTCCTTCTGTAGAAACTCCATTTTCTCCTCCTCAGTTTCCTAGCATACCTTTTTATGAAGTTTCCCTTTTCTTGAATTTCGGGAGTGTTCCTGCTGAGTTTTCCCCTCCCCGTCTGGGATTGGAGGGAGAAATCCTTGTCACTCCCCTTTCCCCTGAAGTTGTACCTTGGCGTAGACCCAGGACCACAGGAGACTTCCCCACTCCTAGCTTTACCACTCCTCCTCTTGTTACTATTGCCACTTCTGCACAGAGAGGAGCATCTGTTGACTCAAGCCCGTTAGCCTTCTCCCTAAATCCCCCATTGTTTCCTGGAAGATCATTCCCAGTATCCCCTTCTATTACACATTATTTTTGTTATCCCTATGACTGTTAATGATGTAAACCTATCTGTTTCCTTCAGAGGGGTCAGTGGCCTGAGTTCCTAAAGAAAGAAGGGAGAAGAACTTTTCCTGAGAAAAGAAGTTGCATTTTCCTTTGTGAAAACTCTATAAAAAGGAAGTTCGCAGGTTGCTATATAGGTAGGGTGAAAGAATGTCTGATTCTCGTAGGTTGCACCATAGTTGGGTTGCGAGAGGTTCGCAGGTTGCTCTATAGGCAGGGTGTGAGAATGCTTACACGTGGGAAAAACGAGTGTTTTCTCGAATCTTCTAGAAGGAGAAACTTCCATGGTGAGGTGGCATCCGAATGGTGTGGATCTTACTCGCTTTCATGATTTAGTGGGATCATCCTAACCTCCTCACCTTATCCTCTTCACCTTATAAAAGGAGAGGAGCTCTCATGGAGAAAGTTAGCTTGAGCTTGGGCTTTTGAGCTTTGGAACTTTTGGGATTGGCTAAGTTAGCTTTTGTTGGCTTAGAATTATTAGCTTGGTTGGAGTGGATTTGAGATTTGCTTTGTCAAGATAGATTGTGAGTAGCTATCAGATCCATGGTCTCATAATCCTTGGAGCAAGAAGTGTGTGGGGAATGAAGGACAGTTGGAAGGGACCTTACGACATCAAGGCCATGGTTGTAATATCTCTTTCACATTTAATGTGATACAGTAATATGATTCTTTCCTATAAAGCTTGTTGTGTTTTATTGTATGATTCCTTGATCACATACATAGGTTTATATTGAGTTTATGATATTGCTATCACTTTTGTTGGTTGCGTTCTTTCGCAGGATCATCATTGTATGAGCGTTGGAATGGAGCTAGGATGGCGATGGCGAGAGGAAGCGACATTTAAACGGTATGTCACTCATCCCTCTTTGGTTAGTAAATTCAATATCTAAAACTTAAGGAAAGCATCATGTTCTGGTGTGTTTTGTTCTAGATCTAGGTGGATCTAGGGAGATCAGTTAGTGTTCGCACCTACCGATTAGTCTGATAACAAAATTGGCGACTCCACTGGGGAGCGGATTTTTTCCTAGTTAGTCTAGTTTCCCTTGCTTTGATTGCTTGTTTTCTGGTCTCTGAGTCTGTGGGAGATCCATCCAGACTCTCTGGATCTAAAAGTTCACTCAAATTTAGTCCTTTTTCAAATTTTTTCTTGTTTACAGGCATTCTCGCACTGTACCCTTTAGTGGCCTGTGAGAAACACCTGATTTTGCACCCTGGTGTTAAGTCCAGTGCGAACCCCTCGCAGTCAACCTTTGTTCAGCCTGCGAGAATCTTTGATTCTCGCACTGTAATACACTGCCAGCCTGCGAACTTGTTTGTAATTTTTTTTTGGATTGGGTCTTGTCATTTTTTGATGCCCAGTTTTGCTTTGAACAACTGGATTGAAATTTTGGAGCCTATATTGATCTGTTTACAGTCTTCTTGACATTATTTGAGTTGCTTTTATCCGTCTTTGCTTTGTTTGGTTTTGAAGGATTAGTCTCTTGCTTTGAGTGTCTTTCAATTACAAAGCATGTGTTTTCTTTAGAATTGTTTAAGGAAAGATGAGATTTCTTCTAAATAGTTCGCTTTGAAAGAAAACTTTTAGTTTGGGTTTCTTTGTTTTAAGAAAGTTCATTATTGCTTTTAGTGAAAWTTTTGAAACAAAAAGATTTATTTTTTTGCTTTATATTAGATTGGGGGCATCCTTGCATTTGAAGTAGTGAAATTGCACGATTCTTGGCATTTTTTGATCTTAAATTATGAATCGTGCATTGGTGTACAGTACCTTTTTCTCATTTCTTGAGAATCTTGATATTGATGAGTTTTAAGATTTTGGGACATTGTGCATCTGGGAATGATAAACGTTTTCTCCTTCGCGTAGCATAGCTTTCATCGAAATGAAAAAATTGCATCTTCATGTCTTTGCATAGCTTTCGAGTCGGTCGAAACACCATATTGTCCATGCCATTTTCCTTTTGAGTAACAACAACCATAAAATAAAGTGCTTATAAAAATTGATTAGACATTTTTATCTTTTCTGGTAGCAAACCTACATTAGATTAGTCATAGGGCTTTGGAATAGGTGTGAAAGATAACTTTCCAAAGCTGCAAACAAACATAGTATCTTGTGATAGGGAGAGTTAAATCCACTTGTTACATTTCGTCCTGGGAAGCCCTTCTAACACAAGGGTCAATCACGAGGTTGCATTGAGACTAGCAGAGTTACTCACCCTGCTTTGTTGGTCTTGGTGTAGGGATTGCACGTATTACGGGGGTCACTTGAAGGTATACCCACAATGATGAGTGGAAGCCTCTCAAGTTGATTTCAGGCTAGATACCCTGCCCTTGCGTGTGGATTGGACTGTTGACTGTCCCCCCAGGCTTTATTGTTGTCAGTGGTAACCTTAGTGGCCTATCTCTTTAGGGTCTTTACACAAGGTGAATGTGGAGGGGCAAGTCTTCATGGTACCTGGAATAGACGTTGGCCAAACTCACTCAGGCTCCTTGGAGGGTATACCCACGATTATGTGTGGGAGCTTGCACCAGGGTGTAAGTCCATTAAGCAGGTCGTCAACGTAACTTTTCCACCCGCTCTATCTTAGCCCCTTCTTACATTGTTCTCACGACGTTGGATTTCATCACCAACTAGTGCGTTCATCATGAGAAGGTTTTGTTTGCTTGCTTGCTTACTAGATTTTTAGCATGTGCTATTTGTTTTCCCTAGTGGACTCTAGATTGGATCTTTATTTTTATGGCGTCAGTTCCCGAAATGACCAATGAAGGAACCCATGTTCCAGGGGAACCTCTTGTTTTCTTTTCTTATGGAAACATTGGTCCTCCTCACATCGCTACTTTGAGCCTTCCAGGTCTCACAATTGGATTGCCGGTGTGGTTGTTTTCCACTCAGATAATCCCGAATGCAGTAAGTGCTTTGGTCGTAAGCACTTCCCCCCACGAGCATCAACCTCATGTTGATCCTTCACCTTCTTCACCAGTAAGGTCTTCTTCGCCTTCTTCACTTGCAAGGCCGCCTTCCGTTTCATCTTCTTCATCGAGTGAAAGTTCTGAATCTAGTAACCCGATGAATAAGAAGAAGAAGAAAAGAAAGATTAAGAAGAAGAAAGATAAATAAGGGTCAAAACCTCCAACCACTGTCAAACAGGTTGGAAAACAACCAGTTACTGTTAGTCGTGTTGGGAGTGTTGATGATGTCAAGATCACCCAAACAACCCGTAAGCCCAAGTACCCTTGCAGGCTTTGTAAGGGTAGCCATCTTCTTAAGGAATGACCTGGTCTATCCAAGGTTATAGAAGCATGGTCTACACATCCTCACTAACCCATGTCATCAGCCTCTGAACAACATACTGATGACCTCCTCTCAACTAGTCATGATATCGTTGGGAAGAAGAAAAGTAGAGCCCAGTTCCCATGTCTTTTATGCAAAGTGAGTCATCTCACTCACCTTTGCACTCGTATGGACGAAGCCTCGAAATTGCTGGAAGACATGCCTGTTTCACACCCTCAACTTCCAACTGCTTATCACAATCTTACTCTTGACCCCTCAATAGTTGATGGAATGATCACTCCGGTCTCTTCACCGGTCAATCCGGTTGATCATGTCGTCAATCTGGTCACGTCCTTAGTTGAACCAATTGACAAAGTGGTTGATCCGATACCTTCCTCGGTCAATCCCACTCTCTCCTCAGAGAGTGAAACTAAAGCGACCAATCCGATCCCATCCTTGATCGATCCCACTCTCCTGTTAGAGAGTGTCACCCAAGTGGTCGATCCGTTTCCATCTATCGACTCCATTCTCTCCTTGGAGAATGAAACTCAAGTGGTCGATCTGATCTCTCCATTGGTCGATCCTACTCTCCCGCTAGAGAGTAAACCCGATACTACCCATGTTTTTCTCATTGATACAGAATCTCCCGTGCCGAGGGGTATTCCTCCTTCTCCCGTAGGACCCCCTCCAAGTAATGAGGCCATCCATTTTCATTGGGGTGTGCTAATTGTACCTCGTCTTCCCTCTCACATTCCTTTCCAGATTACAGTACAGGTTTTTGGTCTAGACGTTCCTCAGACACTGATAGATGAAGGTTCGTCCGTTAGTATTTTGTCCTCTTTTGCTTGGCAAGCTTTGGGTTGTCCTCCACTTGCGTCGGTTACTCAAAATCTGTTAGCTTTTAACAGAAGAACTAGTCAACCTTTAGGGACCCTTCCTCAGTTTCCTATAACTTTGGGAGGGAAAACTGTCTTCATTGATGTCATGGTAGTCCAAGACCCCTTGGATTTCTCTTTACTCCTTGGGCGAGATTATGTCTATGCCATGAAATCTATTGTGTCTACTCTTTTTCGTGTGATATCTTTCCCTCACGATGGACGGGTTGTGACTGTTGATCAACTTTCATTCATTGACCCCGACTGGATTGCCTCCCTAAATGGTTCTTATATGTAGATAGTATCGCCCCCACCTCAGGTCAATTATGTGGCGTTGTCGCCCATGGCTTCAACTTCTGATGACTTAGATCCATTAGTTGACACGGTGATCTCTTCGATAAGGTTGTTAGAGCTTGATCTCTTTACTCCTGTCGCAACCCTCGACATGGTGTCCTTCCAGAGTGTGTTTCTTCCTTCCAGCGAAAACCTCTTGGAAGCCATGATCGAGTTTTGTCCCTTGACATGGTGTCCTTCCACAACATTGTCCTCTTGGAATCCATGATCAAGAAGACTTCGAGGATAGTTTTTTGTGTCTTTGAGGCAACCTCGTTAAAAAATGAAACAAATGTCTTTGAGCATGGTTTTCTGATTTCAAGCTTATTAAAAAATGAAACCACTTATGAGGATAGTTTTTTCCTCTTTGTGGCAACCTCGTTAAAAAATGAAACAAAGGTTACAAGCATAGTTCTTGTTTCTATGTCAAGCTCGTTAAGAAATGAAATAGTTTTCCCCCTCTCTGTTTGAGTCAAGTCCTTAGTCTAGTATTTGAAGCTTCATTTCCTTCGCCTTCGAAATTGGATGAAACAAAGCTTGGGGGGCAATACTTTTAGCTTCTGGACTTCATGCTGAAGTAGAGTCACTAGCTTCTTAAGATGGGGGCTAAGTACCAACCATCCCTGTGTTATGCGTTGGGAAGTCGCAAGCATAGTTTTCTATGGTTCAAGATTGTGTAAAAATGAAACCACTTACCTCAAGCATAGTTTCCTCTGGTTCGAGCTTGCGTAAAAATGAAACCAGGTCCAAGCATAGTTTTGTTTAGTTTTTAAGCTTGTGTAAAAATAAAATCTATCCCAAGCATAGTTTTGTTTTGTTTTAAAGCTTGCATAAAAATGAAAACAATCCTGAGCTTAGTCTTCATTCTTTCTCATGCTCGTAAATACATGAGAATAAGTTACCGAGCTTAGTCTTTGTTCTTTCTCATGCTCGTAAATCAACGAGATTGTAACCGAGTATACTTTTATCACTTTTTCGGACTCATAAAGGTTATACGAAAAAGGAACCCCCTGGAGTTCCCTTTAATCTCTTTTCAGACTCTCTAAACATGAAAAGATTGTTGAGCGATCTTGTTCTTTTCACACTCGTAAAAGTATTTGAAGAAAACGTTCGGTGAGCGATATTTTATCACTTTTTCGGTCTTGTTGAACTAATTTACGAAAAAGGAACTGAGAGAGTTCTCTTTTAAGTGTTTTTCCAGACTCTATAATCATGAAAAACCTTTGAGTTTTCTATCCTTGGACTCATTAAACAAACATCGAAAGACCCGTAATGGGACCAAACCACTACTTCCTAGGGTTCGTTAAACATACTCTGAGGGACTCGTCTGAAGGATGAGCTTACATTACAAGCATATGTTATCCTCCTCAAGCTTGTGTAAAAATAAAGAGGTACTCACCAGAAATGGTGGGGGAAAAATTGGGAAAGAAATGTATCTAAACCTATATTTTGTGGAAGAGTCACTTTTGAGCATGACACCCTTTCACTCGCTTTGTGTCTAGGTTGGAAAATCCACTTGTCTCGTGATCATACTCCTTTATAAGGTTACAAATCGGTCTATGATTCCTGTTGTTGAGTCAGTGTTTCCAAGACAGTTGTCGTGTCGTCAATATGTTCAAAGAGAAGTTCAACCCAAAATCCTTCTATTGCGTCAGCCATTTCTGCAGTCCTTAAAGCCTTCTATTGCGTTGGCCATCCCTGAGTCAGTCCTGAATCACTTGTTACTATGATCTACATCAAATCTTGTTACTTGTTTCGTGTCATTGATGTGGGATACATTAAGGCACTCACGTGAAGAGTCTTTTCCTGTCGACTTCAACTCATTATCCAGGAATTAGACTTAGAAACCAATTGGTACCTTGGAACTTGCATGCCTCAATGGTAGGTTTCCTCTCTTTCGACAATGGGTTTTCATTATTGCCCCCTGATCGGGAGATTCCGCCGAGTGTTCGACTTCAGCTCATTAATTCACATTTGTTGGATTGTACTAGTGTACCTTGGGAGTCATTGACATTAATGGTGATTTCCCTCGCACTTGTTAATGGTATACACTAATGACCGGTAATCAAGTTGTTTCTACCATGTTCGACTTCGGCACATGTATTCACATGGTTAGATTTGTACTATAGACTGGTGGAGATGAAGACCCTGGATATTTTCTGACAGATCTAGGTTGCGTTGGAGTATATTCAGTGTACTGTTACATAGATCCACATTGTATGTCTGGTGGCTATGTTCAAATTTGAGTCTTTAATACATAGATCCACAGTGTATTTTTGGTGGCTATGTTCAGATTTGAGTCATATTGGAATGGATCCACAGTGTATGTTTGGTGGCCATGACCTGTCTTACTTGACATGGATCTTCGCATGTTGGCATTTATGCTTTGATTCATTTGTATTCTGAGTATAGGAATGCCTACCTCAGTGATGATATATTATTGTACTGTATTTCCTAGTTTGTTGGCAGGTTTCCGACTGACTGTTCCTTGTTCCCTACACACACTCGACAAAGTATTTCAGCTATCACTCTGTTCTAATTTCATACTTTGGGGGGCTCTCTATTACACATTATTTTCGTTATCCCTATGATCGTTAATTATGTAAACCTATTTGTTTCCTTCAGAGGGGTCAGTGGCCTGAGTTCCTAAAGAAAGAAGGGAGAAGAACTTTTCCTGAGAAAAGAAGTTGCATTTTCCTTTGTGAAAACTCTATAAAAAGGAAGTTTGTAGGTTGCTATATAGGCAGGGTGCGAGAATGCCTGATTCTCGTAGGTTGCACCATAGCCAGGTTGCGAGAGGTTCGCAGGTTGCTCTATAGGAAGGGTGCGACAATGCTTACACGTGGGAAAAATGAGCGTTTTCTCGAATCTTCTAGAAGGAGAAACTTCCATGGTGAGGTGGCATCCAAATGGTGTGGATCTTACTCGCTTTCATGATTTAGTGGGATCATCCTAACCTCCTCACCTTATCCTCTTCAGCTTATAAAAGGAGAGGAGATCTCATGGAGAAAGTTAGCTTGAGCTTGGGCTTTTGAGCTTTGGAACTTTTGGGATTGGCTAAGTTAGCTTTTGTTGGCTTAGAATTATTAGCTTGGTTGGAGTGGCTTTGAGATTTGCTTTGTCAAGATAGATTGTGAGTAGATATCAGATCCATGGTCTTAGAATCCTTGGAGCAAGAAGTGTGTGGGGAATGAAGGACAGTTGGAAGGGACCTTACGACATCAAGGCCATGGTTGTAACCTCTCTTTCACATTTAATAGATACAGTAATATGATTCTTTCCTATAAAGCTTGTTGTGTTTTATTGTATGATTCCTTGATCACATACATAGGTTTATATTGATTTTATGCTATTGCTATCACTTTTGTTGGTTGCGTTCTTTTGCAAGATCATCATTGTATGAGTGTTGGAACGGAGCTAGGATGGCGATGGCGAGAGGAAGCGACATTTAAACGGTATGTCACTCATCCCTCTTTGGTTAGTAATTTCAATATCTAAAACTTAAGGAAAGAATCATGTTCTAGTGTGTTTTGTTCTAGATCTAGGTGGATCTAGAGAGATCAGTTAGTGTCCGCACCTACCGATTAGTCCGATAACACCTTCTCGAACTCCTTCTCCTCCAAGTTCTCCTCCACCTAATATTCCTATGGCAGGAGAAAATCCCCCCATGACCAAGATGGAGGCTATTATAGATGCTAGGTATGCTCCCCTTGTGTTACCTCAGCCTCTCAATGCTCTTCCAAGAGATGGTTACCTCAAGTAGCTGCCCAAGTTTACAGGCGAGGGGGACATAACTATAGAAGAACACCTTAAAGATTACTACAGTTTTACAGACAATCATATTATCATGCATGCAGATGTATGGATGAGGATTTTCATCCATAGTCTTGAAGGCGAGGCTAGAAAATGGTTTAGGGCCATGCCTCCTAGATCTATTGATGGGATTGAGCCTTTGGATAGTGCCTTTTTGAGACAATGGGGAGACAAAAAGGACTTCATGTATTACATGACTAAGTTTGGGTATTTGAAGAGAAAGGAAGGAGAGTCTGTCTTTGACTTCTCCCAAATATTTAATAAAATGTACAATAATATGCCCACCAAGATAAATCCCTCCGAAGATTCTACAAAGATCACTTATGCCAGTGCTTTTGATCCTGATTTCTGCCTCCTGCTGAGGGAAAGGAAAGCCACCACCCTGGCTCACATGAAGGATGCAGCCATGGAAGTAGAGTCTAACATATCGGTTGTTGATCGAATCAGGAATAAGGCTGACAGAGATGTATCCAGGAGAAGGACAAAGGCCTCCCCATCCCATTCCTCTCCCCTTCCCCTTCAGACGGATGAGGTGGCTAAAGTACTAAAATCCCTTTTGGCTAGGATGGATAAGTGGGAGTTAGAGGGGAAGCCCACGTGCATAAACCCCCAGAATACTGATAACAGAGGTTTCAAGAGGCCCGGTAGTAATATGCCACAGACTTTGCCAAAAGAACAAAGAAGCAGAGACAGGGATGATCAGAGGATTCAGACCCCTCTCCAGAACAGCCTAGTCACTCACGAGGAAGGGGAGGAGGTGGATGAACTCGACCCTGAGATCCACTGCATCGAGGACACTTCTCCGTTTCCTCATTTGACTCAATCTGCATATGAAGAATCCCTTATCAACACTCAAATCAACGAGTTGAGTAAAGGGGAAAAGGCCAGCAACACTCCTAATAGATACAATCTCAAGTCAAAAAAGAAAGAATGCAATTTTGATAGCCAGGATCAGCCCCTCATGGCGGAAAGGCCTACTAAAGCTCCAACAACCGCTACTAAAGAAAAAAAAGCTCAGAATGCTTCGCCAGAAGCCAAGGAACCTGACTTGGAGGTAAGGGAAGATCCTAAGTGTCTCTCCTCCTTTAGTTTTGAGCATGAGATTCAGAAGATTAGAATTCCTGTACCCCTTTCCGAACTAGTTAAAAATGAAGATTTCAAAAGGTCCCTCGCCAAACTGCTACAATCTAAGCCCCCCCAGCCTTCCACGGACTCAATAAATCTCTAAGATGAATAGCCAATAGTCATCCTAGGTCCCATGGTAGAATATAGATATGATTCATCCCCTCCCTTCTACACCTCCCTAAACATACATGATAAAGTGTTGCATAATTGTCTCATGGATTCAGGGGCTTCCCACAACCTTATGCCCAAAATAGTCATGGAAGAGTTGGGACTAGAGGTGACAAAGGCTTATCATGATTTGTACTCTTTTGATTGAAGGAGGGTGCAATGTCTTGGAGTCGTCAAAGATTTGGTGGTCTCTTTATTTCAGCTGCCAATGAAGAGTGTGGTCATGGACATTGTGGTAGCTAATGTTCCCCCCAAGTTTGGCATGTTGTTGTCTAGGTATTGGATTAAAAAGCTTGGAGGAACATTATAAGTGGATCTCACATATGCCACCATTCCAGTATTTGGAGGGGAACACAAGAGGTTATACAGAGAGGTCCAGCTAGCCTATATTGTCAGTGATGAAACAAACCCCACCAATCATCCCATCTTTGCACTTGACACTGATTTGGGGTCTAGCTTATTGCAGATCACCGATGCTCCTGAAGCCCCTTTCCAAATCAGAAGACAACCCTTATTTGATTATGGGACACCTCCTCCAAACACCTCCATATGGAAAATGTTTTTTGACGGAGCTTCTTCTAGCAAAGGCGCTGGCGCTGGAGTGGTCTTTGTGTCTCATTGTCAGGAAGCCATATCCCTGTCATATAAGCTTGAATTTGAAGCAACTAATAACGTTGCAGAATATGAAGCTCTTGTTCCAGGTTTAAGGGCTGCAAAAGAAATGGGAATTCAGGAGGTAGCAGTGTTCGAAGATGTAGAATTGATAGTCCAGCAGATCATAAATTCTTATCAGGCTAAGAATCCTTGACTCAGGAGTTACAGAAACGAGGTATGGGACCTAATTGACAGTTTCTTCTTAGCATTTAACATTTATTTCATCCCAAGAGAGAAGAACACAGTGGCAGATTCCTTGGCTACATCAACAAGCAATTTCAAAGTGCCCTTGCCACCCAAATTTAGATACGATGTAGAAGTAAAATACATGACATCCAGTCCTGACAATGTCAAACATTGGAAGGTGTTTGAGGATGATCTTGAGATCAAAATATTCTTGGAGACTGTCGAAGAATTTTCAGAGATGAATATTGACCAAGACTCTGTCTCTGAAGAAAGGCTTGATGGGGGTAATTTTCTGAATAAGATTGCAGAGCATAGCATTGTGCAGCTGCCCAACAATCATATTCCAAGGGGACTGGTTCCTTTGGAAAGGATTTTTGATAGAAATGAAGTGGCATTAAAAGGGGAAATCTCAGAGGATGATGCTGATACAACTCAGTGCAACATTGGCACTGAGAATGAACCTAAGTTTGTCAAATTCTACAGAAGTCTGACAAAGGAGCAGAGGGAAGAATATGTTGAACTATTGAGGGAGTTTGCTAATGTTTTTGCCTGGACCTATGAAGATCTCAAAACATATGACACTTCTATCATTGAGCATAAAATCCCATTGAAAAAGGAGGCAAAGCCATTTAGGCAGAAGCTAAGACAGATCAATCCTATGTTGTTGCCTACATGGAGAGGGAGGTGAAGAAGCTGTTATAGGCCCAGATCATCGTGCCACTGAGATATTCAAAGTGGGTGGCCAACTTGGTCCCAGTAAGGAAGAAGAATGGAGAAATCAGACTCTGTGTAGATTTTAGAAACCTGAACAGGAGCTCATGAAAGGAAAATTACCCCTTACCAAAAATGGAACATATATTACAGAGGGTAACAGGAGCATCTAGGATTTCCATGATTGATGGCTTCTCTAGCTACAATCAAATCTCTATTATGCTCGAGGACAGGAAAAATACGACATTTACCACTCCATGGGGCACATTCATGTATGCTAAGATGCCTTTTGGATTGATGAGTGCAGGGGAAATGTTTCAACGTGCCATGGACATAGATTTCATTGGGGAAAGGGATAAGTTTGTGGTCATCTACCTAGATGACATAACAGTCTTTTCCCAATTTGATAAAGAACATTGTTGTCATCTCAGGAAGGGTTTTCTAAAATGCAGGAGTTTTGGCATTTCATTGAATCCCAAGAAATCTCTATTCGCCATGAAGGAGGGAAAGTTATTGGGTCACATAGTATCAACCGAAGGAGTCAAGATTGATCCTAGCAGAGTTAAGGAAATACAGGCCTTATCAATCCCAAGATCCAGGAAGGAGGTCCAATCTTTTCTTGGTAAGATTAATTTTCTAAGGATATTTGTTTCTAACTTTGCTGAAGGGGTAAGACTTATAACAACCATGTTGAGGAAAGGAAATGAAGTGAGGTGGACTTCTAAATCGCAAAGTTCCTTTGAGTAGATAAAGAAGGCCTTGACTGAAGCTCCTATGCTTATCAGTCCCAATTACTCAAAGGATTTCCTTATTTTCTCCTTTGCCTCACCTGACACAGTGGCTGTTGTTTTATTACAGACAAACGAGGTCGGGCTAGAGAAACATATTGCCTATTTTAGCAGAGCTCTGAGGGATGCCGAAGTCAGGTACGACATTATGGAGAAGCAGACCTATGCACTGGTAAAGGCTCTCAAAGCCTTTAGAACCTATGTCCTATAGTAAAAAATCATTGCCTATGTCCCCTCGGCCACTGTTAAAGACATTCTTATTCAGCTTGACATAGACGGGAGGAGGAGTAAGTGGATAGCCAAGATCCTTGAGTTTGACTTAGAAATAAGGCCTACCAAATTAATCAAAGGTCAAGGTTTAGCTAAGTTGTTGGCTGAAGAAAATTGCAAAGCTTTGAGGGTAGGTGTCATCAATGGATGCTCAGAAAATTAGCAGAATCAACTGTTTGATATAGACCCTCAAGCAGAACCCTCGTTGGCTCGATGTCCCTGGTATAAGGATGTCATATATTTTCTGCAGGAGTTGCGGCCTCCATATGGCCTGCAAAGAAACAAGGCAAGAGCTCTGAAGCTCAAAGCAGTCAGATACTGCCTTGTCGATCAAGTTTTATATTGGAAAGATCCCCCGGGGGTGCTTTTGAAATGTATGAACCCACAAGAGGCTGATAGGATCATGGTTGAATTTCATGATAGTCAATGTGGAGGGAATCATTTCTAGAAAGACACAGCCTACAAAATCCTCAGGGTTGGATACTACTGGCCCACTGTATTCACTGACGTCTGCAGAAAGGTCAGAGCCTGTATCAAATGTCAAAGATTTGCAGGAAAAAAATAGCTCAAGTCTTTACCTTTAAAGCCTGTGGTTGTTTCGAGACCTTTCCAGCAATGGGGCCTAGATTTTATTGGAGAAATCCACCCCGCTTCTAGTGGGAAACACAAATGGATCCTAACTGCCACAGATTTCTTTACTAAATGGATAGAAGCTATTCCCACCAGGAGTGCTTCCCACAAGGTAATCGTTGGATTCCTGGAAGAACTCATCACAAGATTCGGTTGCCCAAGCAAGATCGTCATTGATAACGCAGCCTCTTTCAAGGCTGAGCCGTTAGCCAAGTTCTGTGAGAAATTCAGGATCAAACTGATTCACTCCACCCCATACTATCCCTAGGGCAATGGTTTAGCAGAGTCCTCCAACAAAAGCCTGATAAGGATCATCAAAAGACTATTGGAGGACAAAAAAAAGGCCTAGGATTCAAAGTTGAAATTCGCTCTATGGGCCAATCGAGTGACCACAAAGAGATCTATAGGCATCTCCCCTTTCCAATTAGTTTATGGAGTAGAATTTGTTTTCCCTTCTCAGCTAGCCATTCCTGTAGAAAAGTTCTTCCAGGATTATCAAGAAGAGCCTGATGACATGACCAGAAGAGTTCATCAACTGGTGGAAGTCCAGCAGGTAATGGGCATAATTCAGGACCATCAACAGAAGGTCAAACTGGCTTTTGACAGGAAGGTCAAGAAGAAAGAGTTTGAGATCGAGGATTTGGTGCTTAAGTGGGATGCACCCATACATGATAAGGGAAAACACAACAAGTTTGATGCCCTATGGATCGGGCCATTCAAAATCTCTGAGGTTTTCTCAAACAAAATGTACAGGTTGCGGGATTTGGAGGGTGAGGAGGTTTTCAACATCTCAGTAAATGGGCATTTTCTGAAGAAGTGTTTTGTTTGAGCCTTAGACGACTCCTTTGTTTGTAAATATTGTCCTTTTGGTTCTTTGTTTATTTTCATTTTTTATTTTTCGGCTTAGTAAATGACTCCATAGCCCAACAGAAGGCACTGAAGCTACAAAATGAGTTCTTAGAGCATCACAGGGATGAATCTATCCCCCATGGAGCCTAATGTTAGCACCAATTATTGCAAGCGGGTGTTTTTTCCCGATTTCAGACCCTTGATGTAGAATGTGAAGAAATGGGGTGTCAAAACCCATCGAATGCATTCTAGTCCAAGGCTGCATCCTAAGCGCCGAGTGCAGCCCACAGGAGAATTCCATTTTGGGTTTAAAATCAAGCGAGTGAGCATTCTGATTTCAATGGAAAGGATCAATTAGCAAAACAAATCGATGGTCGGCGGGAAATCACAGTTAACGGAGTTATGCCACGATTAGTGCGATGGATAGCGCTTATATTACATTCATCAAATGATCAGGACCATCCATCCAGAGGGATGCGTGGCGCGCGATTAGGCTGTGTCACCACTTCGCCCATCGCAACCTTGAAACACTTTTCTTTGCAACTGGGATCCCCGAGACGCGAAGTGCCGAAGGCGTCCCGGACCCGGGCCCATAGTATCACGAAGCAGTCTCGGTCGTCCATCCAAAAGGGACACGTGGTGCGCGATTAGGCTCCTCACCTTTTCGCCCATCACGACTTTGAAGCACAAGGAGCGACCTCTTCCTATCCCCGAGACGTGAAGTGCCGAAGGCGTCCTGAACCTAGGCCCATAGTATCACAGAGTAGTCTCAGCCATCCATCCAAAAGGGACACGTGATGCGTGATTAGGCTCCTTGCCTTTTCACCCATCGCGACTTTGAAGCACAAGGAGCAGCCTCTTCCTATCCCTGAGACGCGAAGTGTCGAAGGCGTCCAGGACCTGGGCCCATAGTATTGCCGAGAGGATTGGGACCATTCATCAGAAGGACACGTGATGAAAGATCTGAGCCACAGGTGGGGCCTTTCAGGATGTTCATAGTGAAAGTGTCGAAGACGTAATCTTAACCGTCCATCCAAAAGGACGCGTGGTGCGCGATCAAGTCATGTCGGCATTTGGGAGTTCAAAGGGTAAGGGCTCCTTGGCATTTCACATATCGAAACCCTGAACCTCAAAGCACCGAAAGCATCTTTGAGGAAAAGCATAGGGTCACGGCCCGTGGTCACTTGGGGAAAAGGAAAGAGCTGTACAAAGGGGGCCAAAAGTGCCGAGTTGAGTTTCAGAAGGGGGGCACCGTGTTCTCCAGGTGCCAGTTCGACTTGATCTCAATCCTGATACCTGCTCGGAGTGAATGAAGAAGAGAGGGGGTGGTTGAAACCTCACCTCACTCATTAATTGCAAGGTATGGATGTCCCGCCAAGAAGTCTGCCCGAGATGGTCCTCTGTACTAGTTTTTTCCACAGAAGCCATGCCGAGTCCTCGACTCACCAAGGAAGCCTGCGCACGCTAATTCAGCATTTAAGGGCTCAACTACCCCTTAGCATGAGCCATGTAGAGTTAATATGGCATATGACAGAGGAGTGCAGGCCAGATTTGATTGAAGAGACGCCCCATCCTGAAAGTCTTTGACGCCTCTGTTGGGTGAATTTTTCTGAGTATATATACTCTGTTTTTCTATTTTTGTAAGTATTGATGGTTGAGCTAGGCTCCTGATTGTAAAGTTTTAACGAAGAACTAGTTGCTCTGGTTATGTATTGGCACTTGAGACTTCTTGCCTTATGAATGTCAGTTTCTTTCCATCTCTTTGTTTACACTGTGTTAGAAAATCTCGGAATTGGAGGATCCAGTCGAGTTACACTGTTATAGGATGATGTATGTTGGATCACTGTAATGGTTGCATTGTTTCTAATCAGTTCTTGTATTTTCTCAACGTTGAATGACTTGGAATTGGAGGATCCAGTCAAGTCACCCCTTCAGTTCCCCGAAGCTCTGAACCAAGAGGATCTTGTATTCTGATTTTTTCTTCCTCAAGCTGTTGAAAAGCTTGATGCCCGAAGCAGTCTTGCTCACTCATCTCACCAAGTCTTCCATCTGCTCATTTTACAATTAACTCACTGACTGAAGTTAGATCAAGACCTCCTTTGTTCTTTACATACCAGACCTCATGAGTTAGAGTGATTCCGTCCTGGATCTCTAACCATTTGATCACCCATTAAACTTATCCTGACATAAAACTGATGGGCGTTGGGCTCTGCTCCTGTCGCAATCCAGGAGTGACTTATGACGCTAACAGGGATCATAAACAAATTTAAAATACTGAGTATGTGACACAATGAAATAATAGTCAGAGTATGTGAAGCGTTGAGAACATTACAAATAAAAGGAAAATACGTAATGTTTTGGAACAATGGGTGCTTTCTTTATCAAAGAGCGGTCACTCAATGAATTTTGAAGGGAATAAGTCATTCCAGATTTGGTGCGTTGTGCTAAATAAGTAAATAAGGAATGTTATAATAATAACTATTCCAGTTTTCAATATATATAACAAATCGATCGCCATCCCTAAGACCTAAATCAAGACCAATAAATGAATTACCTAATACACTAGTAAATCTATTTAAAAACTAGCAAAATAGCCTCAATTGAATTACTAAAACTTGCTAATTTCCTTTGGGGTAATCTGTGATGCTCTGGTCCTTATAAATTTTCTTCTACTAATAAATTGGAGATTGATTCTCTCATTTACCTTGAATTGATGTGCTTGTGCCACTCATGCGTAGATTTTCTTCAATAATTTTATCCATTGAGAAAGATCTGGTCTCGGGCTGCTGTAATCTTTAAATTTCTTGGATATTTAAAAACTCCATGTTTCCCTCTCTTTATTAGACTATGATGTTGGTTTTATTTCTCTCCTTGAATCAACCCCATGCTCAATTTATCTAAAAAATTTGTCCCTTCTCAGTAATTGGATTTTCGAATAAGTTCTCTCACAAAGGTAGTTTTAACTTAGAGACAACCATAATCTCAATAGTGCCAGAGGCTTATTTATTAGAAAATTTTAAGAGCATGTTGAACCCAAAATCTTTTAGTCTTGTGAATCTACAAGTAATCATGTTCTCAATGTTCATAGCCTTGGTGTTTGAGGTATTATAAAAGAGGAGAGAAACTTAATTTTTTGAAGTCGTAAACCTCTTTCAGATATCGTATTCCCTTATTTCAAACTCAAGTTTTCATGCAATTACGGGGTCAATATATTTTGATCTCTGAAAATGATACGATGACAATCTGGACTAACCCATCATCGGGTATTGTTTTCGATCTTTTTTTAGGCTTGATAAGTGAGCAAGATTCACATAGGAATCTCTCTTGACAACAACATATTTATTATCAAGATTTACTTGCAGTTGAGTAATACCATTGTCTTAGATATTGCAATGAATGAATTATTATGTAGGTTTACCTCTTCTGGATCCTTCATTTACATCGAATGATTAAACCCGAGTGTTCTACATCCTACAATCCTGAGGAATTATTGAGACCTGCTGCCTAGAATTCAAGATAGTAATGATAACCGATGATCTTTTTATTTAAACTATATATTTTTCCATAGTATACTATCGATGTTTTAAAATATAATTAACTATTGAAAAATGAAGCAAGCTACTCGGGATTGCGTTCCTTCATGTTTAAATACTTCAAAACACTAGATTGTGGTAGTTGTTCGATTACCCACATTCCTAGTATGTTGTGCATTCATTTGGACTGCATGTTGTCCATATTTCAGATGTATGTTGTATATGTTGTCCATTTGTCTCATGTGATCTATTCATTAGTAGGTGCCAACGTTGCCACACAATCTTGGACAAGAAGAAATCAATTGTTTTTTCTGAATTCACATCCTTTCATATATATAATTGCGCACTAGAGAAATAAGTCGAAGGTATCCTATGCTTCATCATTCATCATATCCGATTTAGATGCAATAGTCAGTAAGATGTACCTCTAGGAAAAGGAATCTGGTAGAAGGAAGTAGAGGAATGATTGTTGATTCTGAAGAAGATTCAAAAGTTCATGCAGTTCTCATTCAATGGTTGCAACGGATTCTTCGATGAGAGAAAATGAATCTGAGTAAACTCGCTCCATGATGGGAGGTGGCCATTCTTGTCCGAAATCTAAAATGGTGATGATCCTAGGTGGATTTGTGGAAAATAGGCCTTTTCCTTTATTTTATCTCTCTTCCCGCAAATCGCAGATCAAAATGAAATCTACGGAAAGCATGGTTTTCTAGTAAGGTGGAAGCAAGGGTGGGCTTCCAGAATATCGGGTAACGCATGAACTCAAGGCAACACAAGATATACAAGAGACCCTTGGATGTATTAGGCACTATTTGACTTGCAAGGGTTTGGCTTAGTAGCTAGCTACCCAATATTACAATAAAACAATGATAATGCTATAAATCTATGATTACAGATATTATAATAATAGTAATTATAATAAGGATGTTGTTTTTCTCTGTGTCTACAATTTCAACGGAGATTTTCTCCATTACATTCACATGAAGTTGCGCCCTCATTGTTTTCGAACAAACGAAATCCTTTCTTGGTGACCACATTATGAGGCATACCAGCGGGACTTCCTTTGCATGCTAACAAACTAATCCCTCGCTTCCTGGAAAAAGAGACTGGATAGGAAATCTAGATTACTTGCTTCTTCTGAATTGATTTTATCCAAGAATAGAGAGATTGACTGACACATTTTAATATTCGCATGTAAATTGTAGATTGGATCTAGTGGATTATGTTTATGAAGTAGTGGAAAATGAAGACAATCAAGTTGCAAGTCACACAGGGAAGCAAGACGATCAACGGAAAGCACCACTAGCACGTTGGAAATGGTTGTTATTATCAGCATAGCTCCAACCATATAAGCTCCTGGCACACATCATGAGGTTCCTGCAAGTCTTGAAGAAGGGAAAATGAGGTAAGCACCTTGTAATTAATTTTCCCAAATTCAAGAAATCTACTGAAAATATATATCTCAAACTGAGAAAATATGAAAAATATATATTACAAAACAAGAGAAAATATGAAAAATATATATTACAAAACAAGAGAAAATATGAAAAATATATATTACAAAACAAGAAAGATTTTAAACAATGTTGCATTGTTAACTTGACCTCTTCTTGTCTTCTTGTTGTAGTTATGCAGACTTCTTGTTGTAGTTATGCAGACTAGCGAGAAGTCTGAGAGAAATGGACTGTAAACCTGACCTCTTCTTGTCTTCTTGTTGTAGTTATGCAGACTAGTTAGAAGTCTGAGAGAAATGGACAGAGAAAGGGACAGATGCTGATTTGTAGGAAATGGATGCTGGAAACGTTGGTTGGAAGCCATGAGAAGTGTTTGGAAACGTTGGTTGGAAGCCATGAGAATTCTGAGATAAATAGATTGAGGAAAGGAGGAAATAGAGGCAAATCTTGGTTGGAAGCCAAGAGGAAGGGCTAGACAAATCCACCTAAGTTTGCATGCGGGTGTATATGTGGCAACTAAAGAGTAGTCTAGCTATGGACTGATGGTTCAAGGAATATTAGTATATGGAATACTAACAAAAAATGTTAGCTAACTAATGTTATCTCTGGAGATATCATTAGTTCACTTCAAAGCATGTACACCTTAGTACAACGTACTTTCCTAAGTTTAAAATCCCTTCCTCATCGCTTGCCTCAGTATCAAGCCAAATAGGACTCTCAATTTTTCTATTGGTTAAAACAAATGGTGTAGGTATTTGATAGGACTAGAAAAAATATAAATGAAATAAAGACTAAATACTTAGGGTTAAATTTCTTGGTTTGTGTGAGACACTAATGCAAAACCAAAAACCATTTACAATAGTCCCTACTACCTAAAGGCAGGGCCAATACTAATCTTGAAACTTTTAAATAAGTATATTTAAGACTAATCTTGAAACTTATAAATAAGTATATTTAATTGACTTTGAGTTAGTTACCTAATCTTTATGATATCGGGAATGTTGGAGTTGTTCAAAAATATAGAAACAATATTTTTGTTTGAAGTTGCTTGTATGGTAGGATTTCTTACTTATATCAAGAGTAAGACTATTGCAAACAAACCATTTTTAAACTTTTAATGTAATGCTTACAAATTTGAGTGATGCAAATCTAAATAAGTGCGATATCATCAAAGATGCATAGTCCCTCCTTCTTGATTTGATATAAAAGGTAGGGATCATAAACAAATTTAAAAGAGTGAGTATGTGATGCAATGAAATAATAGCTAGAGTATGTGAAGCATCGAGCACATTACGAATAGAAGGAAAATACGTAATGTTTTGGAACAATGGGTGCTTTCTTTATCAAAGAGCGGTCACTCAATGGATTTTGAGGAGAATAAGTCATTCCAGATTTGGTGCGTTGTGCTAAATAAGTAAATAAGGAATGTTATAATAATAACTATTCCAGTTTTAAATCTACATAACAAATCGATCGCCAACCCTAAGACCAAAAGAAAGACTAATAAATGAATTACCTAATGCACTAGTACATCTATTTAAAAACTAGTAAAATAGCCTCAATTGAATTACTAAATCTTGCTAATTTCCTTTGTGGTAATATGTGATGCTCTGGTCCTTATAACTTTGCTTCTAATGATAAATTGGAGATTGATTCTATCGTTTACCTTGAATTGATGTGGTTGTGCTACTCATGCATAGTTTTTCTTCAATAATTTTATCCATTGAGAAAGATCTGGTCTCGGGCTGCTGTAATATTTAAATTTCTTGGATATTTAAAAACAACATGTTTCCCTCTCTTTCTTAGACTATGATGCTGGTTTTATTTCTCTCCTTGAATCACCCCCATGCTTAAATTATGTAAAAAAAGTGTCCCTTATCAGTAATTGGATTTTCGAAAAAGTTCTCTCACAAAGGTAGTTTTAACTTAGCGACAACCATAATCTCAATAGTGTCAGAGGTTTATTTATTAGAAAATTTTAAGAGCATGTTGAACCCAAAATATTTTGGTCTTGTGAATCTCCAAGAAATCACATTCTCAATGTTCATATCCTTGGTGTTTTAGGTATTATAAAAGAGGAGAGAAACTTAATTTTTTGAAGTCGTAAACCTCTTTCAGATATCGTATTCCCTTATTTCAAACTCAAGTTTTCATGCAATTACGGGGTCAATATATTTTGATCTCTGAAAATGATAACACAACAATCTGGACTAACCCATCGTCGAGTATTGTTTTCGATCTTTTTCAGGCTTGAGAAGTGAGTGAGCTTCGCATAGGAATCTCTCTCGACAACAACGTATTTATTTTCAAGATTTACTTGCAGTTGAGTAATACCATTGTCTTAGATATTACAATGAATGAATTATTATGTAGGTTTACCTCTTCTGGATCCTTCGTTTACATCAAATGATTAAACCTAAGTGTTCTACATCCTACAATCCCGAGGAATTATAGAGACCTGCTGCCTAGAATGCAAGATAGTAATGATAATCGATGATCTTTTTATTTAAAACGTAGTTTTTTCCACAGTAGACTATCGACATTTTAAAATATAATTAACTATTGAAAAATGAACAAAACTACTCAGGATTGCGTTCCTTCATGTTTAAATACTTCAAAACAATGGAGCGTGGTAGGTGTTCGATTACCCATGTTCCTAGTATGTTGTGAATGCATTTGGACTGCATGTTGTCCATCTGTCGAATGTATGTTGTATATGTTATCCATTTGTCTTCTGTGATTTGTTCATTAGTAGGTGCCAACGTTGCCACACACTCTTGGACAAGGAGAAATCAATTGTTTTTTCTGAATTCACATCCTTTCAGATATATAATTGCACACTAGATAAATAAGTCGAAGGTATCCTATGCTTCATCATTCATCATATCCGATTTAGATGCAATAGTTAGTAAGATGTACCTTTAGGAGAGGGAATCCAGTAGAAGGAAGTAGAGCAATGATTGTTGATTCTACAGAAGATTCAAAATTTCATGCAGTTCCCATTCAATGGCTGCAACAGATTCTTCGACGAGAGAAAATGAATATGAGTAAACTCACTCCATGAGGGAAATAGCCATTCTTGTCCGAAATCTAAAATGGTGAGGATCCTATGTGGATTTGTGGAAAATAGGTCGTTTCCTTTATTTTTTCTCTCTTCCCGCAAATCGCAGATCAAAATGAAATCTACGGAAATAAGGGTTTGGTAGAAAGGTGGAAGAAGGGGTGGGTTCTCAAAATATCGAGCAACGCACGAACTCACATCAGCGCGGGATATACAAGAGACCCTTTGATGTATTTGGCACTATTTTCCCTACAAGGGTTTGGCTTAGTAGATAGCTACCTAATATTACAATAAAACAATGACAACTTTGTAAATCTATGATTACAGATATTATAATAATAGTAATTATAATAAGGATGTTGTTTTTCACTGTGTCTACAATTTCGATGGATCTTTTCTCCATTATATTCACATGAAATTGTGCCCTCATTGTTTTCCAACAAACAAAATCCTTTCTTGGTGACCACAATATGAGGCATATCAGCGGGACTTCCTTTGCACGCTAATAAAATAATCCCCCGCTTCTTGGCAAAAGAGACTAGATAGACAAGCTAGATTACTTGTTTTTTTTGAATTGATTTTATCCAGGAATAGAGAGATTGACTGACACATTTTAATATTCGTATGTGAATTGTAGATTGGATCTAGTGGATTATGCTTATGAAGCAGTGCAAAATGAAGACAATCAAGTTGCAATTCACATAGGGCAGCAAGACAATCAACGAAAAGCACCGCTAGCACGCTGGAAATGGTTGCTACTATTGGCATAGATCCAACCATATAAGCTCCTGACACACATCATGAGGTGCCTGCAAGTCTTGAAGAAGGGAAGATGAGGTAAACACACTGTAATTGTTTTTCCCAAAGTCAAGAAATCTACTGAAAATATATATCTCAGACTGAGAAAATCTGGAAAATATATATTACAAAACAAGAGAAAATATGAAAAATATATATTACAAAACAAGAGAAAATCTAAAAAATATATATTACAAAACAAGAAAGCTTTTAAACAATGTTGCATTGTAAAGCTGACCTCTTCTTGTCTTCTTGTTGTAGTTATGCAGACTTCTTGTTGTAGTTATGTAGACTAGTGAGAAGTCTTAGAGAAATGGACTGTAAACCTAACCTCTTCTAGTCTTCTTGTTGTAGTTATGCAGACTAGTGAGAAGTCTGAGAGAAATGGACATAGAAATGGACGGATGTTGATTTTTAGGAAATGGATGTTGGAAATGTTGGTTGGAAGCCATGATAAGTCCGAGAGAAATAGATGGAGGAAAGGAGGAAATAGAGGAAAATCTTGGTTGGAAGCCAGGAGGAAGGGCTAGACAAAGCCACCTAAGTTTGCATGCGGGTGTATATGTGGCAATTGAAGAGTAGTATGGCTATGGACTGATGGTTCAAGAAAATATTAGTATATGGAATACTAACAAAAAATGTTAGCTAACTAATGCTGTCTCTGGTGATAGCATTAGTTCACTTCAAATCATGTACACCTTAGTACACCGTACTTTCCTAAGTTTAAAATTGTACTTTCCTAAGTTTAAAACACCTTCCTCATCGCTTGCCTCAGTATGAGGCCAAATAAGACTCTCAATTTTTCTATTGGTTAAAACAAATGGTGTAGGTATTTGATAGGACTAGAAAAAATATAAATGAAATAAAGACTAAATACTTGGGGTTAAATTTCTTGTTTTGTGTGAGAGACTAATGCAGAACCAAAAACCGTTTACAATTTTCCCTACTGCCTAAAGGAAGGGACTAGACTAATCTTGAAACTTATAAATAAATGTATTTAAGACTAATCTTGAAACTTATAAATAAATATATTTAATTGACTTTGAGTTAGTTACCTAATCTTTATGATATCGGGAATGTTGGAGTTATTCACAAATATAGAAACAATATTATTGTTTGAAGTTGCTTGTATGGTATGATTTCTTATTTATATCAAGAGTAAGACTATTGCAAACAAATCATTTTAAAACTTTTAATGTAATGCTCACAAATTTGAGTGATGCAAATCTAAAGAAGTGTGATAGCATCAAAGATGCATAGTCCCTACTTCTTGATTTGATATAAAAGGTAGGGATCAGAAACAAATTTAAAAGTGTGAGTATGTGACGCAATGAAATAATAGATGGAGTATGTGAAGTGTCGAGAACATTATGAATAGAAGGAAAATACATAATGTTTTGGAACAATGGGTGCTTTCTTTATCAAAGAGCGGTCACTCAATGGATTTTGAGGGGAATAAGTCATTCCAGATTTGGTGCATTGTGCTAAATAAGTAAATAAGGAATGTTATAATAATAACTATTCCAATTTTCAATCTACATAACAAATCGATCGCCAACCCTAAGACCGAAAGAAATACTAATAAATGAATTACCTAATGCACTAGTACATCTATTTAAAAACTAGCAAAATAGCCTCAATTCAATTACTAAATCTTGCTAATATCCTTTGTGGTAATATGTGATGCTCTGGTCCAACTTTGCTTCTACTGATAAATTGGAGATTGATTCTCTCGTTTACCTTGAATTGATGTGGTTGTGCCACTCATGCGTAGTTTTTCTTGAACAATTTTATCCATTGAGAAAGATCTGGTCTCGGGCTGCTGTAATCTTTAAATTTCTTGGATATTTAAAAACTGCATGTTTCCCTCTCTTTCTTAGACTATGATACTGGTTTTATTTCTCTCCTTGAATCAACCCCATGCTCAATTTATCAATTTATCTAAAAAAATTGTCCTTAATCAGTAATTGGATTTTCGAAAAAGTTCTCTCACAAAAGGTAGTTTTAACTTAGCGACAACCATAATCTCAATAGTGTCAGAGGTTTATTTATTACAAAATTTTAAGAGCATGTTGAACCCAAAATATTTTGGGCTTGTGAATCTGCAAGTAATCATGTTCTCAATGGGCATATCCTTGGTGTTTGAGGTATTAGAAAAGAGGAGAGAAACTTAAATTTTTTGAAGTCATAAACCTCTTTTAGATATCATATTCCCTTATTTCAAACTCAAGTTTTCATGCAATTACGGGGTGAATATATTTTGATCTCTGAAAATGATAAGATGACAATCTGGACTAACCCATCGTCGGGTATTGTTTTCGATCTTTTTTAGGATTGAGAAGTGAGTGAGATTCACATAGGAATCTCTCTCGACAACAACATATTTATTATCAATATTTACTTGCAGTTGAGTAATACCTTTGTCTTAGATATTGCAATGAATGAATTATTATGTAGGTTTACCTCTTCTGGATCCTTCGTTTACATCGAATGATTAAACTCGAGTGTTCTACATCCTACAATCCTGAGGAATTATTGAGACCTGCTGCCTTGAATTCAAGATAGTAATGATAACTGATGATCTTTTTATTTAAACTGTAGATTTTTCCACAATAGACTATCAGCGTTTTAAAATATAATTAACTATTGAAAAATGAACCAAGCTACTTGGGATTGCGTTCCTTCATGTTTAAATACTTCAAAACACTGGAACATGGTAGTTGTTCAATTACCCATGTTCCTAGTATGTTGTGCATCCATTTGGATTGCATGTTGTCCATATGTTGGATGTATGTTGTATATGTTGTCCATTTGTCTTCTGTGATTTGTTCATTAGTAGGTGCCAATGTTGCCACACACTCTTGGACAAGGAGAAATCAATTGTTTTGTCTGAATTCACATCCTTTCAGATCTATAATTGTGCACCAGAGAAATAAGTCGAAGGTATCCTATGCTTCATCGTTCATCATATCCGATTTAGATGCAATAGTCAGTAAGATGTACCTTTAAGTGAGGGAATTTGGTAGAAGGAAGTAGAGTAATGATTGTTGATTCTATAGAAGATTTAAAAGTTCATGCAGTTCCCGTTCAATCGCTGCAACAAATTCTTCGATAAGAGAAAATGAATTTGAGTAAACTCGCTCCATGAGGGAGGTAGCCATTCTTGTCCGAAATCTAAAATGGTGATGATCCTAGGTGGATTTGTGGAAAGTATGAGATTTCCTTTATTTTCTCTCTCTTCCTGCAAATTGCAGATCAAAATGAAATCTACGGAAAGGAAGGTTTGGTAGTAAGGCAGAAGCAGGGGTGGGCTCCTGGAATATCGTGCAGCGCACGAACTCACGACAACGCGGGATATACAAGAGACCCTTGGATATATCTAGCACTATTTTTCCTGCAAGTGTTTGGGTTAGTAGTTAGCTACCCAATATGACAGTAAAACAATGATAACACTGTAAATATATAATTACAGATATTATAATAATAGTAATTATAATAAGGATGTTGTTTTTCTCTGTGTCTACAATTTCGATGGAGATTTTCTCCATTATATTCACAAGAAGTTGCGCCCTCATTGTTTTCTAACAAACGAAAGCCTATCTTGGTGACCACATTATGAGGCATACCAGCGGAACTTCCTTTGCACGCTAACAAACTAATCCCCCGCTTCCTGGAAAAAGAGACTGGATAGGAAAGCTAGATTACTTGCTTCTTCTGAATTGATTTTATCCAGGAATAGAGAGATTGATTGACACATTTAAATATTCATATGTGAATTGCATATTGGATCTAGTGGATTATGTTTATGAAGCAGTGGAAAATGAAGACAATCAAGTTGCAAGTCACGTAGGGCATCAAGACAATCAACGGAAAGCACCTCTAGCACGTTGGAAATGGCTGCTACTATCAGCATAGCTCCAACCATATCAGATCCTGGCACACATCATGAGGTGCCTGCAAGTCTTGAAGAAGGGAAAATGAGGTAAGCACCCTATAATTATTTTTCCCAAAGTCAAGAAATCTACTGAAAATATATATCTCAAACTGAGAAAAATTGAAAAATATATATTATAAAACAAGAGAAAATCTGAAAAATATATATTACAAAACAAGGGAAAATATAAAAAATATGTATTAAAAAACAAGAAAGCTTTTAAACAATGTTGCATTGTAAACCTGACCTCTTCTTGCCTTCTTGTTGTAGTTATGCAGACTAGTGAGAAGTATGAGAGAAATGGAATGTAAACTTGACCTCTTATTGTGTTCTTGTTGTAGTTATCCAGACCAGTGATAAGTCTAAGAGAAATGGAATGTAAACCTAACCTCTTCTTGTGTTCTTGTTGTAGTTATGTAGACTAGTGAGAAGTCTGAGAGAAATGGACCAAAAATGGACGTATGCTTATTTGTAGGAAATGGATGATGTAAATGTTGGTTGGAAGCCATGAGAAGTGGTTGGAAGCCATGAGAAGACTGAGAGAAACAAACGAAATAAAGGAGGAAATTGAGGCAAATATTGGTTGGAAGCCAAGAGGAAGGGATAGACAAAGCCACCTAAGTTTGCATGTGGGTGTATATGTGGAAACTGAAGAGTAGTTTAGCTATGAACTGATGGTTCAAGGACATATTAGTATATGTAATACTAACAAAAAATGTTAGCTAACTAATGCTATCTCTAGAGATAACATTAGTTCACTTCAAAGCATGTACACCTTAGTACACCGTACTTTCCTAAGTTTAAAATCATACTTTCCTAAGTTTAAAACAAATGGTGTAGGTATTTGATAGGACTAGAAAAAATATAAATGAAACAAAGATTGAACACTTAGGGTTAAATTTCTTGGTTTGTGTGAGAGACTAATGAAAAACCAAAAATTGTTTACAATAGTCCCTACTTCCTAAAGGTAGGGACAAGACTAATCTTGAAACTTATAAATAAGTATATTTAAGACTAATCTTGAAACTTATAAATAAGTATATTTAATTGACTTTGAGTTAGTTACCTAATCTTTATGATATCGAGAATGTTAGAGTTGTTCACAAATATAGAAACAATATTGTTGTTTGCAGTTGCTTGTATGGTAGGATTTCTTACTTATATCAAGAGTAAGACTATCGCAAACAAACCATTTTTAAACTTTTAATGTAATGCTTACAAATTTGAGTGATGCAAATCTAAACAAGTGCGATAACATCCAAGATGCATAGCCCATGCTTCTTGATTTGATATAAAAGGTAGGGATCATAAACAAATTTAAAAGAGTGAGTATGTGACATAATTAAATAATAGCTGGAGTATGTGAAGCGTCGAGCACATTATGAACAGAAGGAAAATACGTAATGTTTTGGAACAATGGGTGCTTTCTTTATCAAAGAGCGGTTGCTCAATGGATTTTGAGAGGAATAAGTCATTCTAGATTTGGTGTGTTGTGCTAAATAAGTAAATAAGGAATGTTATAATAATAATTATTCCAGTTTTCAATCTACATAACAAATCGATCGGTAACCCTAAGACCGAAAGCAAGACTAGTAAATGAATTACCTAATGCACTAGTACATCTATTTAAAAACTAGCAAAATAGCCTCAATTGAATTACTAAAACTTTCTAATTTCCTTTGTGGTAATCTGTGATGCTCTGGTCCTTACAACTTTGCTTCTACTGATAAATTGGAGATTGATTCTCTCGTTTACCTTGAATTGATGTGGTTGTGCCACTCATGCGTAGTTTTTAAATTTCTTGGATATTTAAAAACTACATGTTTCCCTCTCTTTCTTAGACTATGATGCTAGTTTTATTTCTCTCCTTGAATCAACCCCATGCTCAATTTATCTAAAAAATTTGTCCCTTATCAACAATTGGATTTTCGAATAAGTTCTCTCACAAAGGTAATTTTAACTTAGCGACAACCATAATCTCAATAGTGCCAGAGGTTTATTTATTAGAAAATTTTAAGAGCATGTTGAACCCAAAATATTTTGGGCTTGTGAATCTGCAAGTAATCACGTTCTCAATGTTCATATCCTTGGTGTTTGAGGTATTATAAAAGAGGAGAGAAACTTAATTTTTTGAAGTCGTAAACCTCATTCAGATATCATATTCCCTTATTTCAAACTCAAGTTTTCATGCAATTATGGGGTCAATATATTTTGATCTCTGAAAATGATAAGATGACAATATGGACTAACCCATCGTTGGGTATTGTTTTCGATCTTTTTCATGCTTGAGAAGTGAGTGAGTTTCGCATAGGAATCTCTCTGGACAACATCGTATTTATTATGAAGATTCACTTGCAGTTGAGTAATACCTTTGTCTTAGATATTGCAATGAATGAATTATTATGTAGGTTTACCTCTTCTGGATCCTTCGTTTACATCGAATGATTAAACCTGAGTGTTTTACATCCTACAATCCTGAGGAATTATCGAGACCTGTTGCCTATAATTCAAGATAGTAATGATAACCGATCATCTTTTTATTTAAACCATAGATTTTTCCATAGTAGACTATCGACGTTTTAAAATATAATTAACTATTGAAAAATGAACCAAGCTACTCGGGATTGCATTCCTTCATGTTCAAATACTTTGAAACACTGGAACATGGTAGTTGTTCAATTACCCATGTTCCTAGTATGTTGGGCATGCATTTGGACTGCATGTTGTCCATTTGTCAGATGTATGTTGTATATGTTGTCCATTTGTGTTCTGTGATCTGTTCATTAGTAGGTGCCAATGTTTCCACACACTCTTGGACAAGGAGAAATCAATTGTTTTGTCTGAATTCACATCCTTTCAGATCTATAATTGTGCACTAGAGAAATAAGTTGAAGGTATCCTATGCTTCATCATTCATCATATCTGATTTAGATGTAATAGTCAGTAAGATGTACCTTTAAGAGAGGGAATCCAGTAGAAGGAAGTAGAGCAATGATTGTTGATTTCGCAGTAGATTCAAAAGTTCATTTAGTTCCCGTTCAATGATTGTAATAGATTCTTCGACGAGAGAAAATGAATTTGAGTAAACTCACTCCATGAGGGAGGTAGCCATTCTTGTCTGAAATCTAAAATCATGATGATCCTAGGTGGATTTGTGGAAAATAGGTCATTTCCTTTATTTTCTCTCTCTTCCCGCAAATCACAGATCAAAATGAAATCTACGGAAATAAGGGTTTGGTAGTAAGGTAGAAGCATGGGTGGGCTCTTGGAATATTGTGCAGTGCACGAACTCAGGTCAGTGCGGGATATACAAGAGACCCTTGGATGTATCTGGCACTATTTTCCCTGCAAGGGTTTGGCTTAGTATCTAGCTACCCAATATTACAATAAAACAATGATAACGTTGTAAATCTATGATTACATATATTATAATAATAGTAACTATAATAAGAAAGTTGTTTTTCTCTGTTTCTACAATTTCGATGGAGCTTTTCTCCATTATATTCACATGAAGTTGCGCCCTCATTGTTTTCCAATGAATGAAAGCCTTTCTTGGTGACCACATTATGAGGCATACCAGTGGGACTTCCTTTGCACACTAACAAACTAATCCCCCGCTTCCTTGCAAAAGAGACTGGATAGGCAAGCTAGATTACTTGCTTCTTCTGAATTGATTTTATCCAGGGATAGAGAGATTGACTGACACATTTTAATATTCGTATGTGAATTGCAGATTGGATCTAGTGGATTATGTTTATGAAGCAGTGGAAAATGAAGACAATCAAGTTACAAGTCGCGTAGGGCAATGAGAAAATCAACAAAAAGCACCGCTAGCACGCTGGAAATGGCTGTTACTATCAGCATAGCTCCAACCATATCAACTCCTAGCACACATCATGAGGTGCCTACAAGTCTTGAAGAAGGGAAAATGAGGTAAGCACCCTGTAATTTGTTTTCCCAAAGTCAAGAAATCTACTGAAAATATATATCTCAATCTGGGAAAATCTAAAAAATATATATTACAAAACAAGAGAAAATCTGAAAAATATATATTACAAAACAAGAGAAAATCTAAAATATATATATTACAAAACAAGAAAGCTTTTAAACAAAAGAAAGATTTTAAAAAATGTTGCATTGTAAACCTGACCTCTTCTTGTCTTCTTGTTGTGGTTATGCAGACTAGTGAGAAGTTTGAGAGAAATGGACTGTAAACTTGACCTCTTCTTGTTGTAGTTATGCAGACTACTGAGAATTCCGAGAGAAATGGACGGATGTTGATTTGTAGGAAATGGATGCTGGAAACGTTGGTTGGAAGCCATGAGAAGTCCAACAGAAATAAACGGAGGAAAGGAGGAACTAGAGGCAAATCTTGGTTGGAAGCCAGGAGGAAGGGCTAGACAAAGCCACCTAAGTTTGTATGCGGCTGTATATGTGGCAATTGAAGAGTAGTATGGCTATGGACTGATGGTTCAAGGAATATTAGTATATGGAATACTAACAAAAAATGTTAGCTAACTAATGTTATCTCTGGAGATATCATTAGTTCACTTCAAAGCATGTACACCTTAGTACACCATACTTTCCTAAGTTTAAAATCGTACTTTCCTAAGTTTAAAACCCCTTTCTCATCGCTTACCTTGGTATGAGGCCAAATAAGACTCTCAATTTTTCTATTGGTTAAAACAAATGATGTAAGTATTTAATAAGACTAGAAAAAATATAAATAAAATAAATACTAAATACTTAAGGTTAAATTTTTTGGTTTGTGTAAAAGACTAATGCAAAACCAAAAATCGTTTACAATAGTCCCTAGACACTAAAAGAAGGGAATAATGCTTATACATAAAAGTTTTGATTTGCAAATTTAAACCCAAGTTTTACTTTTAATTGCATCTAGAGTTTCTGATGTATATCTAAAATTGACACATACACTCAACTATAAGTATTGGAATTCCACATATGCAACTAGTAACTCCCCAACCTAAAGGTATTATATGTGTATGCGAAAACCTTAATTGTTCATGTTAATTTAATTTCATTTTCACTAAAATCTCATTTTATTCTCCTCGAAAACATTACCCAATTAAATAAAAATATAAATAAATAAACACAAAGCTCTAAATATCATGAATTTTTTTATTTTCATACTCAACTACCATATAAATGCACATAAGGCTTTATTTGTCCAATGGGATTTGGCCTAAACATGAAGAAAGAAATGTTTAGGCAAATTCCATCGTTTTATACTATACAGGGTACGTTCTTTACTCAACGGTTTCTGCTCAATTGTCACAGAAATAACCATTTCAAATAACCATTTCAATGTGTAAATTTAATAATTTCTTACCAGATTTTGAGCAAACATTCAGAGAGAAAAGAAAAAAAACAAAACAGAGTAGAACATTTAGACTACCAGATTTTGAGCAAACATTCAGAGAGAAAAGAAAAAAAAAAAAAACAGAGTAGAACATTTAGACTAGGCGTTAATGAAATAAATATATATTAATTTTGTAAGTGGCACTCCACTGAAGACAGAAGCCCCCATGGTTGTAATTTCTTTTTTGAGCATTGTACCCGGTCTTCTTCAGTCACAGAGATTGCATGCAGCATGGGTTATGTGGACACACAACTCGACTGCCAGACTGACGACATTAGAGTTTGCATTTAATTGAATACCTAGTAGTGCCATCAAACCCGTGATATCTAGTATAATCATTGCTCATAGAAGCAAAACTATTATTGCTGAAACACATAAACTGCAAGTAATGACAAGGGAAACAATAAACAAAGCCCTGAGCACAATTGGAAGCTTAATCATTGTTTTCCTCCAAATGTCCAAGTATTGCTCAAAGAAAATATAGAACACTGAATATAGGAAAACTAAAACCTTTAAAGAATCTGAAACTCTTGCAGCCAACTCCTTTGCAGCTTTTTTGCGTTTAGAAAAATCTCTGTATGTTTAAGGGTGTGTCATATGTACGAATTCTGGTGCTTGAATTACTCCATTCTCATATCCTTTGAGATCAACACTCTTGATGTAAGCACCAGGAGCCCCTTTTGAACAAACTGCAGATGACAATGCATTAAGAAACCATGGTAGTTTCTCTCTGAGTTGTGCTGTAGATGATGGACAGCTTCCAATCCGATTCGAATGTAAACAACATGTTGTGTAGTCCTGGCAAGTCTCACTTATTCCACAGAAGCCATCTTCAGATATACATTGGGGTGGCTGATCATCAGGGGGTAGTATGTCCCACTGGGAAATTTGCAGCAGCAGCCAGATGCTTCTGGTCAGTGGTGATAACCATACAGGACTGTTATCTAGCCAAGATGCACATGGACTTGCAATGTAGCTGACTTTGGTGTCAAAGCAGCCCTTGATATCTCATTCAATAAAGAATTTGATTCATATCGACTGGTACAACACAATAAATTTATGTTGTTTGATTCTAAACTATGACTGTAGATGTCTACAACAAAGTAAAGTGGAAGTCCAACTCTAAGGTACTCAGATATGTTATTGAAATAGCTGTGGACATAAGAGTCTCATGGAAGCATCACATGTTGCTTTAATCCTTGTTAAAATCCTGTAGTTAGTGCAACACTTGCAAAAGCCAAACCACTGCACCAAAAGGACTTCAACTTTCACTGATGGTATGCTTAGTAATTTGGTGCCTCCTGCCCATATTACCATGTTCAAGTTCAACTGCCAATGAACTACTAACTCTAATCCAAGGAAAGAAATCAACTATGTTTCCTTGCATTCTTATGAAATCAACACCGTAAGCTGGAGAACTTATATCTGGAATTTATCCAATTTTGACATTGGTTATTTCCCGAAAATGCTTGAAAAGTTAATGTGAATAGTGAACAAAATATCTTAATAAAAAGCAGAAAAATCACTGCATATAATAGCTTGCACATCATGCAATCCCCTGCCTTAGAATAAAAACAAAGGCAAAGGAAAATTGAAAGACAAAGAAAAAGAAAAATTGAACAACAATGGGCAAGTGATTCACTATGTGAACACAACATCAACTGGCATAGTGCAGGAATATCTTTATTTAAATTTCGAAAACATATAGTGTGTAACATTTTAAAAATAACAAGATGCTGTACAAGGTGGATCACCGAAGCTGCCCACAAAAGGGGGAACCGCAGTCCGATACCAACTTGTGAACAGGCTTACTACTAGAATCCCACATTCTGAATAGCTGCACCTGGACAAACGACAATACAGAGTATATAAATGCATAACGGATAGGAAGGAAGAAGAAGCAGAAGGAGAGATCTGTGAATTCATACAATCAGTTGCTTCCAGACCGAAATTTCACCTGTCAAGCAATTCCCCAAATTTACAATTTCGATCGTTGTGAATCAAACTTTAACGAATATCAATACCGTCATCGATCCCCGCAGCCGCCATCTCCGCCTGCAGCTGCTGTTGCTGAGAAACCTTCTCCACCATCCCCTCCACGCTGATGTCGAACGCATCTTCTACTGGCTCCTCGGATGTCGACCTCATCATGTAAATGACTCGGGGAATCAATCTCACGACATTCTCCTGCATCTCCCTCACCCGCTCGGGACTCAAACCCCTCAGCACCCGCTCGACCACGGACTCGTCGGCGACCACGTCGTTCTGCGGAATGTATACCGAATATCCCCCGCCGCCGCCGCCGCCGCCGCCGCCCTCCTCCCCGTCGGACGGCAAATGCCAAGTGTACTGGGTATATGCCGAGTCTATGTGGAAGAACACTGGAATGCACCCGGCTATGACCGCGTCGAACGTCGAGCGGCGCGTCGGTGTGTCACCGGGGGGCTGCAGGCAAAAGATCGACTTCATGAACGCCCGCATCACCGGCTCAGCCTCGTGGCTGCAACGAGCCGCGCGGCAGTCCAGCAGCCGGCAGCTGCCCGGGGACCGGGCGCAGAGACGCATGAGCAGGTTGCGGAAGCCACCGTCGTCGACATAAGGCCGCACCGAGCCGGCGAAGGAGAAAAGCCGACTCCGCGTCGATCCCCGCACGCGGTTGGTCCACTGCTCGATTTGCCGCTTTGACGACGGGTGAAATGAAGTCGGATACGGGACAGCCTGCTCGTTGGGCTTCCACGAGCGCCGTTCGATCGTAAACATGGTCATGTTGTTAATCCCAGGGAGCTCCAGCATGCCGGTGCCCCAGCCGCCTTCGTTGATACCGAAGTCCCAGGCCGTGCGACCCAACAGCATGAAATGATCTCTTCCTGCCTTCCGCTTCCACTCGCCTCGCTTTGTCAGCCACGACATGATCTCCACGCCGTGCGAAGACTTGAGCGCTCCGTAAGGTCGCGGATACAGATAACTGAGAGCGTCGAGGCCAGCGTAATAGGGCACAAACACAGCGTCGGCCAAGGCAGGATCGGGCGTGAGGCAGCGGTATCGTTTGAGCCTCTCGTGAAATATGATCTCGAGCATGTAAGAATCTGTGTCGAACCAGCCGTCGCCCAGGGAGCTCTTGTAAGGCTGCCCGAAGCCGTCGTTTGCCAAGAGTGGGCAGAGGTTCACCCATCTCGCGAGACCGAACTCGCACCGGTTCAAGATCTTTGTATTGAATTCCTCGGGCAGATCGTACATGAAAATCCTTCGACCCCTGCAACTATCGTCGACGAGGGGCGTCGTATTATCGTTGCCGACTACTGTCATGGTCGAGGATTGAGAGCCGTGGACTTGCATCCATGTCCATACGAGATTGAATAACAGTAACGGGAAGAATGGGTAATTTCTTTTCTTCATCGGCATCGCGGATGAGGCATCGGGAATGAATCTGAAAGAAATGTGCAGTGCACAGAAGTTATAAATATACGGGGGTGGGACTGGGACGACAGACCCTGTTTTTTCTTGAGAAAAGGTCAAGGGCGGCGTTACAGGAAGAATCTCCGGAAGCGCGATCTCCGGAAGCGGTTTAGTGAATCTCGCTCGTGAAGCGGTTTAGTGAATCTCGCGCGATCTCGTGAAGCGGTTTAGTGAATCTCGCGGTTTGTTTGTTATGATTTGATTGATCTTGGATCGAAATCGTTTGTTTCTGCGGTTCTGGTTTCTAAAGTCAAGGCGGAAACAGTGTGTCAGGACCGGCCGGGTAACTACAGTCAAGTTTTTCTCCTCGTAAAACCAAACATTGAAAAGCAGCACAATACCTGCCTCAGGAATACGCGAGTCTTCGAAATGGAATTTCTGCGGCATGAGATTGGATAATAGGTTTATGGCGAATAATTTTATTATTATTATTAATATGCCGAATTTTATGATATTAAACATTTTAATAAAATATTTATCAATTAACTTAAATTTTGATTTTTAATAATTATAAATTTTATTAAATTTGAGTTTATCAATTAAGTGAATTTTTAATTTTTAATAAGTATAAATTAAGAAAAAATATTATTAAATTTATTGACATATTTTCAATTAAAAAAAATTATTTTATTTTATTTATTAACTTTAAAAAAAAATTATAACATTTTAATTTGATATGACAAAGTTCACATTAATTACATAAAACTATAACTCCTAATACAATTGTTACTAAATTCGAAGAAGATTTTATGAACATATTATAATTCCTAATACAATTGTTAGGAAATTTGAAGAAAACTTATTGACATATTAACTTATCAATTTGTTAAAATCAAATATTAAAATAAAATTTAAAAATAAAATAAAAATGGAAAAACAACACACTACCTATCTAAATAAATTAGGGAATAACCTAGGCCTTGCAAAAGAACTTGTAGGACTAACCTCTTCACCATCACCTAAGTAGTCAATCCCTCAAAAAGGGCCAAATGATTCTTAGTTTCCCATTCTAAAAGGAGTGGGCATTTCTAAAAAGGTGAGGTGAGTAAATAAGTGTACACACAAAACCATTTCAGTGAATTCATTGTTTATGATAAGGCAAAGTTTCCATTTCAGTGAATTCATTGTTTATGGTAAGGTAAAGTTTTTTATTTACTTGATATTTTAAAATGGGTCAAAATTTAGTTACGTAAAATTTAATTTTTGACAATTTCTATTAAATTTGTAAAAAAAATTCAAATGAAAAGTATTGACTTTATTCACTTATTAATTTACCAAGTAAAATATGTTAATAAATAAATAAACTTAACCATTAAAGTAAATCCATTTTTAATGACTAAATAAAATTCACCTCAAATCTTTTTTTCTTTTTTAAAACAACCATTTTCCTATTAAAATAGACGAAAACACTAAAAAATATTACATAATATTCCATCAATTAAATAAAATCTTAATTATTTAAACAAATTCATTTCTTTCCCACAAAATACAATTTCACGTTGGTTTAAAATTTCAATAAAAAACTTAAAATAATCAAATTTTCATTTTTCACTATCTACAAAAATTCTTATCAATTTTAAGAAAATATAAGACCGTGAAGAAGCTCTTTATCGAAACCATAAAACCATAAGCTTTTTTAAGGTCAAATTTCCATAAAACCATAAGCTCTTTTAAGGTCAAATTTCGAATCATATAGGAATCGGAGGCACTGCCCATTCGGAGAAATTGAACGATCGAACCGCATAAAGACCAAGCGGTAGTGTGCCGTTTTTGCAGGGCAGGCGATCTAAGTGGTTTGACGGCCGAGGAGTACTCTTTTGGGGAAATATTTAGGTGCTTAGGATTATCAACTTTGGGGAAATTTTATTTTAGGTGTTGGGATTTTTTTTTATAAAGGGTTGTTATTTAGAATTTGGTAATGGTTGAGAAGTATTTGGGAAATTTGAAGGGAAGGTTGCTATTTAGAATTTGGTAATTGTTTTTGGGAAATGAAGCTTGGCATTCTCCCGGAAACAACCTCGAATATGAAATGACATTTCTTTCATATTATTAATGAAACTTCCATATACATATTATAAAATTAAATTAAATAAAAGTATTTAACATTTCTTTAATTTCACCTTCCTTCACAACTTTTATGAATTACAAGATAAAATGATGTTATTAACATGTACTTCCTACTCTTAATTCTATCACATTAAATAAAACTAGAAGATGAAATTAAGAATATGTTATTTTGCTCTTCTTAATTTTAACTCCACCTCCACTTTCATAACATATGGTAAGGGGTAAAATTGAGAAAATGTTCATACCATTTTTCCAATTTCATCCCATCTTGCCCCCGAAGAACCACCCACCTTAATAATATTTCCCTAGTTTCACTCCTCTTATCCCCATCTTCAAATGTTATAGTGGTGAGGGGCGGGGGTGTGTGCCAAAATTGGGAAAATTCTAGTGAGGGTGGAGTAGGGAATAATGAGATTGGGGAAATGTTATCACTATGCTGAGGCAGCGAGGACGGCCAAAGAGTGGGCGAGGCATGCACATTCCATTCGGCCAACCCATCTTAGGTGTTTTAGTCCCGCCAGTTTAGTAGCCTCTATTATGGTTGGTAGTTGAGCCATCCCCATCCATATATTTAAAAGAAGACGATGGGATCCCATGAGGTTTAGCCGATATATATATATATATATATATATATATATATATATATATATATATATATATATATATATATATATATATATAATAG
>ML780748.1:170704-190840 GCA_009831015.1 Picea engelmannii
ATCCACATGCACGTCCAACTCAACATATCTTATTTCCCACTGCATTACACAAGAGAGTCATATGGAGTTCATCATCTCAACTCTCTTCTCATAGGAGGCTAATACATTGTTTTCATCTCTGTCTCATAGCGATGCACCCATCTCATGGAAATTCACACATTCACCTTATGCTCAGCCACAAGCACGTCTAACTTAGTAGATCTTCTTTCTCACTATGTTACACAGGAGAATTGTCTGGAGTTCTTCTGAACTCTCTGTAAGGAGGAGGCCATCTCTACATTCTAGCTCTGTCTCATATAGGAACCACACACCCATCTCTACATTCTAGCTCTGTCTCATATAGGAACCACACACCCATCTCAGGGGCTCTATCTTAGGTCTGTTTCCTGGAGGATGTCTCACGCAACTATAATCATCAACACTCCCTCTCAGCTAGGGAGGCATTCTCCATCGGGCCAAGTCTCATATGGAGGTACTTCAAACTTTGTCTTGGCTGTAGTCATCAACACTCCCTCTCAACTAGGGAGGTATTCTTCACCAAGCCAATTTGGTGAAGATGTCTGCAATCTTCTTATGTGTAGGAAGGTACAACACATGTATTGTTTTCCTCTGCATCATGTCTCTGATATAATGATATTTTATCTCAACGTGTTTCGATCTTATCATGAAACACCGGGTTCTCAAATAGCTTTACACACAACTCTGGTTATCATCATAGAAACCATTTCATGATCAAGTAAATATGTCAGAAGCTCGTGAAGCCACACTACTTCTCACACTCAATGTTATATACTCTGCTTCTATGGTACTCAAGGCCACAGAGCTTTGTTTTCTACTCCACTAGGAAACCATGGAAAATTTCACGATAATACAACAACTGGATGTGCTCTTCCGGTCTACTATACTCTCTTCTCAATTTGTATCGACATATCCCTGCAAACTCAAGTTCACACTGGAGGCATATCTCAGGCCATATCCAACTGTGCCTCGTATATATCTCGATACATGCTTTATTGTTATCCAGTGAGTCTATCTCGGCTGACTCATGGATTGACTAGGCACATTCATTGTATAACATATATCAGGTCTGGTGTTAACCAGATACATCAATCATCCAATCAGTTGTTGGTACACATGTGGATCAATCTCATCTGAATCATCATCATTTATTCTTTCATCAAATCCATCACCATCAGTGTAGACATGGATTTGTATTATATCATACTGAACTTCTTTAATATCCATTGTATATTTTCCTTGACTAAGGAAATATCTCATTAGTCCTCTATTATACTTCTTGTCCCAAGAAGTAGTGTGTCATACCCAGATTCTTCATCTGAAAATCATAGGTTGAGGCTTTCTTATATCCAACAACACGACTTCCTGAATAAAAAATTAGGCTCTCATCACCAACAATGTAATAGTATAGGTCAGTAATACTTTTGTTGGAACCCAAACTCATCACGAATCCATCTATCTGATGTAGTTTCCAACTCATGGATGGTGGTATAGATGAAAGAGAATATGTCTACTGGATCAATATGTCTCATCATAGTTCACTCTTTCTGCTTGTGAGAATCCTCTGGCCACAGGTTTTTAATACTTGATACTTCCATCAATTGTATAGATCCATTTATAAGTCACCATATATTTTCCTTCTGGTCTCGGGACAATGTCTTATACATCATTCTTTTAAGATATACTGGTATTCTTCTGTTATGGATTTTTTCCATAATTGTTCACCTATCACTTCTCCATGATGTTGGAGTTACATCAAACACACCTAGTATTTATTTTTCCTAAGTTTTTTCCATGTTTATTAGTCATAATTAGTCATTATCCAGTCTCCTATATTTTAGGGGAGAATATTCCACATGGAGAATATTCTCTTTCAGTTGACACTTCAGTTTGACTAGTGGAGTTGAGTTTAGATGTTGCATTGGTCTTGTCACCATGCAACATAGGGATAATCACCATGCCAATTCGACCTTGCCTTGGTATCATCACCATACTGGTGCATTACCCTTGATTCCCTGAGTTAAGTCCTCACTACTCTCTGTGCAGTCAGTTAACTGAAGACTAGTTGACTAGTTAACTCAACTAGGTGGCAATTCACTCCCATAACTGCCTGAGAGACTAGACTAGGTGGCAGTTCACTCCTGTAACTGTTGGTGTGTCCAGATCACTCTAGACCACCACTATGGTGCATTGATTCTCCTCCAGTGTGCACTCATTGAGTTATACAGAGTATATCATGTGTAAATTATTCATTATTCACAATGGTTAATGAGAGTTCTTTCATTCTGTATCTCCTTCTTCTTCTTTCTCCAATTCTCTCTGAAAATGTGTGTATTAATTTTTAGATAGATCTGTTCTGTGTAGGTTCAACACATTTACATGGTATCAGAGCCGATGGACTGCTAAACAAAAGCTACACAAAATTTTTTTGTAGGTACAAAAGATTGAAGACAACAGAAAGGTGGATTTCCAAAAAGAATTCATTCTTACAACTTACAACTACTTTGCATGGAAGGAGAAAATAACCATACATCTTTGAACCAGAGGGTTGTACAGGTTAACCTTGAATACATATACAAAACCGACATTAGCCATAGAAAAATACAAGTACTTAAATCGCATGGATGAGGCACTCAGAACAATTTGTAGTCGTATTTCTCTCAATCTCCTTTTTCACATATCTTCCTGTAACATTCCCAATGAAGCTTGGAGAACCTTGGAAGGGATCTTTTGAAAAAAAGATGAGATGAGGGGACACATGTTGGAGGTGGATCTGCTCACATTGGATCCAAAAAGATTCGAAAATATCCAAGATTTCTTTACAAAATTTAAGGATTTACTGTCACAACTCAAAGATTGCGGGTTTGATAAATTGAAGGAGGAGAAACAAATGGTTCTCACCATTCTCTCCAAGATTGGTCCTAAATTCTTTGTATTCATATCCACATTCCATTCTTTCAGATTCTCCTCTAGAGCCAAGTGGAAAATGTCTTCTCTTGAGGAATTTATCGAATTCCTGACACAAGAGAAAACCAAGCTCATCAACATGGGCACAATCAAAGGCCCAAGGGCGCGTGCACTCATTGTGCATGATGGAAGAAAAAAATATCAGAAATCTAAAGACAAATATAAATAGAAATATCATGCACATCCGAAGAAGGAAGGGTACACAAAACCTTTCACCAATGCCTCTGGATCCAAAGGAGAAAAGGGAAGAAAAGAGGAGAAATGCACGTACTGTCACAAAGGATTCCATTTGGAATCTGCATGCATGCATGCAAAAAAAAAATCTGATGTCTTAAATACTTCAGCAAAACAACCTTGGAGATCACATCTGTGAGGGTGCCAAGAAGAAGAAACCAAAAGATTCGAATCCGAAGAAAGGCATTTATAGCCATGCCTTAACTGCCATCAACTCCTCTCCTGATGCTTGGATCATTGATTCAGGAGCATCACATCATATGGATACATCAGAAGTAGTCTATTCTTCATTGGATGCATGAAAATGTCCTCCTATTTTGATGGGGGAAAACTCTTTTGTCGAAGTCACCGACAAAGGAAGGATTGAACTCACCAACGGAAGCTTCAAGAATGTGCTGCACGTTCCCAAAATTTCTATCAACCTTCTCTTCGTGTATCAGATGACGAATTCCAGTAACAGAAAAAAATTCATATTCAAACCAAATTCCATGGACATCTACGACATGCAAACCAACTCCAGGGTTGCAACCGGTGAGGTAAATTATCAGTCTAGATTGTATACATTTTCTGAATTCATTGAACTTGATTATGCTTTACTGCTTACTCATGTTAATGAAAGTAGTAGAATATGGAATGAAAGGTTTGGAAATTTTAATTTCAGATACATGTAACAAATTAACAAGAAAATATTGGTTGATAGTCTACCAGACATCCATTTCTCCAAGGGAGTGTGTGAGGGATGTGTTCTCGGGAAACAACCTCAAGAGAAATTCGACAAGGGAAAGTCTCAGAGAGCCTCCACACCTTTAGATCTGATCCATAGTGACCTCATGGGTCCTTTTCCACATCCATCGATCAACAAATCGAGGTTTGTTCTCATTTTTGTTGACGAATTCTAACGTTTTACATGGACCTACTTTCTTAGGCAAAAATCCAAGGTCTTTCAACACCTCAAAGATTTCAAATCCCTGGTTGAGACACAATCCGGAAAGAAGATAAAAGTCCTCTAAACTGATAATGGGGGAGATTTTGTAAATCATGAGATCCATAATCGTTTCCATGAGGCAGGGATTCATTTGTAGCACACAGTTCCCTATACTCCGCCGCAAAACAAAGTTGATGAGCGAAAAAACTGATCTCTAAAGGAGATGGCATATTGCATGCTGCATGCAAAGTCACTACCAAAGAGACTATGTGCCGAAGAACTTAACTGTGAAACATACACCCAAAACAGATCTCCCCATAGATATATTAAGGATAAGACCCCCTACGAGGCTTTGAGCAGCCTCAAACTGGAAGTGACCCACTTTCTCATTTTCGGTTCACGTGCATGGGCCAGGATTCCCTCTTAAAAGAGGAAGGCACTTGATCCACAGAGAATTAAGTGCATTTTTGTTGGATACCCTGACGGTGTGAAGGGATAACAGCTTATTGATCTTTCCTTGAACCGACTTATCATTGAACATAGTGTCCAATTTGAGGAAAGTGTCTCGCATGTACCTCAACAACCACATGTAGACACCTTCACTCTTAAACCTGTCCGAGATGATGAGCATGCACATGCCGACTCTTCTTCAGATGAGAGTTCTGATATAGAGGACTCACATGATTTAGATTCAAAGTCAGTACTGTCAGATTCAGAGTCACAGTATCCAGATGCAATTGCAGAGCCAGAGCAGAGGCCCAAGTGGGCACATACTACTCTTCAGGATGCAGGGGATCTCATTGGTGATCTAACCGATACTAGGAGGACTCAATATGATTTTGATGAGCCTCCCATTGCACTCACTGTCATTGAACCATTTCCCTCCAGGCATATTTTCTTGGTTCAGTCTTCAGATCCACATTCTTATGGCAAGGCTACTGGAAATCCCTTTTGGGAATCCACCATGCAAGAGGAGTACAACTCCCTCCTCGAGAACCAAACTTGGGATCTGGTTCCCCTTCCTTCTGGGAGGAAACTTGTTAGATGCAGATGGGTCTATAGGACCAAGAGCGCAACAGATGGATAGATTAGCAGATACAAAGCCAAGCTTGTCGCCAAATGATTTCAGGAGGTGCATGGTATTGACTATGATGAGACCTTCGCTCCAGTAACAAAGATGGATTCCATACAATTGGCACTTTCCATTGCAGAAACAAAGGGATGGGAATTTCATCAGATGGATGTGACGAATACATTTCTTCATGGTGATCTCTCCAAGGAGATCTATATGGAGCAACCCCAGGGATTTATGTAGGACTCATCTTTGGTCTGTCGACTGAAGAAGTCACTTTATGGCCTTAAGCAGGCTCTGAGGGCATGGTATGACAAGATGGATTCGTACTTGTTGTCACAGAACTTTGCACATTGTAAATCAAACCCAAATGTCTACATGCTCATGTTGAATGATTCAATTCTACTTTTAGTTCTGTATGTCGATGATTTACTGATCATCAGATGCTCAACTTCAATGATTGTTGCAGTCAAGAGGATTCTACATGAAAGGTTTTTGATGAAGGACATGGGTACGCTACACTTCTTCCTTGGACTTGAGATCAGTAAATATGCATCAAGCATCAAACTGTCTCAGGCCAAGTATGCATGAGATCTCCTTGAGAGATTTGACATGACAAACTACAAGTCTGCTCCGAATCCTTTCGTATCAGGAGTAAAACTTGAGGATGGCGGGGAGACTCCATTGGTTGACAACACATTGTATAGAAAAATAGGACAGCCTGCTCGTTGGGCTTCCACGAGTGTCGTTCGATCATAAACATGGTCATGTTGTTAATCCCAGGGAGCTCCAGAATGCCAGTGCCCCAGCCGCCTTCGTTGATACCAAAGTCCCAGGCCGTGTGACCCAACAGCATGAAATGATATCTTCCTTCCTTCCTCTTCCACTCACCTCGCTTTTTCAGCCACAACATGATCTCCACGTTGTGCGAAGACTTGAGCGCTCCGTAACAGCATGGATACAGATAAATGAGAGCCTCGAGGCCAATGTAATAGGGTACAAACACAACGTCGGCCAAGGCAGGCTCGGGCGTGAGGCAGCGGTATCATTTGATCCTCTCGTGAAATATGATCTTGAGCATGTAAGAATTTGTGTTGAACCAACCATCGCCTAGGGAGCTCTTGTAAGGTTGCCCAAAGCCGTCGTTTTCCAAGAGTGGGCAAAGGTTCACCCATCTCACGAGACCAAACTCGCACCGGTTCAAGATCTTTGTATTGAATTCCTCGGGCAGATCGCACATGAAAATCCTTCGACCCGTGCAACTATCGTCGACGAGGGGCGTCGTATTATCATTTTCGACTACTGTCATGGTCGAGGATTGAGAGGCGTGGACTTGCATCCATGTCCATACGAGACTGAATAACAGTAACGAGAAGAATGGGTAATTTCTTTTCTTCATCGGCATCGTGGATGAGGCATCAACAATGAATCTGAAAGGAATGTGCAGTGCACAGAAGTTATAAATATACGAGGGTGGGACTGGGACGACAGACCAAGCATGGAGATTGCCTATTTTTTCTTGAGAAAAGGTCAAGGGCGATGTTACAGGAAGAATCTCCGGAAGCGGTTTAGTGAATCTCGCTCGTGATATTTTGGAGAATCCACGTTTGTTTGTTATGATTTGATTGATCTTGGATCAAAATCCTGCTATAAATTCTGCGGTTCTGGTTTAGTGAATCATATGAATGATGTTGGATCGAAATCATGCTATAATTTCTATGATTCTGGTTTAGTGAATCTCTTCATATTATTAATGAAACTTCCAAAATACTGTATAAAAGATGAGCATATGCCATTTTCCATTGATAATTTTTTAAGAAAAATTGAAATCTTATATTATGTTAATGAAAAATCTTTTACACCAAATTTGAATATGAGAGCATATTTTAAGGATTTTTAATTTGTTAAAGAATAATATTGAATTCAAACTCCTTTATGTTACAATGTCTTCTATTTTTAGACAAGGAGGTGTGGGATGGGTAGGCCAATCATTAAGTAACACAAAGCTTAGCTTCATATTAAGTAACACAAAGCTTAGCACTATATGATATTATTTTTTAAGAATTTTTAATGAAAAATAATTTTTTTCTGATTTCACCAAAATTGAGGTGTTTAACATTTCTCTAATTTCACCTAATACATATCATAAAATTAAATTAAATTGAGCTATTTAACATTTCTTTAATTTCACCTTCCTTCACAACTTTCATGAATTACAAGATAAAATGTTATTAACATGTACTTCCTACTCTTAATTCTATCACACTAAATAAAACTAGAAGATGAAATTAAGAATATGTTATTTTGCTCCTTCTTAATTTTATCTCCACCTCCACTTTCATAACATATGGTAAGGGGTAAAATTGAGAAAATGTTCATACCATTTTTCCAATTTCATCCCATCTTGCCCCCGAAGAACCACCCACCTTAATAATATTTCCCTAGTTTCACTCACCTTATCCCCATCTTCATATATTATAGTGGTGAGGGGCGGGGGTGTGTGCCAAAATTGGGAAAATGCTAGTGAGGGTGGGGTAGGGAATAGTGAGATTGGGGAAATGTTATTAACGCTTTAGCAGTTTCACACTCCTCACCCTAGGCTTCATATTTGGGGAAATTTTATTAACATTTCCTAATTTTAGACCATTGAGGATAGTGAAATTGGGGAATGTTAATAACATTTTTGAAAATAAAAAGATGGGAGTATTAGCTGGTAAAATTGAGGAAATCCTAGTACTTTTCACACCCCCACCCATAACATTTCACCAATTTCACTTCACTTGGTCAATTCTAAGTTAACTACCATTAGCATCTTATTCATGGATTTTCTCTCGCCATAGTCACGCCTCATGTTGGGTAAATATTAGGCTAGTTACAAGTCAAATTAGCATTAAATTTTTTGTGTTCATTGCTTTTACTAAGTTAATCATAATAATTAGTATTGGGCGTTACAATAATATTTAATTATTTTATTGTGTTTGAGAGTCTCATTCTATACCTTTGTATAAGTGAAACATGTAATGTCTATATTCAACTTCGAACTAACACAAGACCTTTTAAAAAATAATAAAATATTAATAACAAATAAATATTTGAATTTTTATTTGTAATGAAAAATTAAAGTACATACCTGGATGGGGTGACATCCATCTCATAGTGCGTATGGTACTCCACCCATAATTTATTACACCCGCCACTTGGCCCTTTGATCCCCGAGCCAGAGGCATACGTGGAAAGATCTAGAGGACGAGGCATCAAATCATGCGAGACACCAAATACCTTGCTCGATCTCAAGCTAGGAAAGAGATGTAGGGTTGCACGGTGTAGGATAGAGGTCATAAATTCTGGTACTGTAAGTTTAATGGGCCATTAAATACCATGACATAGGTAGGGAATGGTTTCTTAAGGGTGTTTTACAACATCACTTAGTGCCTAATTTCTAAGGGTGTGATACAACATCACTTAGTGCCTAATTTCTACCTAGGGAAACATCGTAGAAGGAGGAAACTGCGAGTTGAGATTTTTCTTATCAAAGCATCCATTATTTATGTGATCACTATGCTGATGCAACAAGGACGCCCAAAGCGTGGGAGAGGCATGCACATTCCATTCGGCCAACCCATCTTAGGTGTTTTAGTCCTGCCAGTTTAGTAGCCTCTATTATGGTTGGTAGTTGAGCCGTCCCCATCCATATATTTAAAAGAAGAGGATGGGATCCCATGAGGTTTAGCCTAGATATATATATAATACAATGGATTAGATCCATCTTAACACATGGTATTTTAAACATCGAGAAATTTGGCTCTCAATTTCTTTTTTATCCTTCTCATTTCTTAATAAATCTAAAGTTAGGATAAATCTACAATAATTTTATAATCATTTAACAAATAATGCAAATCGATCTCCTTGTCGCATTAAATTGTGAATTACTTTTATTTCTCTCATTACAATATTAAAAAGAACACGCAATTTTTAAATAAAGTGTGTATAAAACTCTTTGGATGTATTACTTGAGAAACTCTAAAGAACACCTCACTCAAAATATACTCAAAAATATTATCTAGTAAAATTCCATATATTGAAATATAGGTGAAATTGTAGGAGTGATAACAACGAGTTCAAGGAGTGGTGATGTCAAGAAGCAATGTTACAACACTAAATCACAATGGTGAACATAGATCACTATATTGATTGTTAGTTGGTGATACATCGAGCCATAGGAACATCTATATATATTTACATATACACCCAAACCTTAATTATGATACCACAACCTATAACTATCCAGATAATAGGATTTGAGTGATCAAAATGGATTGTGTCAACTCCCAAGTACCAAGTTGGTTAGTCCATTGACTCTCCACCTTGGTCGAATCCTTTAACTATTGAATCCCTTCTCTTGGTTGATTGTGCATGTCCAAAAATGTGAGTTTACCATAGCACCTTAAGTTCCAACACCCGCACTTAAACACAACATGGATGACAAGTCAAAGTAAGTCATGACATCCCACTTAATTTCATAGGGAAAAAAAGATCAATGCTAATCAAGACAAGGTATGGTAATGGTTTTGAAAGAACCCTCAAGCATTGTCACCTTCAAACAACAACCTCTTGACAATGATAAAATAATCAAGCTAAGGTATAATGATACTCTTTAAAGATAAGTCGTAACACTATCACATCTAAGACGATTTTCCTCCCGATCCTCTGTGGAGTCAGTCAAAGACTTTATGCACCATGCTTACAAAACATGTTCCACACATAATGGTGAAGAAACAAAAAATATATAAACAAGATCAAAATAGGCATTGAAATTCCCAAACAGTGTCCAAAATGGTCCGAATAATAGTTTGGGATAATTAGTCGGTTAGACAACAAGGAAATGCATTGTTAATCAATTAGTCAATTAGACAATAATACATCAACAAAACATTATTTCTTCATCAGCTAAATAGTCTTTGTCAATTAAGGATCTCAAAATCTAGAAAGAATTAGGTTGACATCACTTTTTGGTATCCTCTATCGATAATCTTTCATATATCAGTACTCCATTGTATGTATGCACACTAGTATTCAATACTAGTATTTAATCACCTATCTGCACTACAATAGTAAGTCAAACCATTCAATCTACCTACCCTGATATTCCAACATTAAAAAACTCCATTGATTAATGCAATTGACTAGTTGAAACCATTAGTTAGATTCATCTATACAATCAAGCTCACAATATCAATTTCTAATCAATCAATGGACATTGTGAAAAATCCCAAGCCCTAGGTGACTAAAGTCCTTATGATCTCTATCAAACAAGTAGATTGTTGAATTTAATGCAGAAATAAATTTAAGACCATAGAATTAATCACACAATAGATGGAAATAAAATAGTGGAAGCAAAAAATCAATTTCACACAACAAAAGTAATTACTCCTTCAAAACTAGATTTTCATTCCTTCGAAAAAATTACAAGGAAACCTCCACAAGATGCTTAAAACCAACAATTGCAGAGTTATCGAAATCACCCTGAACTGAACTTGTATAGTATGAATGAGAGGTATACCTGCCTACTGATTCGTGGGAATATACTAGAGCTTCACTACTCCCTTCTCAACCCTGTCTTTATGAAGTGATATTTGATCTCTATATGCTTGGATCTATCATGAAACAATGGATTTTCAAAGAGTTTGATACAACTGTGATTATCACAGTAAATTACTATGGGACCTAATTCTTGATCAAACAATCTTGAAAGTAACTTCTGAATTGAGATGGCCTCACAACTAGTCGTACGAGTTTCCATGTATTATGCATCTGCTGAGCTAAGTGCTATAGAAGTATGCTTCCTTTTGAACCAAGATATCATTGTTGATCCCAAGATAAAGTAGAACCTTGAGGTTCTCTTCCTGTTTGTTGCATTGCATACCCAATCTGAGTCCATACACCCCTTCAAATTCACTTCACCATCTCCAATATGTCTCAGACCATACTCCATTGTGCCCCTCAAATACTTGAGCACATGTTTTTCTACTATGTAATGCTCTTGTCTTTGATTCACCATGAATTAACTCAAGGTGTTCACTAAAAAACATATATTTGGCCTTGTGTTGACCAAATACATCAAAGAACCTATTAGTTGCATCTACAACATGGGATCCACCAACTTTGAAGTTGAAGTTGTCACCTTCTTCAGATTAGTGATCATGGGTGTGGACATAGGTTTGCAGTCCTCCATCCAAAACACGTTAAGGATTTGAACTGCATACTTACCTTGCCCAAGGAAAAATTCCTCTTGGTCTCTTCCAAACCTCCAAACCCAAGAAGTAATGCACCAGGCCAACATACTTCATCTCAAACTTAGCTTCCATGTCTACTTTGTACCGTACAATGAGCTTCTTTGCACTTGTCATAAACAATTCATCTACATACAACACAAAAATGTGAAAATGAATCTGAACAAATACATGACATAAGTTATAATCTGCTTCACTTTTGGTGAATCCCATACTCTACAAGTATCCATCGATCCTATAATACCATGCTCTTGGTTCTTGATTGAGTCTTACTATTTATTTTTCAATAGGAAAGGTTTAAGCATGGAGTTCATTCCATTTTAGTATTTAACTTAAATCGTAAACAATTTTGTTGCAGCAACCAAGATCACAAGAAGAAACACCATGCACAAGTACACAACAAGTATCTTGGGAAACCTTTCTTAACAAGGGAAGAAAGCCCAACCAATCCTTTGCTATATTCTTCAAGAGAAATACCTTCACCACCAAGAAAAACTAGCACACAAAAGGGTGCTTGCAAACCCTAGAAGACTAATGCCCAAGGGAGGTGCACACTTTTCCCAAGAAGATGCACTTGCTGAAATTTCCAAACTCACACAAAAGATATGATTCCTCAATTTGGAATTTACCTTTACTTATATTAGACTTGACCCATCAACATAAGTTTCTATTGGCACAATAGGGCCAGCCTCTCTAACTCACAATATAATTAATAATAACCAGATTACTTATCTTTTACATTAATTATCAGTTACATTAAGTTGGGGCCGACCTGTACCCTTTAAATTACAATTAGGGTTACAGGTAGGTCTGAATTTTGAACAATATAGCAAGGGATCTCATACACCCACTAGTGCTCAACCACTAGGGGAACATCCATAGGGATGTCCATATCTCTATCGCACTGTGTCTCACAGGAGAACCACACTCACTAGTGCTCAGCCACTAGGATCACGTTCACCTGTGCTCCTCCACATGCACGTCCAACTCAACATATCTTATTTCCCACTGCATTACACAAGAGAGTCATATGGAGTTCATCATCTCAACTCTCTGCTCAGAGGAGGCTAATACATTGTCTTCATCTCTGTCTCATAATGATGCACCCATCTCATGGAAATTCACACATTCATCTTATGCTCAGCCACAAGCACGTCTAACTTAGCAGATCTTCTTTCTCACTACGTTACACAGAAGAATTTTCTGGAGTTCTTCTGAACTCTCTGTAAGGAGGAGGCCATCTCTACATTCTAGCTCTGTCTCATATAGGAACCACACACCCATCTCAGGGGCTCTATCTCAAGTCTGTATCCTGGAGGATGTCTCACGCAACTATAATCATCAATGCTCCCTCTCAACTATGGAGGCATTCTCCATCGGGCCAAGTCTCATATGGAGGTACTTCAAACTTTGTCTTGGCTGTAGTCATCAACACTCCCTCTCAACTAGGGAGGTATTCTTCACCAAGCCAATTTGGTGAAGATGTTTGCAATCTTCTTATGTGTAGGAAGGTACAACACATGTACTTTTTTCCTCTGCATCATGTCTCTGATATAATGATATTTTATCTCAACGTGTTTCGATCTTATCATGAAACACCGGGTTCTCAAATAGCTTTACACACAGCCTTGGTTATCATCATAGAAACCATTTCATGATCAAGTAAATATGTCATAAGCTTGTGAAGCCACACTACTTCGCACACTGAATGTTATATACTCTGCTTCTATGGTACTCAAGGCCAAAGAGATTTGTTTCCTACTCCACTAGGAAACCATGGAAAACTTCACGATAATACAACAACTGGATGTGCTCTTCCGATCTACTGTACTCTCTTCTCAATTTGTATCGGCATATCCCTGCAAACTCAAGTTCACACTGGAGGCATATCTCAGGCCATATCCAACTGTGCCTCGTATATATCTTGATACATGCTTTATTGTTATCTAGTGAGTCTATCTCGGCTGACTCATGGATTGACTAGGCACATTCATTGTATAACATATATCAGGTCTGGTGTTAACCAGATACATCAATCATCCAATCAGTTGTTGGTACACATGTGGATCAATCTCATCTGAATCATCATCATTTATTCTTTCATCAAATCCATCACCATCAGTGTAGACATGGATTTGTATTATATCATACTGAACTTCTTTAATATCCATTGTATATTTTCCTTGACTAAGGAAATATCTCATTAGTCCTCTATTATACTTCTTGTCCCAAGAAGTAGTGTGTCATACCCAGATTCTTCATCTGAAAATCATAGGTTGAGGCTTTCTTATATCCAACAACACGACTTCCTGAATAAAAAATTAGGCTCTCATCACCAACAATGTAATAGTATAGGTCAGTAATACTTTTGTTGGAACCCAAACTCATCACGAATCCATCTATCTGATGTAGTTTCCAACTCATGGATGGTGGTATAGATGAAAGAGAATATGTCTACTGGATCAATATGTCTCATCATAGTTCACTCTTTCTGCTTGTGAGAATCCTCTGGCCACAGGTTTTTAATACTTGATACTTCCATCAATTGTATAGATCCATTTATAAGTCACCATATATTTTCCTTCTGGTCTCGGGACAATGTCTTATACATCATTCTTTTAAGATATACTGGTATTCTTCTGTTATGGATTTTTTCCATAATTGTTCACCTATCACTTCTCCATGATGTTGGAGTTACATCAAACACACCTAGTATTTATTTTTCCTAAGTTTTTTCCATGTTTATTAGTCATAATTAGTCATTATCCAGTCTCCTATATTTTAGGGGAGAATATTCCACATGGAGAATATTCTCTTTCAGTTGACACTTCAGTTTGACTAGTGGAGTTGAGTTTAGATGTTGCATTGGTCTTGTCACCATGCAACATAGGGATAATCACCATGCCAATTCGACCTTGCCTTGGTATCATCACCATACTGGTGCATTACCCTTGATTCCCTGAGTTAAGTCCTCACTACTCTCTGTGCAGTCAGTTAACTGAAGACTAGTTGACTAGTTAACTCAACTAGGTGGCAATTCACTCCCATAACTGCCTGAGAGACTAGACTAGGTGGCAGTTCACTCCTGTAACTGTTGGTGTGTCCAGATCACTCTAGACCACCACTATGGTGCATTGATTCTCCTCCAGTGTGCATGATCTGAAAATAGAAGGCTGACTTGTTATGCTATGCAAGCACCCTCTACCTCATAAAATAACTCTTAACAGGACCTTGCTTCATGTGTTAAAATATGCAAGATGGTTTATGTGTGAAGTTATTGCATCTTCTTGTCAATGTTCATGTGAGAGGAACGGTTCTTTTAAATGCCTAAATATGTGTTATAAACAAATACACAACAGTATAAAGTGCAACAAATAACACATAAAAATCGCAGCAATACCAAGATGATAAAGGAGTTCACCCCTCTCTGGGCTACATCTCCTTGAGCCTCCTTCAATGGACTTGGCTCTTTGGGATTACTTTGTCAAATTATCTTTACAAGATGCTTCTCAACTCCAATGGATTTACAGACTATACCATTGGGTTCAGAATACATAAAAACCCCAAAATTGACTGTTTGAACTCTGAAAATGGATTTTGTCTCATCCAGCAATGACCTCTTCTACATGTGACCTCAAAGCTTCCCTGAGCTTCAATGAGGCAAAAACAACTGTAAAAGTCCTCCAATGGATCTGAAACCTATCCCAATGTGTTCAGAGCATAATAAATAGTTAAGAATGACTATTCAGTCTTAGAAAATGGATATGTGCTCATATGAGCAATGCCTCAAACAATGAGGGTTTTAAGCTTCCTGGAGCTTCCTCAAACTTTAATGGTTAAAAACCTGCAATAGAAGTCTCCAAATGCCTGTGAAAACATCACCAATGGACTCAGAACGTCCAAAACCCCTAGCTGGGCTTTTACAACACCTGATTTGGTCAAAAACTGAAGAAGTTATGCTTGCTGCCATTTTCCTCCTTCAAGCTCTGTTACACGTTCGCCATTCTGCACCTGTGTGAAAAGTGAACCTAGCTTCTGAGCGTTTTTCCGTGCAAAAACTCAGCACCCAGGCACGTCCTGCAAATGGTGCCAATCTGTCGAACAGTTAACGGGAATCAAGCCCCCAAACTCGGAGGTGTTGGGTGCATGGGGGCCATATGGCCACGTCCCAGCGCATAAAGGGCTAACTGTTTCAATGGTTTAACCAAAATGTTGACATGTGTCGGGCACACATGTTGACCGTTTGAAAACCCAATGTAAAAACCCGCGCAATAAACATATGATTGTGGTCCTGTGTTTACACATAAAACCTCGGGTTGCAATGTTTAAACCACGCGCAAACCATTACCACGCACACCACATTATACATATGGTAATACAAACATTGGGTTATAATATAAGTCCGCGCGCATTTGTATATATCGTGTGGTCAAATGAAATACAATAGGACCACGGGTTTAACACCAGTCCTGCGCGCAATATTTTTAAAACTTGGCATAATATATGTAATACATATATATATGCAATGGAATTACATTGCAACTCAAAACGCGCGCGCATATGTATTACCCACCGGTCATATGCATTACCTCCGAAACCGAGGGTTGGGGCTAGGCCCCAGCCCTACCCCCGCGCCAACATTCCAAAGTTTAAACATAAATAATTTTAAACATGAATTCATAATAAGGAACATAAAGCGGCGCATTGGTAAATTGGCCTATGTTAAAGCCTTCCACGGTGGAGAGAGGTCTGGGGGTCGGACCCCTAAAAATTTTATCAAACCAAACCATAGACCGAGAGCCAATAAACGGGTGCCACGTGGCAGCCCTTCATTGGGCCACGTGGAACCTTTCCATTCGCTTAAGATGTGCCACGTGTCGCATTCAGATTTGCACGTTGTCAACCAATCAAAACTCGCCACATCAACAGGTGCCAACTCAACTGCCACATCATCATACGGTCGCCACGTCAGCACTGTATGACCCTGCCACGTGGAAGTACGGCCTACCCAGTCAGCATCCTCTTTTTTTTTCCCTATTTGGCTCGGCGAACAGATCGTGATAACTTCTCCATACGGACTCCGTTTGTGAAAGTAAATATACCACCGGAATCAGGAGAACGAGACGGACGCAATGGCACAATTTTCGTCGCATTATGAGCACTTTGAAAATTGAGCAAATTTTTGACCCCTGGTCCAGATTCTGATCAGTGCACTCATTGAGTTATACAGAGTATATCATGTGTAAATTATTCATTATTCACAATGGTTAATGAGAGTTCTTTCATTCTTTATCTCCTTCTTCTTCTTTTTGTAATTCTCTCTGAAAATGTGTGTATTAATTTTTAGATAGATCTATTCTGTGTAGGCTCAACACATTTACATGGTATCAGAGCCGATGGACTGCTAAACAAAAGCTACATGAAAAGTTTTTGCAGGTACAAAAGATTGAAGACAAAAGAAAGGTGGATTTCCAAAAAGAATTCATTCTTACACCTTACAACTACTTTGCATGGAAGGAGAAAATAGCCATACATCTCTGAACCAGAGGGTTGTACAGGTTAACCTTGAATACATATACAAAACCAACATTAGCCATAGAAAAATACAAGTACTTAAATCGCATGGATGAGGCACTCAGAACTATTTGTAGTCGTATTTCTCTCGATCTCCTTTTTCACATATCTTCCTGTAAGATTCCCAATGAAGCCTGGAGCACCTTGGAAGGACTCTTTGGAAAAAAATATGAGATGAGGGGACACATGTTGGAATTTATCGAATCCCTGACACAAGAGCAAACCAAGCTCATCAACATGGGCACAATCAAAGGCCCAAGGGCGCATGCACTCACTGTGCATGATGGAAGAAAAAAAATCAGAAATCTAAAGACAAATATAAATAGAAATATCATGCACATCCGAAGAAGGAAGGGTACACAAAACCTTTCACCAATGCCTTCGGATCCAAAGGATAAAAGGGAAGAAAAGAGGAGAAATGCACGTACTGTCACAAAGGATTCCATTTGGAATCTGCATGCATGCATGAAAAAAAAAATCTGATGTCTCAAATACTTCAGAAAAACAACCTTGGAGATCACATCCCTGAGGGTGCCAAGAAGAAGAAACCAGAAGATTCGAATCCGAAGAAAGGCAATTATAGCCATGCCTTAACTGCCATCAACTCCTCTCCCAATGCTTGGATCATTGATTCAGGAGCATCACATCATATGTCTACATCAGAAGCAGTCTATTCTTCATTGGATGCATGAAAATGTCCTCCTATTTTGATGGGGGACAACTCTTTTGTCGAAGTCACCGACAAAGGAAGGATTGAACTCACCAACGAAAGCTTCAAGAATGTGCTGCACGTTCCCAAAATTTCTATCAACCTTCTCTCCGTGTATCAGATGACGAATTCCAGTAACGGAAAGAAATTCATATTCAAACCAAATTCCATGGACATCTACGACATGCAAACCAACTCCAGGGTTGTAGGGTTGAAACCGGTGAGGTAAATTATCAGCCTAGATTGTATACATTTTCTGAATTCATTGAACTTGATTATGCTTTACTGCTTACTCATGTTAATGAAATTAGTAGGATATGGGATGAAAGTTTTGGAAATTTTAATTTCAGATACATGTAACAAATTAGCAAGCAAATATTGGTTGATAGTGTACCAGACATCCATTTCTCCAAGGGAGTGTGTGAGGGATGTGTTCTCGGGAAACAACCTCAAGAGAAATTCGACAAGGGAAAGTCTCAGAGAGCCTCCACACCTTTATATCTGATCCATAGTGACCTCATGGTTCCTTTTCCACATCCATCGATCAACAAATCGAGGTTTGTTTTCATTTTTGTTGACGATTTCTAACGTTTTACATGGACCTACTTTCTCAGGCAAAAATCCAAGGTCTTTCAACACCTCAAAGATTTCAAATCCCTGGTTGAGACACAGTTCGGAAAGAAGATAAAAGTCCTCTGAACTGATAATGGGGGAGATTTTGTAAATCATGAGATCCATAATATTTTCCATGAGGCAGGGATTCATTTGTAGCACACAGTTCCCTATACTCCGCAACAAAACAGAGTTGATGAGCGAAAAAACCGATCTCTAAAGGAGATGGCATATTGCATGCTGTATGCAAAGTCACTACCACAGAGACCATGGGCCGAAGCACTTAACTGTGAAACATACACCCAAAACAGATCTCCCCATAGATATATTAAGGATAAGACCCCTGATCAGGGGATCAAATTTTGCTCAATTTTCAAAGTGCTCAGAATGTGATGAAAATAGTGCCATTGCATCCGTCTCGTCTTCCTGATTCTGGCGGTATATTTACTTTGTCAAATGGATGCCGTATGAAGAAGATATCGCGATCTGTTTGCCAGGCCAAACAGGCAAAAATTTGATGTTGACTGTACCTATCCATACAGTCCGTACTGTCTGACATGGCAGGGCCGTACAGACCGTATGATGATGACATGGCAGTTGTTTATTGGTTGATTGTTGGAAAGTCGGGTGTTGACACGTGTCCGGTTGGTGGAAAATGATATGAGGACACGTGGCCCAATCCATGGGCGCCACGTGTCCCCCTTATTGTTTGGTTTATGTTGTTATATAAAATATAATGGGAGTCCGTGGGGTTCGACCCCCGGACCTCCCCTACTATGTAAAGACTTCACAACCTTCCACTAACCACCATGTCAACCTTTGTTCCTTGTTTCATATATCAATGCACATATATTTAAACTTGATTGTTGTATTAAATGGAAAGTGGGGCGGGCCGGGGCTTAGCCCCGACCCGTGGTTTCATTCCACAACATATGACCATGTTCTATGTAATGTAGCCGACCGTTTGGTATGCGCACACGATTTGAAACTTAACCCTTGGTCATATAAACGTGTGCCATATGACTTGGAGCACGAGGGTTAGTTGCACGGTTTGGTAATGACTTAACCACCATTGCCTAACGCGCGGTCATATGATCTCATACGCCCAAGTGCCGAGGAGGTTAGGGGCTGGCGCACCCTTAACCATCCTACGGTTTGCACCATCGGTGCAGTTGCGCCTGGTGTCGGGTTTATACACTTTAAAATGCGTGTGAGCCAGGTTCATTCAAGAAGGGTGCGAATTGTAAAACCAGAGACAACAAGCTTGAAGAGGGAGACTTCCAGGAGGCCTAACTTCTTCGTTTTTCGACCGATTGAGGTGCCAAAAGAGCCCAGACAGGGGTTTTGGGACGCTGGGAAGCCATTGGAGCAGTTAGTTTGTCAGTTTGAGCATTGTAAGACATTTTTTTGAGCACTTTTTGAGCAATTAATAATAATGATCCATTGGAAACTGGACTAGGAGATGTAGCCCATAAGAGGGGTGAACTCCTTTATCAATTGCTGTGCTTATGTGTTTATTTTCATTGATTATGCTGCTGTCTATGTGTAATTTTCATAAGTAATCCTTTAATTTATGTGTTGCAAATTGATCCTTTTGCTTTAAACACATAACATTCACTTGCAATAAGTTTTCAAGTTTTTCAAGTCTTCTTCATTTTTAGATCAAGTTGGTATCAGAGCATTGGTTTTGAAGACTTGATTGTTTGCAAGTTTTGTTTCTGATGCTCACAAGGTT
>ML780748.1:213818-233459 GCA_009831015.1 Picea engelmannii
GAAGTTCATTGAACAAATTCAGTCGATACATCAGGTGGTGCAAGAGCAGTTGGAAAAGAGTCAGGCCAAGTACAAAACGAGACATGACAAGCGTCGTGTTGATCACAGTTTCCAAATTGGAGATGAATTTTGGCTTTACATCAGCAAGGAGAGGCTTAAAGGAGAAGGTAAAAAGTTGAAACCGATTCGATATGGTCCTTTCAAGATTATCGACAAGATTGGTAACAATTCTTTTCGTTTAGGTTTTCCTCCTTATATGCAGATGTATGCAGTTGTTAATGTTGAGAATTTGAAGTTGTATGAGCCTCCATTGATTGATGATCAAGGAGAGCATGTTCAGATTCCTTCCATAGATGATTTTTCTCCAGAGTATCTAACAGAACTGCAGGAAGACACCATCCTTGACAGGAGAATGTGAACTTCAAAACGAGGAAATGTGGAGTATCTTCGAGTTGGTCTTAAAGGGATGAATCCAAGAAAGGCCAAGTGGATTGAGGTTGTAAGGGTGAGGGAACTTTACCCTCATCTTCACATAGACTAAAAATAGTCTTTTGGAGGTCCAAAAACTTCCCAATGGGGAGGTGTGATCAGGGGATCAAATTTTGCTCAAAAATTCAAAGTGCTCGGAATCGCTTCAAACCAGAAGAGAGTGTAGGCCTCGTCGTTGCAAACCCAACGCAACTTGTTTTGTCTCAAATGAACGTTGGTAGCGAGAGATATTGCAATCTATTTGTCAAGTCAAAAAGACAAAAAAAATGATGCTGACTGTACATTCCGTACAGGCTGACGTGGCAGGGCCGTATAGACCGTACGATGACGTGGAAAAGTTTGGTTGGTAGTTGAGGTCGAATGATATTTTGACACATGTCAGCATATGGTTGGTGGTTTGATGCCACGTGACCCAGTCAAGGGCTGCCACGTGGCACCTTTATATTGGTTTATGGTTGTTATGTAAAACTATTGGAGTCTGTGGGGTTCGACCCCCGGACCTCCCCACCGGTTGAACGCCTTCGCAAAGACCGTCCGACCAACGGACTATCAATTGTGCCTTGTTATATATACCAACTCATATATATTTAAGTTTAATGTTTGTAACCATTGGCAGGGGGTCGGGCCGGGGCTTAGCCCCGACCCGCAGTTGTTTGATTTCACATATGACCATAACACATATCGTATGGCCGACTGTTGGCGCGCAGGGTTTAACACATAGCCCTGGTTCTATTGCATGTGTCACATGACCCTTGGCTATACGGAAAGGAGCGCGGGTAGTTTCAAAACAGTTGTAACCATTTAACCTTTTTGCCAATGCGCATGGTCACATGACCTTCATACGCCCAGGTGCTAGGCGATTAGGGGCTGGCACACCCTTAATTGTCCTACAGTTTGCACCATTGGTGCGGTTGCACCCGGTGCTGGGTTTTCACGCTTTATATTGCATGTGAGCCAGGTTCATTTGACAAGGGTGCGATTTGTAGATGCAGAGACAACAAGCTTGAAGGGGGAGACTTCCAGGAGGCCTAACTTCTTCATTTTTCAACCGATTGAGGTGCTGAAAGAGCCCAGACAGGGGTTTTTGGACGCTCTGAAGCCATTGGAGTAGTCGGTTTGTCAATTTGAGCATTGTAAGACATGTTTTTGAGAACTTTTGAGAAATTAATAATAATTATCCATTGCAAGCTGGACCAGGAGATGTATCCCAAGAGAGGGGTGAACTCCTTTATCAATTGATGTGTTTATGTGCCTATGTTCATTGATTATGCTGTTGTCTATGTGTAATTTGCATGAATAATCCCTTATTATATGTGTTGCAAACTGATCCATTTGCTTTAGACACATAACATTTACATTGCAATAATTCCAAGTATTTCAAGTCTTCTTCAATTTTAGATCAACATACAACACAAAAATGTGAAAATGAATCTGAACAAATACATGACATAAGTTATAATCTACTTCACTTTTGGTGAATCCCATACTCTACAAGTATCCATCGATCCTATAATACCATGCTCTTGGTTCTCGATTGAGTCTTACTGTTTATTTTTCAATAGGAAAGGTTTAAGCATGGAGTTCGTTCCATTTTAGCATTTAACTTAAATCGTAAACAATTTTGTTGCGGCAACCAAGATCACAAGAAGAAACACCATGCACAAGTACACAACAAGTATCTTGGGAAACCATTCTTAACAAGGGAAGAAATACCAACCAATCCTTTGCTATATTCTTCAAGAGAAATACCTTCACCACCAAGAAAAACTAGCACACAAAAGGGTGCTTGGAAACCCTAAAAGACTAATGCCCAAGGGAGGTGCACACTTTTCCCAAGAAGATGCACTTACTGAAATTTACTAACTCACACAAAAGATATGATTCCTCAATGGGGAATTTACCTTTACTTATATTAGACTTGATCTGTCAACAGAAGTGTCTATTGGCACAACAGGGCTAGCCTCTCTAACTCACAATATAATTAATAATAACTAGATTACTTATCTTTTACATTAATTATCAGTTACATTAAGGTGGGGCCGAACTGTACCCTTTACATTACAATTAGGGTTACAGGTAGGTTTGAATCTTGAACAATATAGCAAGGGATCTCATACACCCACTAGTGCTCAACCACTAGGGGAACATCCATAGGGATGTCCATATCTCTATCGTACTGTGTCTCACAGGAGAACCACACTCACTAGTGCTCAACCACTAGGATCACGTTCACCTGTGCTCATCCACATGCACGTCCAACTCAACATATCTTATTTTCCACTGCATTACACAAGAGATTCATATGGATTTCATCATCTCAACTCTCTGCTCAAAGGAGGCTAATACATTGTCTTCATCTCTGTCTCATAGTGATGCACCCATCTCATGGAAATTCACACATTCACCTTATGATCAACCACAAGCATGTATAACTTAGTAGATCTTCTTTCTCACTATGTTACACAGGAGAATTGTCTGGAGTTCTTCTGAACCCTCTGTAAGGAGGATGCCATCTCTACATTCTAGCTTTGTCTCATATAGGAACCACACACCCATCTCAGGGGCTCTATCTCAGGTCTGTGTCTTAGAGGATGTCTCACGCAACTATAATCATCAACACTCCCTCTCATCTAGGGAGGCATTCTTGGAGGTACTTCAAACTTTGTCTTGGCTGTAGTCATCAACACTTCCTCTCAACTAGGGAGGTATTCTTCACCAAGCCAATTTGATGAATATGTCTACAATCTGCCTATGTGTAGGAAGGTACAACACATGTACTTCTTTCCTCTACATCATGTCTCTGATATAATGATATTGTATATCAACGTGTTTCGATCTTATCATGAAACACGGGGTTCTCAAATAGATTTACACACAGCTCTGGTTATCATCATAGAAACCATTTCATGTTCAAGTTAATATGTTAGAAGCTTGTGAAGCCACACTACTTCGCACACTCAATGTTATATACTCTGCTTCTATGGTACTCAAGGCCACAGAGATTTGATTCCTACTCCACCAGGAAACCATGGAAAACTTCACGATAATACAACAACTGGATGTGCTCTTTCGGTCTACTGTACTCTCTTCTCAATTTGTATCGGCATATCCCTGCAAATTCAAGTTCACACTGGAGGCATATCTTAGGGCATATCCAACTGTGCCTCGTATATATCTCGATACATGCTTGATTGTTATCGAGTGAGTCTATATCGACTGACTCATGGATTGACTAGGCACATTCATTGTATAACATATATCAGGTCTGGTGTTAACCAGATACATCAATCATCCAATCAGTTGTTGGTACACATGTGGATCAATCTCATCTAAATCATCATCATTTATTATTTCGTCAAATCCATCACCATCAGTGTAGACATGGATTTGTATTATGTCATACTGAACTTCTTTAATATCCATTGTATATTTTCCTTGACTAAGGAAATATCTCATTAGTCCTCTATTATACTTCTTGTCACAAGAAGTAGTGTGTCATACCCAGATTCTTCATCTGAAAATCATAGGTTGAGGCTTGCTTGTATCCAACAACACGACTTCCTGAATAAAAAATTAGGCTCTCATCACCAACACTGTAATAGTATAGGTCAGTAATACTTTTATTGGAACCCAAAATCATCACGAATCCATCTATATGATGTAGTTTCCAACTCATGGATGGTGGTATAGATGAAAGAGAATATGTCTACTGGATCAATATGTCTCATCATAGTTCACTCCTTCTGATTGTGAGAATCCTCTGGCCACAGGTTTTTATTTCTTGATACTTCCATCAACTGTATATATCCATTTACAAGTCACCATATATTTTCCTTCTGGTCTCGGGACAATGTCTTATACATCATTCTTTTAAGATATACTGGTATTCTTCTGTTATGACATTTTCCCATAATTGTTCACCTATCACTTCTCCATGATGTTGGAGTTACATCAAACACACCTAGGATTTATTTTTCCTAAGGTTTTTCCTTGTTTATTAGTCATAATTAGTCATTATCGAGTCTCCTATATTTTAGGGGAGAATATTTCACATGGAGAATATTCTCTTTCAGTTGACACTTCAGTTTGACTAGTTGAGTTGAGTTTAGATGTTGCATTGGTCTTGTCACCATGCAACATAGGGATCATCACCATGCTAATTCTAAATTTCCTTGGTATCATCACCATACTGGCACATTACCCTTGATTCCCTAAGTTAACTCCTCACTACTCTCTGTGCAGTCAGTTAACTGAAGACTAGTTGACTAGTTAACTCAACTAGGTGGCAATTCACTCCCATAACCGCCTGAGAGACTAGACTAGGTGGCAGTTCACTACTGTAACTGTTGGTGTGTCTAGATCACTCTAGACCACCACTATGGTGCATTGATTCTCCTCCAGTGTGCACTCATTTAGTTATACAGAGTATATCATGTGTAAATTATTCATTATTCACAATGGTTAATGAGATTTCTTTCATTCTTTATCTCCTTCTTCTTTTTTCTCCAATTCTCTCTGAAAATGTGTGTATTAATTTTTAGATAGATCTATTCTGTGTAGGTTCAACACATTTACATGGTATCAGAGCCGATGGACTACTAAACAAAAGATACACCAAAACATTTTGCAGGTACAAAAGATTGAAGACAGCAGAAAGGTGGATTTCCAAAAAGAATTTATTCTTACACTTTACAACTACTTTGCATGGAAGGATAAAATAGCCATACATCTCTGAACCATAGGGTTGTAAAGGTTAACCTTGAATACATATACAAAACTGACATTAGCCATAGAAAAATACAAGTACTTAAATCGCATGGATGAGGCACTCAGAACAATTTGTAGTCGTATTTCTCTCGATATCCTTTTTCACATATCTTCCTGTAAGATTCCTAATGAAGCCTAGAGCACCTTGGAAGGGCTCTTTGGAAAAAAATATGAGATGAGGGGACACATGTTGGAGGTGGATCTGCTCACATTGGATCCAAAAATATTCGAAAATATCCAAGATTTCTTTACAAAATTTAAGGATTTACTGTCACAACTTGAAAGATTGCGAGGTTGATAAATCGAAGGAGGAGAAACAAATGGTTCTCACCATTCTCTCCAAGCTTGGTCCTAAATTTTTTGTATTCGTATACACATTCCATTCTTTCAGATTCTCCTCTAGAGCCACCTGGAAGATTCCTTCTCTTGAGGAATTTATCGAATCCCTGACACAAGAGCAAACCAAGCTCATCAACATGGGCACAATCAAAGGCCCAAGGGTGCATGCACTCACTATGCATGATGGAAGAAAAAAATATCAGAAATCTAAAGACAAATATAAATATAAATATCATGCACATTCGAAGAAGGAAGGGTACACAAAACCTTTCACCAATGCCTCTGTATCCAAAGGAGAAAAGGGTAGAAAAGAGGAGAAATGCACGTACTGTCACAAAGGATTCCATTTGGAATCCGCATGCATGCATGCAAAAACAAAATCTGATGTCTCAAATACTTCAGCAAAACAACCTTGGAGATCACATCCCTGAGGGTGCCAAGAAGAAGAAACCAGAAGATTCGAATCCGAAGAAAGGCAATTATAGCCATGCCTTAACTGCCATCAACTCCTCTCCCGATGCTTGGATCATTGATTCAGGAGCATCACATCATATGGCTACATCAGAAGCAATCTATTCTTCATTGGATGCATGAAAATGTCCTCCTATTTTGATGGGGGACAACTCTTTTGTCGAAGTCACCGACAAAGGAAGGATTGAACTCACCAACGGAAGCTTCAAGAATGTGCTACACATTCCCAAAATTTCTATCAACCTTCTTTCCGTGTATCAGATGACGAATTCCAGTAATGGAAAGAAATTCATATTCAAACCAAATTCCATGGACATCTACGACATGCAAACTGACTCTAGGGTTGCAGGGTTGCAACCGGTGAGGTAAATTATCAGTCTAGATTGTATACATTTTCTGAATTCATTGAACTTGATTATGCTTTACTGCTTACTCATGTTAATGAAAGTAGTAGGATATTGAATGAAAGGTTTGGAAATTTTAATTTCAGATACATGTAACAAATTAGCAAGCAAATATTGGTTGATAGTCTGCCAAACATCCATTTCTCCAAGGGAGTGTGTGAGGGATGTTTTCTCGGGAAACAACCTCAAGAGAAATTCGACAAGGGAAAGTCTTAGAGAGCCTCCACACCTTTAGATCTGATCCATAGTGACCTCATGGGTCCTTTTACACATCCATCGATTAAAAAATTGAGGTTTGTTCTCATTTTTGTTGACGATTTCTAACGTTTTACATGGACCTACTTTCTCAGGCAAAAATCCAAGGTCTTTCAACACCTCAAAGATTTCAAATCCCTGGTTGAGACACATTAAGGATAAGACCCCCTACGAGGATTTGAGAAGCCGCAAACCGGAAGTGACCCACGTTCTCATTTTCGGTTCACGTGCATGGGCCATGATTCCCTCTAAAAAGAGGAAGGCACTTGATCCACAGAGAATTAAGTGCATTTTTTTTGGATACCCTGACGGTGTGAAGGGATATCGGCTTATTGATATTTCCTCGAACTGGCTTATCATTGAGCATAGTGTCCAATTTGAGGAAAGTGTCTCGCATGTACCTCAGCAACCACATGCAGACACCTTTACTCTTCCACCTATCCGAGATGATGAGCATGCACATGCTGACTCTTCTTCAGATGAGAGTTCTGATTCAGAGGACTCAGATGATTTAGATTCAGAGTTGGTACTGTCAGATTCAGATTCAGAGTATCTAGATGCAATTGTAGAGCCAGAGAAGAGGCCCAAGTGGGCACATACTACTCTTCAGGATGCAGGGGATCTCGTTGGTGATCCAACCGATACTAGGAGGACTCGATATGATTTTGATGAGCCTCCCGTTGCACTCACTGTCACTGAACCATTTCCCTCCGGACATATTTTCTTGGTTCAGTCTTCAGATCCATAGTCTTATGGAAAGGCTACTGGAAATCCCTTTTGGGAATCCGCCATGCAGGAGGAGTACAACTCCCTCCTCGAGAACTAGACATGGGATCTAGTTCCCCTTCCTTCTGGGAGGAAACTTGTCAGATGCAGATGGGTCTATAGGACCAAGAGTGCAACAGATGGATAGATTAGCAGATACAAAGACAATCTTGTCGCCAAAGGATTTCAGGAGGTGCATGGTATTGACTATGATGAGACCTTCGCTCCAGTAGCGAAGATGGATTCCATACGATTGGCACTTGCCATTGTGGCAACAAAGGGATGGGAATTTCATTAGATGGATGTGACGAATACATTTCTTCATGGTGATCTCTCCAAGGAGATCTATATGGAGCAATCCCAGGGATTTATGTAGGACTCATCTTTGGTCTGTCGACTGAAGAAGTCACTTTATGGCCTTAAGCAGGCTCTGAGGGCATGGTATGAAAATATGGATTCCTACTTGTTGTCACAAAACTTTGTACATTGTAAATCAAACCCAAATGTCTACATGCTCATGACGACTGATTCAATTCTACTTTTAGTTCTGTATGTCGATGATTTACTGATCACCAGATGCTCGACTTCAATGATTGTTGTAGTCAAGAGGATTCTACATGAAAGGTTTTTGATGAAGGACATGGGTACGCTACACTTCTTCCCTGGACTCGAGATCAATAAAGATGCATCAAGCATCAAACTGTCTCAGGCCAAGTATGTATGAGATCTCCTTGAGAGATTTGACATGAAAAACTACAAGTCTACTCCGACTCCTTTCCTATCAGGAGTAAAACTTGAGGATGGCGGGGAGACTCCATTGGTTGACAACACATTGTATAGAAAACTAGTGGAGAGCTTATTTTATCTCACACACTCTAGACCAAACCTCTCATATGCATTTGGCGTAGTTTCCAGGTTCATACAGGAGCCGCATGAGCTACATTGGAAAGCTTCAAAGCGTATCCTTCGATATGTACATGGCACCATCACCTTTTGGATTCATTATGCAGCAGACTCTACATTAGATCTCATCGGGTTTACTGATTCTAACTAGGTTGGCGGTAACATTGATCGCAAGTCCACATCTGGTTACTCACTCAGTCTTGGTTCCAGGCCTATCTTTTGGTCGAGAAAGAAGCAAGGTGCCATTGCTCTATATTCAACCGAGGAAGAGTACAGAGGGGTAGTTAATGTAACCATTCAGGCTATGTGGCTACAACATTTTCTCACTGAGTTGGGCATTTAGTTTCATCGGTCGATCGTCATATGGTATGACAACCAGGGCACTCTGAAGTTCTGCAGAGATCCAGTTCAGAGGCAACAGACAAAGCACATCTAGATCCACATGCACTACATCTGGGACTTAGTACATGAGGGGATCATCGACTTACAGTTTTGTCCTTCAGCAGAACAAATGATAGAAATATTCACCAAGACCTTCACTGAGCATAAGTTCTATTCTATGCGAAGTCATCTTGGAGTGAAGGACATAGTTGCCTAACAACTATAGTTCTTCTTTTTACATACATTGTACCTTGAGAGGGGGTTTTTCCCATGAGGTTTTCCCTCTTTCCTCACTTTATTTCATTGTATATTTTGTATTTGGGTACCTAACATGGCCTCTTTGCCGAGACCCATTCTTTATTTTCACCATAGTGATGTTCAGGGGTGGTGTTGGAGTTACTTGACACACACCTAGAATTTCTTTTTCCTAAGGTTTTTCCTTATTTATTAGTCATAATTATTCATTATCCAGTCTCCTATATTTTAGGGGAGAATATTCCACCTGGAGAATATTCTCTTTCAGTTGACACTTCAGTTTGACTAGTTGAGTTGAGTTTAGATGCTGCATTGGTATTGTCACCATGGAACATTGGGATCATCTCCATGATAATTCTACCTTTCCTTGGCATCATCACCAGACTATCACATTACCCTTTATTCCCTAAGTTAACTCCTCACTACTCTTTGTTCAGTCAGTTAACTGAAGACTAGTTGACTAGTTAACTCAACTAGGTGGTAGTTCACTCCCGTAACTTCTTGAGAGACTCGACTAGGTGGCAGTTCACTCCCATAACTTCTAGTGTGTGTCCATATCAATCTAGGCCACCACTATGGCACATTGTTTCTCCTCCAGTGCACACTCATTGAGTTATACATAGTATATAATGTGTAAATTATTCATTATTCACAACGGTTAATGAGAATTCTTTCATTCTTTATCTCCTTCTTCCTCTTTCTCCAATTCTCTCTGAAAATGTGTGTATTATTTTTTATCTAGATCTATTCTATGCAGGTTCAACACATTTACACATGACAAGGAGTCTCAGAATCAATGGAGTAGCTCATGGTTGAAGGGTAAATTGAAAAACTCTTTTTCTTTCTCAGGATGTCCCTCGAGGCACTAGTATGTTTCTCTCCCTTCTGCAGAGTGTTGTTGACCCTAGGCATGCCTTTTATTCCCTAATACAATATCTCTTTTCATATCAACTAGAGCAGCTGAATTTGATGGAATACTGTCTGTCTCCCTCTGAACTATTGAAGGGGAAGAAGGTATTATTTCTTCCTTATTTTCATTTTGTTTTGACTCCCTCTGAGTCAAGTAACTCTCTCTGGGGTCTGAAGGATGGAAGTCTTCTTTTATTACTTTCTAGATATTTTATGTCTTCTTGACCAACAGAATAATCAATCAATAAGGTTTGGACTCTCGTACCAGGGATAATGGTCCAAGTCATGAGGGCTCCCATACTGGAGATAATACCCTTCACTTATTAAGAATTCAATCAACTATAAAATTAATAATCAAACGATTTAACTGGGTTTGTAGCCATGTTTAGTTATGTGTTTGGTTATAGAAGAAGTAATTTTCCTCTCTCTTATCTTCATTCTTTTGAGGTGGGTCTGGATCAATGTCAACGGTGGAAGCATATTGTCTTCCCTTATTCCTGGTTGGACAATTTCTTGCATAGTGCCCATATTTGTCACATTTGAAGCACTGAATCTCTAAAACATCTCTTCTCTGATTATGACATGAGGTTGATGGAGACTTCTCATCTTTGAATTTTTGTCTTAATTTTCTTTTGAATCTTTCTCCTTTCTTTGTATGAAGTGCAAGAGCATGATTTTCATCATGGGTGTCTTCCACTCCTTTATTTCTAAGTCTAAGTTCTTCTTGAGTATAGTCTGTCCATAGACGATCAAAGGTTGGTAAATTTTCTCTTCCAGTGATGCTTTGAAGAAAGTGCTCCCAATGTTTTGGAATATTTTTGAGAGTAGATAAGACAAGTTCTCTGTCGAACATGATTTGTCCAATGGATCCTAGTTGTTCTTTAATCTATGATATCTTCATAAAGAAGGTAACAACTATATCACCTTTCATCATCTTAGTAATTTGAAGCTGGCCCTTTAAGGTAAGAGTTTTGAGGGTGTTGTCACTTTCAAACATCTCTTTTAATGCTTCATGCATTTCATGAGTTGTCTTCAATTTGACAATACGAGGTAAGATATGATCTCTTACTGAGTAGATGATTATTTTTCTTTCCTTGACATCTTCTTCCTTTCTTATATTCTTCTCTTCATTGGTAGCTGTATATGGTAAATTTTTTGTTACCACATCCAAAAGGTCATCTTCTTCAAGGGTGACCTAAATCCTTGACTTCCAGGAGCTGAAGTTGCTTGTTCCATCAAGCCTGTCTTCTACTAAAGTTTTGTTCTTCATTTGTTTGGATTCCTTTTCAAACTCTCGCCAACTGGACTTAGAAAACCTAATGGTTTTTTTGGGATTATGACTTCCAACAATAAATATTTAAGAGTGTCATATGAATGCTTGTTGATTTGAAACGTTTCTTCAAAAAGTTGCAGAAACCCTAAGATCAGGATTCTCCAGAAGATTTCGGCACCTTAGAAACCCTAGGGCCAAAAACTCAAAATCCTCGAAAATTCACTTTGATGATCTCTGGAGATGCGCTGAGGAAGGTCGTACAAATTAATCCAAGTTTTATCTCCAATGTCCATGTGTAAGGTTCTGAAAAGGGAAATCAAGTGAGGGTCATACATATTTCTACAGAAACCCTAGAGAGCGTACGAAACTGCAGAAGGAGGATGACTTAACTTTTTTTTTAAGTGCTTGTGCAGGGGTTCTTCAAGACCTATGCTCTGATACCATGTTGATTTTTCAATAGGAAATATTTAAGCATGAGATTCATTCCATTTTAGCATTTAACTTAAACCATAGACAATTTTTTTGTAGCAACCAAGATCACAAGAAGAAACACCATGCACAAGTACATAACAAGTATCCTGGAAAAAATATTCTCAACAAGGGAAGAAAAACAAGCCAATCCTTTGCTATATTCTTCAAGAGAAATACCTTCTCCACCAAGAAAACCTAACACAAAAAAGGGTTCTTTCAAATCGTAGAAGACTAGCACCCAAGAGAGGTGTGCACTTTTCCCAAGAAGATGTACTTGCTGAAATTTCCAAACTCACACAAAAGATATGATTCCTCAATGGGGAATTTACCTTTACTTATATTAGACTTTACCTGTCAACAAAAGTGTCTATTGGCACAATAGGGCCGACCTTACTAACTCAAAATATAATTAATAATAACCAGATTAATTATCTTTTACATTAATTATCAATTACATTAAGGTGGGGCCGACATGTACCCTTTACATTACAATTAGGGATACAGGTAGGTCTGAATATTGAACAATATATCAAGGGATAACATACACCCACTAGTTCTCAGCCACTAGGTGAACATCCATATGGATGTCTATTTATCTATCTCATTGCGTCTCACAGGAGAACCAAACTCACTAGTGCTCAACCACTAGGATCACGTTCACCTATGCTCATCCATAAGAATGTCCAACTCAACAGATCTTCTTTCCCACTACATTACACAAGAGAGTCATATGGATTTCATCATCTCAACTCTATGCTATGAGGAGGATAATATATCATCTTCATATCTATCTCATAGAGATGAAACCAGCTCATGGGAATTCATATGTTCACCTTGTGCTCAGCTACATGCATGTCCAAATTAGCAGATCCCCTTTCTCACTGTGTTACACACGAGAATCATCTGGAGTTCTTCTAAACTCTCTGTAAGGAGGAGGCCATCTCTACGTTCCAGCTCTGTCTCAGATAGGAACCACACACCAATCTTAGGGTCTCTCTCTCAGGTCTGTGTCCTGGAGGATGTCTCGCGCAACTGTAATCATCAACACTTACACGGTTTTCTTAAGCTTTCACACATGTGAATCCTTCCCACTTACCTCAAATCCACAAGGTTTTTCTATGTACACTTATTCCTTAATGATACCATTAAGAAAATTTATCTTCACATCCATTTGATGTATCCTCCATCCCATAAATGAAACCAAGGACATTACTACTCTAATGGAAGTGTACCTTATGACTGGAGAAAATGTCTCCTCATAGTCCACTCACTCTCTTTCAGATAACCCTCTCGCCACAAACCTTTCTTTGAACTTCTCAAAGTTTCCATATACTACATGATTGACCTTGTAGAGCCACCTATAACTCACAACCAACTTCCCCTCCAGTCTTGGAAGTATGTCCCAAACATCATTCTTCATTATGGAAATGTACTCCAACATGGGATCCCACCATACCTGTTGGTCCTCTTCCTTCTGAAAACTAGAAGGCTTGGAATCTATAATGTTTCTAATCAATGACATATAGTCTAGAAAATTCTTTAGATGTTGTCTCTCTTTGAATGTTCTCCTAGGAATCTCAACACACTATTGAGCATCCCTCAATGTATAACTAAACCATTGAGGTCTCCTGACAAAATTTAAAGGGGATCTTATCTCCCCCTATTCACCTAAAGGTTTTTGTATTGCCTAGAAATCATTGGTGAGCCCTGCTTAACCTTCAAATATACTACCTCCTTATCCTCTATCACTAGAGTAGTCTCATGAGACTTCTTGGATAAAAATTCTTCGACAAACTTTACATCCTTGATTACTACCATATTTCTCTGCTCTAGAATGTAGACCTTGTAATTCATTAAATTATCACTGTAACCCACAAACAAATGCTTCCTGTTGAAGGGTTCCAACTTGGTACTCTTGTTTAACAATACATGGATATAAAATGGACAACCAAATATGTATAAATGACTCACCTCTGGCTTCACGCCAATGAATTCTTCCTCTGGTGTATTTTCCTCCAAGATTGTGCTAGGAAACTAGTTCTGGATGTATAATATTGTGTTAGATGCCTCTATCCAAAGAAACACAAACAAGTCCTGGTCATGTATGATGGCTTTAACAACCCCTACAATGGATTGATTCTTCTACTCTACAACCCCATTCTATTGTGGGTTGTATGGAATTGTCTTCTCCCTCTTTATTCCTTCCTCCTTGTAGAAACCCTCGAACTCCTTAGAGGTATACCCTCCCCCATTTTTTGATCTCAATATTTTGATCTTCTTCCCTCTCTAATTTTCAACTAGAACTTTGAACTATTGAAACCTTCCAAAGACCTCATCCTTGGTATTTAAGAAGTATATCCAAGTCTTGTGAGAGAAATCATTATTAAAGGAACCATAATACATGCTTCTTGTTTAATTGGTTCTATTGACATTGGTCCACAAACATATAAATGTACTAGGTATAAAATCCCCTTATACCTATGCTCGTTGCTTAAGAAAGCATCCTTGTCATTATTTCCAAGCATGCACCCTTTGCATACACCATACTTCTCAATACTCAATTCTGGAAGACCTATGAATATCTCCCCCATAAAAGGAAATTCCATGTGATGTGAATTCCTCGTCCTCTTGTGTCACAACTCGCACAATTTGTCATTTTTATGCACCAAAGATTGAACAGGTTCACCCTGCAACCCCTATTACTTGAGATATATTTGGGCTAGATTCCTTCGGTTTGATGATGACTTGTTGGTTATTTAACTCCATTACAAATCCCTTATCTTCCATAACCAAAACTGAAAGAAAATTCTTCCTAAGATTTGGTACAAACAAGACATTGTCAAAATATAAAGAATTACTTGACTTGAGATGGAAGGATATAGTACCAACTATTTCTACTGGGTACTTGGCATCATCACTAAGCTCAAACTATAATCCCAAGTCCTTCTTCTTCAGAATAGAAAAAAAATGTTGGGATGATGCCATATGTCGGGATGCCCCACTATCCACTTACCATGCATTCCTTAGAATTGTGTGGTAGAAATTCAATATACCAATGATAAATCCTTCTCTAACTTGGAAACAAACTCATTCATATGACTTTCTATAGAGGCTGATACCTTCTTCTAATATTTCTTCCATTTACCCTTCTTCTTATCTGGATACTATGATGCATAATGACCATACTTATGACAACTGAAGCACATGATTTTACTTAAGTCCTTCTTTTCTGGTCGTGAGGTTGACTCCTTACTCTTTTGTTTACACTTGTTGGGTCCTTTACGTATGCCCTTATTTAGTTGACCAAATAGAGCTAGGTTATCTTCACCATTGTTGTCGATCTTTGAATCCATCCAAGTCTCCTCCTAGATATAGTCATCCCAAAGCCTCTCAAACTTAGGAATTTTTTCCCAAGAGCAAATACCTTTGACAAATGGTTCCCATGAAGTTGGGAATCCATTCAGTGTCATTTTCACTGACTCTTCATCTTCAAACTTCTCCCCAATTGTTGCAAGTTGATCATGAATATGTGTGATATTCATAAGGTAACTATTAACTATGTTTGATCTGGTCATCACTATGGATATGCATTTGTTCCACAATATTGTCTTCTTGTTTATGTTTTGACTTTGGTAGAGACTAACCAGGGCATCAAACATCCCCTTCATTGTCTTCTTCTTGGGTAAATGAGGGATTAGATGATCCTTTATGGAATCCAAGATCATCTACTTGGAATTCACTTATCTCTTGTTGTGAGCTACCAACTCCCATGGATCCATAGGTAGAGTAACAACGTTCTTGATAATATCACAAAGATCATTCTCTTCTAGTAAGAGTGTAACCGTCACCTTCCATGAAAAGAAATTTGAGGCACCAACTAATTGATAAAATATGCATAAGAAAAACAAGATGGTGGAAAATTCTCACTAGCCAACTCTAATGCATTCACACTAATGCTACATATTTATAGTACAATGGGTGATGCCACCTCATAGAGAGATTTTCTCTAGATCCTAAAATAATGCATGATGACTAGGCTAGGCAATCTTAACTAACTCATTAGTCATCACTTGAGGATATATTACTAATATCCTAAATGAATAATACAAATATAGGTGACAATTAGACTTAGTTATTGGTTAAGTTAATCCATAGGCTAACATTCCCCCCCTCAAACACAAGGTCGATCAATAATACCAACAATTAAGCATAAACTGGTATCAATTCCAAGTCTTCAAAATGAAACTCCTGAGCTGAGCCTCAATGAAGAACTGCCTGGAAAATCGCTAATCTGGATGCTGAATTTGTTCATATGAAATGAATTGGAAGAGAGCTGAAATATGGAAGTGAACAATTGCAATATATGAACATTCCCTGATTGCTTGACAATTTGATCGTTGTTCCAAGTATTTGATCTAGAAGAATTTGATGTCTTCTACTAATTGGTGAACATGTAGTATCATCACTCTACTATCAGTGTATAACTGAAGTGATCTCTGAAATTGTGGGTTGGGATGACCACTAACCAATTGATACCATGTATCTGATGGTTTTTTTGGATTACCTGTTGGATATAGTGTCATTAATATATTGTCATTAATGTCAACAGTCGATATCATTGATGTGATGATAAGTTGGTATGATGAATTATCATTGATACCAATAGTATTCTATTAGCATATAATGGTTGATGTCAAAAAGTTGGACGATATGCAGAGATTAAAGCCCAGGAGAGTTAGCAAATGAAAATCAAAGTTATAGTATGAAAATATACAGAGATAAAAGCTCAGGAGGGTGAGAGAATGAATCTCAGAAGAGATGGCATGATGGATCTCAGAAGAGATGGCGCGATGAATCTCAGAAGAATCATTGGAGGACTAGTCAACGATCAGATCAGATCAAGACCATTGATACACATGCAAATCTTGGGTGACGAATTTAATCACTCACAATCCACCTCGACCGTCGATGGTCACTCACCAAATAAATCTATGGTTGGTGAAAAAATGAAGAAAGGGTAAAGGGTGGTGACATGATAGTTTTGGCGTTTTATGTTAAAGGGTGCGCTAATGTTAGTGGCCGATAATTGGGCACTCAGATCTATGATTGACAGGGAATATTAGACCCCCTCGACCTTTCTACCTTTAACGGTGGGGGGGGTCCGAGTTGGTGATATTTCCTATGCGGGGCCCTCATAACATGTCACCTTCTTGTTAACTCAAACTCCCCTCACTCATTACCACTTAAAGCCTACCCCCCCCGAGTAAAACACCAAACCACTCTTCCATACCACCTCCGCGCTTCAACGCCACACTCCACTACCCTACCTACATGTCACACTCCACTACCCTGCCTACACATCACACTCCACTACCCTGGCCTACATGTCACACTCACGTGAAGAATGAAGTCGCTAAGTAAATGGTGTCCATCCATCTCAATGCTTGATTAAGTCCTAGCCGTCAGATTAAGTAGTGAAAGGATGGGTGTAAGTATAAAATCTGACCATTTATCTGGTTCCACGAAACAAACTGTCCGATCCGATGTCCAAATTGTCGTCCATCTCATCAGGAGATTAAATCATGACCATTGAAATTGATAAGCTCTCAAGCACTCATTTTACCTAGTGTCTGGTCACTGTCGTTGGTCATATGGAATGTGAGATATAAAGGAAAAATATATAGCGTCATTAAATATTATAAGCTCATGGTTTTGCATTATTGGTCACATGTAATGGTTTGACGGAAGAGCCTCTGATGATCTCAGTTTTTGAAATAATTGCAGAGATTCGGGATCAAGTTAGAAGATGAAATTGATCCATATCTGTGATCAATTTATGAAATGCCTCCACGATAAGAATGATAAAACTATGATTATGGTTAAGTTAAATGAAGAGGTGGGATGGTCAAAACAAAGGGACATAGTGTATCACTCTCACACCGTTTTGAATATTATATAAATGAAGAAGAGTGTTGAGAAGAAGGTGTCTCTGGAGTTCAGATAAGAAGATCAAAACAGAAGCAGAGATCAAGAAGAAGAACTGTTTGTTCTAATGGACCTGTCGATGTCTTATTGAAGATCAAAAACAAAAGAAGATAGAGCAGTAGTTATGAAATCCATTATTTGACATAAAAGACCTTTATTGGACTGTAGCAGATTCATTGAAGACTAAATGAAAGAAGTGAAAGAGCAAGAGATGAATTCTGACTGCAGATAACCAGAAGTCCATACAAGCATAGGTTGCAACAGACAAGTAGAAAGTACAATAGTTAATGATTCTAAGAAGTCTTGAAGAATTGATAGTATCTCTGGTTTTTTGAACAGAGTACAGTAAAAGTGTTATAAATGTTATAACCTGCATCAAGGGTGGAAGGGTGGAGCAAGGGAAAACAAGTCAAGGTCAATAGTTTAAATTTGATAGAACTTGTGTTAATGGCTGCATGAGTCAAATTCAATGAAGAGTAGAAGATATTGAATTACATTTTGAAAATAAGGGTGGTTGGGTGGTGCAAGGGCAGGTTAGTGGCTACAAAGGGAGTTGGTGCTTCCTTTTCAATTGTAGCTAACTAAATAGGGGGTTGTAGCCTCCTACCAATTGGTGTTGGTGAACAAGGGGAGTTGGTGCTTCCTTGTCAGTTGAAGCTAAATAAACAGGGGGTCAAAGCCTCCTTCCAGTTGTAGCTGGTAAATGGGGTGTGGAAGCATCCCTTCAGTCATAGCTGAAGAAACTTGGGGAAAGTATCTCCATCAAGTTGTAGCTTGAAAAAACTTTTGTAAAAGAACAATTTATTAATGAGAAAAGAGTTGGTGGTTTTCCCTGTTGGGTTCCACATAAAATCTTGTGTTCATAAGGGTTGTTGTTCATCATATATTGCTTAATTGAATAATTAATGCGTGTGCTTAAATATTGGTGAAATTAATAATAAAAAGTAGGCAATACTGATTCACCCCCCCCCCCCCCCCCCCCCCCCCNCTCAGTGTTGATGGATATTCCATCAATTGGTATCAGAGCGAGGTTCCTTTAAGAAAAGTCTAACAAACTAAAAGGAAGATCAAATTAAGCACACATGGATGGAAAAAATATTTACAATGTGAATGGAACTCCAATACCTGGAAAAGAAGAATACATATTTTGGAGTACAAAAATGGAAAGTCATCTAAAATCATTGGGACATGATGTATGGAATTGAGTGATCACAAATTACTTCCCACCAAACAGAGTAAGGACTCTAGCTCAAAATAAATCTAAGAAAAGTAACTCAATAGCAATGAATACAATCCTTGATGGATTACCTCATGATGTCAAAGAGAAGATAGGTGAATGTAATTATGCAAATGAACTTTGGGACAAGATGAAATAACTCTACTCAGAAGAAAATTCTAATGAATTGTTTCAATCAGAACAAAGTTCAGTCTACAACAATTCTAGTGATGAAGATTCCTTTGAAGAATACTCAGACATTGAAGAAAAAATCAATCTTGAATATGAGCTTGAGTGTGCTCTGGATGATCTGAGAAAATATAAACAAAGATATAAAAAACTAAAGAATCAACTTAAGACTGTTGAAAAATTCAAGAAAGGGACTGAAGCCCTTGATAAAGTTCTCAGTCTACAAATAATTCCTTCAAACGAATTTGACCTTGAATATGAACAAGTACACATGATTAAAGGTTCAAGTCCTATTACTCAGATTGATGTTGAAGATGACATGTGTTGTGATGATACCTCCAAATAATCTTCTCATCCTCCCATGAAGATGTATCAAATCAAAAGAGAAGACTTAGTCATCAATAAAAGTAAAAAAGAAGATTTAGATACATGATCCAGGTGGATATCGGTGGCCACCCACCTTCTCCAACTGGCCCAAAACATGTTTCTGGCAATTTTGGTAATTTACTATTTTTAGCAGTTTTAACTTCCGGGGCCATTTTGAGGCCCTAAACGATGTTTTTTGGGAA
>ML780748.1:238639-255377 GCA_009831015.1 Picea engelmannii
TTCCAGCAAGCTTGTTTCCGCTGCATTTTTACAGTTTCAGCTTATTTCGTTATTTAATAGAAAACCAGTTTTACTGTATCTCTGTTATTTTCGTGTTAAGCACCTATTAATAATCGGTATTCATTTCGTTCTGCTCATAAAATACGGATCAATACAATAGAAGAATGTTTTGTTATCATTTATCCCATGAAAGAAGTAGAAGAAGAACTATCTAAGGTCAAACAAAAAGTTTATGGGAGTATTTATGAATACCACTATGACCATGATTATTCAGACTATAGTTTTCTTCATGACTGCACTAAAGAATTTCTTGAAAAGAGTCAAAATAATTTCTTGTAAATAAAGGAAATACTCAAAGACAATGAAAAAATCATATTTGAGCAAAATATTCGGCTAGAAGAAAAAGAAGAAGAGATTGAGAAATTAATGAATGAAATCAATCAAGTAAAAGAATAAAAGAAGGAAGATGATTAACTCAACATAATCCTTGCAGATATAAAATAACTAAGAGAGATAAATGTCAATCTAAAGACCTAACTTGAAGAAACCAAAAGAAGACAAGAGGTAGTGAGGAACCAGCTAAACAAAAGGGAAGAATCATGTCATAAGCTGGAAGTAGAAGTTGTGAATCTTAGAAAGAAGGTTGAGAAGTCACACACCCAAGTCAAGTTCTTGAATAACTCTATGACTTAGATGAGATCTTGGATAGTCAGAGATCACCAAATGACAAATCCGGTCTTGGCTACAACAAGGAAGAAATTATTAATCCCAAGAAACCTGATGCAAGTCCTTCATTTGTAAATGGAAAGAAGGTATGACACAGGTCCTTCATGTTCAAAGAATGAAAGAAACACTACAACATTTAAAATATCATATCAAGGAAGACATCCTGAAGCTACTCATACACCTCAAAGTAAGTTTAGAAGAGAGACACCTTCATGGATGAATCAAAGAAAGTATGAGAGTGTTTTTAATGGTTATTGTTTTTCTTGTAATGAATATGGTCATAAAGCCTTGGATTGTAGGCATCATGGAAGAAAACAAATTGGTAGGTTCAACAACAATATAAGATGTTGGAACTATAATCTTGTTGGACATATTTCTACACATTGTTACACTATGAGATGGTACAGTTGTGGTGGATATGGCCACAAAGCCCATGACTATTGGAACTCAAAAATACAGTCAATAAGAAATGCTTCACACAATATGAAAAGAAGAGTAAATAAGACATGGAGAAGAAAATATGAAGTACCAAACAAGAAAGATGATGAATATATTGCTCTTGAAATTAATGAAGTTTATAATAGGAGTTTGGTGGGTGAAACTTATAATAAGGAATATTCTCTAGACAAGGATAAAGAAGCTTATGGTGCACATAATAGTGACGTGGATGATGAATATCCAACAGAAGAACATCAAGAATAATTGAGTGATGATTATCTCAGAAATATTTCAATCCTACTTTAAATGGTACACTGAAACTCCTTCTCAAAAAAAAAGAGAAAAAAAAGGGAGATCTTTGTCTAGAAAGCTGCAAAGACTGTGCTCAATGAAGAAAATTTTTCTGATGGATATTGGAGGGAAGTTGTAAGAACAACAATATACATATTGAACAAAGGTCATCTCAGGATTAATAATAATAAAACTCCTTATGAACCCTGGTTTGGAAGAGCTCCTTCGGTAAATTACTTCAAGGTCTTTTGAAGTAAGTGTTACATCAAAAGGCTTGATAAGAATCTCGGATAATTTGATGCTAGATATGATGAAGGTATCTTTCCTGGATATGCTTCTATTAAGAAAGTATGCAGATGCTACAATCTTAGGTTACATAAGATTGTTGAGATCAAAGATGTCAAGTTGGATGATATAAAAACAATTAGTATCATGGCTAGAGATCAATGAGAATCAATGGTCAGATTCAAGGGTTGTTTGAAAATATGATCTACAATTGCACAATGTTCTAGTAGAGCAGTAGCTTTATGATGTACACAATTATATACATGACATCCTATAGAGATAACAAGTGGAGAGACCTTGTCAGGAAGAGCTACCCCTTTTAGAAACAAAGGGGGAGAACAGTCAGAGGCAGAGAGAGCAGACTGACAGGGGGAGTTATTCAGTTAAAAGCACCCAGGGCATGGTATGCGAGGATAGATTCTTATTTACAAAAACAAGGTCTCAAAAGAGGATCAACATACATCAATATTTATTGTAAAATTGTTGGTAATAACATGATTATTGTGGAAGTATATGTTGATGATATTATATTTGGCAGTGATGATGAAAAAATGAGTAAGGAATTTACTAGGAGGATGGAACAAGAATTTGAAATGTCTTTGCCTGGCGAACTGAATTTCTTTCTAGGACTACAAATAATACAGTCCAAAAGAGGAGTCTTTATACATTAGTCTAAGTATGTTAAATATATTCTTAAGAAATTCCAGTTAGAGGATTGCAAAATTGTTAGTACACTTATGACAGTTGGATGCAAACTATGCAAGAAAGATGAATCCAATGATGTAGATCCAAAACACTACAGATCAATGATTGGGAGTTTAATCTATGTAACAACTTCCAAACCTGATTTCAAGCAAGCAGTTGGGATGGTGGCTAGATTCCAAGTAGCACCAAAGGAGATCCATGTTCAAGCTATAAAAATAATCTTTAGGTATTTGAAAGGAACCATAGATCTTGGTTTGTGGTACCCTAGCAAGGATTCATATACTTTAAAATCCTATTCAGATGCATATTGGGTAGGTAGTGTAGACGACAGGAAAAGTACAAGTGGAGGAGCATTATTTTTGGGAGAATCATTGGTAGTTTGGATAAGCAAGAAACAATCCTCAAGTTCATTGTCTAGCACTGAAGCTGAGTATATTGCAGCAAAAAAATATTGCACACAAGTGGAGTGGATGAAACAAACCTTACAAGACATCAAAATAGTATTTGAAGAACCTACTACTATCCACTGTGATAATACAAGCGTGATAAGTCTCTCCAAGAACCCTGTTCAACACTCCAAATCAAAACACATTCCCATAAAATACCACTATCTAAGAGATCAGGCTGAAAATAAGAACATTAAATTGGAATATGTTCCAACACAAGAATAGGTGGCAGATATTTTCACAAAACCCTTAAGCATAGATGTATTTGAATATCTCAGACAAAAGTTGGGAGTAATCCTTCTTCCAACCTAAATCTCTCAAAAACAAAAAATATAAATATAAATAAATGCATAAATTGGCACCAAATGAGGGGGAGACAGTAATCAAAGTCAGAAGGAGTCATTCAGTATGACAAGAAAAGTGTGATTGTAGAAGGCGTTATCCATTTTTAAATTCTGGTCAGAAGTATATAGACAAACAGAGATTTACCATAAGGGAAGTAACCAATTTCCATTGATGTCAAAGGGGGAGAATAACTTTAGAGGAGAGATGCAACATATCAGAGGGAGATTCAGTATGAAGTTTGAATGTTTCCATCAATGAAAAAGGGGGATATTGTTGTATATAGTGTCATTAATATATTTTCATTGATGTCAATAGTCGATATCATTGATGTGATGATAAGTTGGTATGATGAATTGCCATTGATACCAACAATATTCTGTTAGCATATAATGGTTGATGTCAAATAGTTGGACGATATATAGAGATTAAATCTCAAGAGAGTTAGAAAATGAAAATCAAAGTTACAGTATGACGATATGCAGAGATAAAAGATCAGGAGGGTGAGAAAATGAATCTTAGAAGAGATGGTGCGATGAATCTCAGAAGAATCATTGGAGGACTAATCAATGATCAGATCAGGTCAAGATCGTTGATACACACACAGAGCTTGGGTGAAGAATTTAATCACTCACAATCCACCTCGACTGTCAATGGTCACTCGCCAAATAGGTCTATGGTTGGTGACAAAATGAAGAAAGGGTAAAGGGCGGTGACATGATAATTTTGGTGTTTTATGTTAAAGGGTGCACTAATATCAACGGTCAATAATCGAGCGCTCAGATCTATGGTTGATAGGGAATATTGGACCCCCTATACCTTTCTACCTTTAATGTTTGGGGGGGGGTCCGAGTTGGTGGTATTTCTCATGTGGGGCCCTCATAAAGTGTCGCCTACTTGTAAAATCAGACCCCCTCACTCATTACCACTTATCGCCTACCCCCCCTTCGAGTAAACCACCAAACCACTCTTTCATACCACCTCTGTGATCCGACGCCACACTCCACTACCCTGCCTACATGTCACACTCCACTACCCTGCCTACACATCACACTCCACTACCCTGGCCTACATGTCACACTAACGTGAAGCACAAAGTCGCTAAGTAAATGGTGGCAATCCATCTCAATGCTTGATTAAGTCCTAGCCATCGGATTAAGTAGTGAAAGGATGGGTGTAAGGATAAAATATGACCATTGATATGGTTCCACAAAATAAACCATCCGATCTGATGTCCAGACTGTTTTCCATCTCATCATGATATTAAATCATCACCGTTGAAATTGATAAGCGCTCAAGCACTCATTTTTCCTAGCGTCTGGTCACTACCGTTGGTCATATGGAATAAGAGATATAAAGGAAAAAGATAAAGCGTCATTAAAGATTATAAGCTTGTGGTTTTGCGTTATCGATCAAATGTAATGGTTTGATGGAAGTGCCTCTGATGATCTCAGTTTCTGAAATAATTGCAGAGATTCGGGATCAAGTTAGAAGATGAAATTGATCCATATCTGTGATCAATTTATGAAATGCTTCCATGGTAATAATGATAAAAATATGATTATGGTTAAGTGAAATGAAGAGGTGTGATGGTCAAAGCAAAGGGACACAATGTATCACTCTCACACCGTTTTGAATATTATATAAACGAAGAAGAGTGTTGAGAAGAAGGTGTCTTTGCAGTTCAGATAAGAAGATCAAAACATAAGAAAAGATCAAGAAGAAATTTTTTTTGTTTTAATGGACCTTTCGATGTCTTATTGAAGATCAAGAACAGAGGAAGACAGAGCAGTAGTTATGCAATCCAGTATTTGACATAAAATACCTTTATTGGAATGCAACAGATTCATTGAAGACTAAATGAAAGAATCCAAAGATCAAGAGATGAAGTCTAATTGTAGATAACCAGAAGTCCATACAAGCAGAGGTTACAACAGACAAGTAGAAAGTACAACAATTAATTATTCTAAGAAGACTTGAAGAATTGATAATCTCTCTGGTTGTTTGAAAATAATACAATAAAAGTGTTATAAATGTTATAACCTGCATCAAGGGTGGAAGGGTGGAGAAAGGGAAAACAAGTCGAAGTCAATAGTTTAAATCTGATAGAACTTGTGTTAATGGCTGCATGAGTCAAATTCAATGAAGAGCAAAAGATAGTGAATTACATTTTGAAAATAACGATGTTTTTTTGGTGCAAGGGAAGGTTGGTGCCTGTAGAGGGAGTTGTTGCTTCCTTTTCAGTTGTAGTTGACTAAATAGGGGGTTTTAGCCTCCTACCAGTCGGTGCTAGTGAACAAGGGGAGTTGGTGCTTCCTTGTCAGTTGAAGTTAACTAAACAGTGGGTCGAAGCCTCCTTCCAGTTGTAGCTGGTAAATGGGGTGTGGTAGCATCCTTTCATTCGTAGCTGAAGAAACTTGGGGAAAGTCTCTCCATCAAGTTGTAGCTTGAAAATAGTTTTGTAAAAGAACAATTTATTAATGAGAAAAGAGTTGGTGGTTTTCCCTGTTGGGTTCCATGATAAAATCTTGTGTTCATAAGGGTTTTTGTTCATCATATATTTCTTAATTGAATAATTAATGTGTGTTCTTAAATATTGGTGAAATTAATAAGAAAAAGTAGGCAATATTGATTCACCCCCCCCCCCCCTCTCAATATTGCTAGATATTACATCATTACCACTAACCAAGTTTGACACTTTTAGGTGTCCAAAAACATCCCTATATATCATGTGTATGATTCAATTGCAAGTCATTGAACCATAATCCTACCAAAGTCTTCCATAGATAGACTACAATTGCCCATCTTGAAAAATTGATACCCATATGGAATATTTTCTATTGAAAATTTTGGTTTGAAAACCATCTCCAATTCCATCATCAATTCCCCCCTTTGTTAGCTGAAAGGAGAGACTTCAAGTGGTTTCTTGAACCATCTTCATTGGAATTTTGAATTCCCCCCCTTAAGGTACATAAGAGTTACATCATTGTACTCCCCCCTTTCGGCTTAAGAGAGTACCATACTTGTTTCATTTGAGTACAACATGAAGTGGGAATGTGGAAAAAACCACATGTTATATCATCCAGTGAGGGCCATGCTCGAAAGCTATGTCATAAGGGGACCACTTATGTGAGGTACACAAATTTTATGTGCTACAAGATTGGTCTTTACTCGAGATTAAATTCTACGATAAGACTTATATAATCGCTTGGTTGTTGATGACCACTACCAAGAATCAATCCACTCATAGTGAATCTTCAATCTTGCAGGTTTCTTTAGTGTTGAACATATGTCTAAAGAATGGTTATGCTTGCCACAATGCTGGCAATGATGGAGATCAAAACACTAATTCTCCATGTGACCAACTCGATTACAATGTTCGCACTTTGCATTATGATGCTAAACTTGAACATGTGAAGTTGAAACTTCTTCAAGGAATCCAACACTAATGAAGTGGATTCATTTTGAATAATCAAGAATATGAAAGGTAACTTCCTTGTCATATCCAAGTCCTATTCTATTCTTGTTGTAGATGATTTCTTCCCAAGATCTGATGATGTGCTTGGAAAGAGAATTTTTTACTTGATGACGTGCTTCACATTTACTTTTACTTATACTTGTTGTATCACTTTGTGCTTTGGCATATTCTTCTTGCAATTCATCTTCATTGGAAGTTGCTTCTGAAGTTGGCTTGTTGAGGTTCTCCTTCACTGATTGTTGATCAAAATCATCATCATAGAGAGGATTGTTCTAAACACAAAATAGTTCAGAACACTTCACCGACTGTTTAGTTTTGAGATATGTCAACTCATCATTCAATAGATGGGATTGTGCTTGAAGAAGTATAACTTTAGCTTGCGTCACTTGCAAACAAGTTGGCATTGATTGAATAATATATTTGTTCAATATCACCGTGTTTCCTTCAACAATGATTATTAGAGTGTTCAATAACTCTAATAATTCGAGACTTCAAACCATTTCAAAACACTAAATGAGGTTTCCTTGTGTAGGTAGATCCTGATTATAATTTGATTCGACAAAAGAAGGATTATTTGCAACTCGCTCACTTGAACTTCACGCTTGCTTGAATTTGTCATACTCATTTGAATTTGTCTCGCTCATTTGAATCCTTGAAATATCTTGCTCACACTTGCTTACATCAAGGTGTGGGTGTCAGATACTATCGAAAATGCACCCAAAGTGTGATTTTTACAATCATTTGAGTTTTAACTACTCAACCCTATTAATTTTGACTCAAGAACTCATACATGCAATAACTCAATCTTGGGTGTCGGGTTCAATTGAGAATGCACCCGAAAATCACAGTCCAAAGTTAATTTAAATTTGATTTCACTCTTACAAATAAGCTATTTCAAGTAGCAAATGATCTTCAATTTTGAATGCTTCATTAACTTGATTTTCCTATTGCTTGATGTAGAATCGTTTGTTCTGAACTTGAATTGATCTTCAAATTATCTTGAAGTGTCCAATGCTTCAAGGATATGAATGTGTTGTTGATGCTTTTTAGTCCATTTATCCTTTGATTATGAGCTTGTTTTGTCCATTGTTGATGCGATTTCCAATTTGATATCTTTGTTGCTTCTTGATTACTTTGCTTGATTGTACTTGAATAACATTATGCATGAGCTTATGTGTTGCATAAATGATAAAATTGCAATTGTGTTTATGTCAAAACTAGACAATAAACAATATAAGCCTCCATGAAAATATCACCAACACACACTACACAAGGTGTATTTAAGATCCCCTTATTCAATTTCAGGCAGATCTAGGATACGAAGCAAAAAATGATGTTTTTATTGAAAATGATGTACATGAAGTCTACAACTAGACTTCTTTTGTAAACACTTATAACCAATTTTACAAATTAAACTCTCAATAGTTACAAGCATTGAAGGGGTTCTCAACAACTTCACAAAACTCTCACCTTGACATCAAACTTTACTTTAACTTTTTAATTAACTTACAAAAGCTGCATTATATTTTGACTTGAACTCAAAAAAATCCTCATGTCTCCCTTTTTAAAAACAACATACACCCCTAACTTTAAACCATGGAATCCATTCTAATACCTTTACAAACCCATTTATACATATATGAGCTTATAACCCATTGTTGCTTTTATGGACTTTGATAAAATAATGAAAAAAAAAAGGTTAACTTTCTTGTCTCCACGTACACGATAATGGAAATAACTAGAATTTCCCTTCCATGATGTCATTAATAATAAACTATTATTAATGAAAATTTCATTACACAATTGTGAAGCAATGCCGAATGTAACCCATACCTTCTTTTGTTGCGGATTTTCTTGAGTATTGATTTAATATATTGTTTCCCAAAAAACTCCTTATCGATCTCGTGGCTTTGCATGTGCAATTTGATGGAAAACATACAACAAAATTATGTGTTTTGTTAGATTAGGAGCCACAAGAAATTCTTCATCTACATCTTTTCATGCTGATACTGCATTTACTAAAATATTGTGCACAAATTTGTATATAAAGACAGAATTTAACGCAATATACCTCTCTCTCTTTTTTAAGAATAATATTGATAGGTGCATAATGCGATGTGCAATATATTTACCAGGTCTCTTGTCATGTTCTGCTTTCCTTCTGCTTATGAAATGTGCAGGTAGGTTGGTCCAACAATTTATGACTTCCTTCATTCATACGCTCTAGATACTTTTGGAGTGTGTGGGTTGATGAGCATAGATGGACGACTTTGGCATAGATCACAATAAATTGTATAAAGCTTCATAAGAGTAGATTTGTTTCTCTCCAGCTGGAATATGTGACATGTGGACTGTTAAGTGCCAAACATTCTGATTCTCCTTACCCGAAATCGTTCGGTGAATATCTTCACTTCCAACAAACACATCTCTCTTACAAATAAGATATTGAATTACCATGCCCTAAGACCATAAGAGCTCTGATACCAATCGATAAAATATGCATAAGAAAAACAATATGGTGGAAAACGATCACTATCCAACTCTGATGTATTCACACCAATGTTACATATTTATAGTACAATGGGTGATGCCACCTCATAGAGAGATTTTCTCTAGATCCTAAAATCATGCATGATGACTAGGCTAGGCAATCTTAACTAACTCATTAGTCATCACTTGAGGATATATTACTAATATCCTAAATGAATAATACAAATATAGGTGAAAATTAGACTTAGTGATTAGTTAAGGTAATCCATAGCTTAACACTAATCTTTCCTCAAACCCAAGGCATGTTTCTTCCATCTTTGAGATCTATGGCACAAACTACTAAATATAAAAATAAAGCTTTGAAATTCGAATCATAATCAAAGAAATAAGCTGTGATACCATGCGAAAAATACCAATCCCTAGGTGACTAAAGTCCTTATGATTTCAATCAAACAATTAGATTGTTGAATTTAATTAATGCAAAAATAATTTTAGACCATAGCATTAATAAAACAATAACTAGAAATTAAATAATGGAAGCAAAAAATCAATTTCACAAAATACATGTAATTACTCCTTCAAAAACAGATTTTCATTCCTTCGAAAAACTTACAAGGAAACCTCCACAAGCTACTCAAAACCAATAATTTCATGGTTGTTGAAAACACCTCAAACTGAGCTTGTATAGCTTGATTGAGAGGTACAACTTGTTGAAAAAACTAGAAACAATAGAAAATTGTTATACAACCTGTAGGACAGCCTGTACAATCTATCTATGTCACTATATAGACTTTTCCATATGACTATACATATTTGTGTGGTACTATCCATATGGATGTACAAATTTCCATACAAATGTACAAAATTGTATCGATCACTTTCTTGAACTATGTGCTTCCCGGAAACACCTCTTCCCTAGCTTCCCTCTATCTCTCTCTCTCTCTCCCTTTCTCCCCCAAACACACACACAATTTCTCAACCTACTCAACTGTTCATTTGTTCTTGTGTGTTTTAACTCTTTTGACCTATCTTTATAGTTTTAGTTGAACCAAAACCCTAATCTATTTCTCAGATTGCTCCTAGTCTAAGTCATGTATGTATGAAATACACCTTTTAGACTCAACTGTTAAAAATAAAACTTTCACTTTTTAACTAAAGTGAATTAAAAAATGTAATTTACGTTTTGAAAATATCTTAAACTACTTCTCGCACGTTCACACAAAACCTATGTGGAAGTTCATATCCAAACAAGAATTTTCAATAGACACAACATTTAAAGTTGGTTTTACACTTTCAACTTCTCAACATCATCCTCCTAAACACAAATGAAAATTCAATGCAACACAATAACCCATCTTAGACATGTAATCAAGGCCTCCAATCCAACCATCAAATAAAACATCAAGCAACATAACAATAAACTTCTTAAAGGTTATGATAGAGAGATCATGAAGGTTAAATTAAGAATAGAAGGCTTTCTTACCCTTTCAAAACTTCTTATAAAAGAAACCATTACCATGAGGTAACCACTTGTATCAACCTCCGCGATGATAGCCATTTTAATTAATATAAAACTCTTTGAAAAATGCATTTTCATTCACTTGTCAATTTTATGATTTTTGTTTTTATATGCATTTTCATTAAAATGTCCATTTAATCATTATTTATGAAAACAATTTTGCACTTTAATAACATAGTGAGTTTTTTTAATCAATTATTTATGAATAAAAAGTTTGTAGTATAATAATATTGAGTGAGTTTTTTATATAGATAAATGTGAGAGTTTATTAGGAATTATTATTTGTTTATGTACATAAATATGTGTAGTGTTCATAATTTCTAGATTTAATGATCCAGGTGGATATGGGTGGCCACCCACTTATTCCAACTGGCTCCTCTTGACAGTTTTTAGTTCAACATGTTCTTTTGTACTTCTTTGTAATTGTGGATTCTACACTTTCGGGGTTGTCTGAATCCCTACACATATTCCAGGTGGAGACTGGTGGCCGCCCATCTAATCCAACTTGATTATTTTGGAATTTTTCATGTCAGCACATCTTTCTGTTCTTCCAGGGTCGTTTTGGGCCCCTTAATTTTTTTTTTTTTTTGGCTTTCCACAGTCAAACTGTAGATGGAGTCAAAGTTTGATGGCATAATGTGTAGTTCTCGAAAATACCTTTCCAACATGCTATCACGCGCCTAAAATGGAGGTCAAAAGCAAAAGGTACAACCCTGGGAAGTTGAGGTACCAACTTACCCATATGGGGCCACACAACTTTTGGTGTTTCACCTCCTACGGTTAGGTTTTTGGATGTCCAGGGTTTTGAAATTCATGAGTAATGTTAAAAATTCTTCTAGAGCCTCATTGTAATCATTCTACTTAGAAGGATGCGCGTAACAAGCCACAACTCTTCTCAGAGATAGCTACCACCATTTGAGCAAGTTGTTTCTATTTATGCAGTTTTATAGTTTCAATCTATTTTATTTATTCAATAGAAGTTATTTTTCACTGGATATATGTTGTTGTTCTCCATATCTCTATGTTATTGTATTCAGTCTGTTATTCCTTTCCTTTTGCTCATAAATCCAGATTAATGGTATCAATGCGGTCTACTTTTCATTTATTTTTCTTCGTGCATTTCCCTGACAAGATCTGAGTAAAAGAAGTTGGGAATCGAACCAATCGATCCTTTTCAATATTGGCCATACTGAGCCCAACAACAACCCATGGGGGATGAGAATAAAGATGATGTAGCAGAAGATCCTTTTAAAATGTTTCTCGAGGAAGCCCTTGCACGACAAAGGAACAAAATGATGGAAAAATTTTCACATATCCTTCGGTGGCTTCCCATAAGAGATGCATATTCATCAAGCGACCATGCAACCCCCTTCGAGGTACAAGTAAATTTTGATATTCCATTATTTGAAGGACTAATAGATGCAGATGTTGTAGATAAATGACTGAATCTTCTCAAAGGGTATTTTTTGGTCCATAATGTTTATGACATGGAAAATATTACTTTTGCACTCCTTAAGGCGATCCCCCATGTTAAAGGCTGGTGGGATACTTACTCTGAGCAAAGGGCCATAGAGGAATCTGTAATATTTGAGGTCACCCCCACATGGGATTCCTTCAGGGATTCCATTTAAGAAAAATACTACCCTATTGGAAGATACGAGGACCAATACACAAGATGGACCACACTGTGTCAGGAAAGGGGCCAGACAATATTAGATTTCACCAATATTTTCCATACCCTGCGCACCAAGTTGGGTTTCAAAGACTCTAAACAACATTTGGTGCTCAAATATTGTGGATTTATACATAGATACATTCAAAAATAAATGGAGTTTTTGGACATCGCATCATTGGGTGCGACTTATAGATATGTTGTCAAGATCGAGAAAATTTTTAAGCAGAAGAGGTGAGAGTTTGGATCTGCAAACGCCTCATAACCAAAGAAGGGAAAAGGAAATCCCAACCCACAAAACAAGGGACAGAGAAAAGATGGTCCCTCTTAGGACAACCAGTCCAAGATGCAACCCAATAAGGGTAATGAGAAGTCAAATAAGGACATGAGAAAATGGTGTGAATACCATAAAATCCCTTGGCACAACACCGAAGAATGTCACTTCAAGAAGTCACTGGTGGCCGAGCTAAAAGATTTTGAATCAGAGGCAGATTCTGACTCCGAATCAAATCCAAAAAGTGGGAAGAATATCATCGATGATGAACCTAGTTCTAGTGTCACTACCACCAAAGTTCAACCAAGCGAACTAGAAGAAACAGAGGAAGGGGAACAACTCTTTCACTCACAGATGTGGGTAAAGGGAACTCCATTGCATTTCAATGTCGATAGTGGAAATCACAAGAACCTGATTTCAGCAGAGGTTGTCAAGCGTCTGGACCTACCGATAACATCACACTCGCATCCCTACACCATTGACTAGCTTCACCAAGGAATAGATCTTCGCGTCAACCAACAGTGTCGTCTGCCCTACAACATCAAGCCCTTCAAAGATGAGGTATTGTGTTATATTTCTCCCCTTGAGGTTTGTAATGTTCTTTTAGGTCAACCATATTTGTGGAAGCAACATGATGTGTATGAGTCTAGACCCCACATTGTTATTATTATTTTGGGTAGACAATTGTACAATATACCATAGGTAGCGTCGTCTACCTCTATTTCTTTAATCTCTGCTAAGAAATGCAGTAAGGACATTTCACAGACCAAAAAGTTTTTCTTCTTTGTGATCCATGCTCGCAGTAAGAAGAAGGTCACCATCACATCCATGACCTCTACAAAGAGCCTCTCTTTGTAGCAAAAGAAGGTGGACAGGATCGTGGAAGAGTACATAGACTTCTTCTCCTCACCCAATGGGGTACCGATGCACTGCCAAGTCAATCATCTAATTGATCTAACCCCCAATTCCCCGGTGCCTAATGGACTAGTCTATCGTCACTCGTTGATGGAAAATGACAAGATCAAGCACCAGATCCAAGAGTTGCTTCAAAAAGGGCACATTCAAACTGGATCCTCCCCTTGCAGAAGCCCAATTGTGTTGGTGCAGAAGAAATATGGGACATGGTGGCTCTGCATTGATTACATAGAATTAAACAAAATCACAATCAGGAATCGATACCCAATTACATGAATTGATGACCTTATTGACCAACTCAAGGGGGAAAATATCTTCAACAAGATTGACCTAAAGTTTGGCTACCACTAGGTTCCCATCAAACCAACTGATGTATGGAATACAACCTTCAAATCTAAATAATGTCTCTTCGAATGTTTGGTCATGCCCTATGGATTAAAAAATGCACCAACAACTTTCATGAGATCGATGGATGATGTATTTAGACCCTTCACCAACTATTTTGTGGTGGTATATCTAGATGACATCCTCATCTTCAACAGAACTTGGGAGGAGCACATGAAACATATTCAATAGGTTTTGGACACTCTGCATCAGCACAAGCTATATGCCAACTTGGAAAAATGAACCTTTGGCATGAACAGGGTCCAATACTTGGGCTACATTGTTGATGAGCATGGGGTACATGTGAATCCATCTAAGATCCAAGTTATTCATGACTGGCTAGACCTGACCACACTAACCTTACTTTAGAGCTTCTTGGGATATTCCAACTTCTACCGAAGGTTCGTGTTGGGATTCTCCCATATTGCATGAGTCCTCATCCAAGTAACCAAGGGAGGTGGAAAGGCAAAGTTCTCATGTGGGAAGGAAAAACAACAAGCATTTGTTCATATGAAGCATCACTTGTTCTCATCTCTATTACTCTCCTTACCTAATCTACAACAACCATTCAAGATTGATATTGATGCCTCCGACTATGCTGTCAACGCAGTTTTCACTCAACATGGTCATCCAATAGCATACCATAGTGAGACACTCTCAAACATTGCCCATAAATACCCCACCTATGACAAAGAAATGTATTCCATTGTGCAAGCCTTTCGTCAATGGAAACATTACATTCTGGGAAAGGAGATAATAATCCACATTGATCACAAGCCTTTGTAGTTCATACAGACATAGGGGAAGTTGCAGAACGACCGCCATTAAAAGTGGTCCACATACCTACAACATTTCCATGTCAACATCAAGTATAAGATAGGGAGCACAAATCGTGTCGCTGACTGACTCTATCTCCCTCCCATTGTTTCACTAACCATAGTGCTCCATTCTTGTGGGCATGAGGCATATGAGTGGCCCCAACTTTATCAGCATGACCCTGACTTCACCACCGCCTATCATCTCTTGGGTACAAGAGTGAATGTCACCGATTTTCACATTCGAGATGGAATTTTATGCCATCTAGGCCACATGTGTGTTCCCACAAGCGAGTGTGAAAAAATTATTTGGGAGGCTCACTATAGTCGGATGGAAAGACATTTTGGTGTGGATAAAACTGTGTTCGTTCTAAAGAAACATTTTTATTGGCTAAAATTTTGACAATATGTCAACAAGTATATCCGATCTTGCATTGATTGTTCCATTGATAATCCCACCATCAAGAAGCAAGGCTTATACACCGCTCTTCCTACTCCCGAGAGGCCTTGGGAATCCATCTCGATGGATTACATGTATGGCCTCCCATCCACTAAGCATGTCAATGATTGTGTATTTTTGGTGGTTGATCAGTTTTCGAAGATGACCATTATCACAACTTGCAAGAAGAGCATCACAATGGTAGAGACTGCCAAGATCTTCTTCGAACGGGTGTGGGTCCATTTTTGGATACCACATACCATCACCTTAGATTGGGACAAAAATTTCCTCAACACCTTTTGGTTGAGTCTCTGGTCATTGTTGGACACCAAGCTCACTAAATCCAATGATTTCCACCCCCAAAATGATGGCCAGACATAGGTTTTTAATTGGATGTCTGTGCACGTCCTGTGCATGTACAACTCTAAAAATTCATGTACATGGGATGAGAGTCTTCCCTGCCCATTTCAAGTGGGGATGGGATTCTAACCCTCGAATCCCATTGATGTTGCACTACATTTTGCAACGACACAAGAAATTTTTCCCCATGTTCAGTCTGAGGCTGACAAAGCCACTAGATTAATTGAGCAGATTCAGCACATCCGCCAATAGGTCCATGAGATTTTGCAGAAAGACAATGCTAAGTATAAGCAATTCCATGATCAACACTGAGTACCATACCATTTCCAAGTGGGAGACAAGGTTTGGTTACATTTGTAGAAAAAGCACCTTACAGGGCTGCATCAGAAGCTCCGCCCTCTTCCCTATGGGCCTTACACTATCACCAAGGAGGTGGGTAGAAATTATTTTTAGCTCAACACTTCCCCATTCCTTGGCTTTCACCTAGTGTTCAATGTGGATCTCATTCGGCCATATTTTCCACCATTATTGGACACCTCAGAGATCCAAGAATAGTTGAATCCAAAAGATTTCAACCCTGACTGCATGGAACATGCATCCACTGATCAGATAGTGGACACACATGTCAAGGGTACTCACCAGCAGAGGATACAACTTTATCAGGCTGTCAAGGAAGGACATTTCCTACACCAAGGGAATTGGCTTACCCAGGGCCAAATTCAACAAAAGTTTCCTCACTTGATGGGGGAACTCAACACGATCGAGACCATTTCATCTTAAGGGGGAAGGAATGATCTAGGTGGATATTGGTGGCCACCCACCTATTCAAACTGGCTCCTGTTGAAAATTTTTAGTTCAACATGTTTTTTGTACTTCTTTGTAATTGTGGGTTCTACACTTTCGGGGTATCTAAATCCCTACACATATTACAGGTGGAGACTGGTGGCCACACATCTAATCCAACTGGATTATTTTGGAAGTTTTCATGTCAGCACATCTTTATGTACTTCCAAGGCCATTTTTGTTAGGATATTTAGACACTTAGGAGTTAGTTAAGATCTACTTGGTCTAATATGTCGTTAGGTAAAAGTGTGTTTCTTTAGTATGCATTAGTATGCATTTGTAGTTAGGAAATCCGACGGTCACGATATGTTCCCGA
>ML780748.1:260636-280908 GCA_009831015.1 Picea engelmannii
GCGTTGGCTGGGGCCGTGGATGTTTCCCCGTAGGGGTTTTACCACGTGAAAACATCGGTGTGTTGATCTTTGATCTGGTTATGTGAGTGGTTACTGAAGGTGTTCGTCCTCTGTTGGAATACCTGTGTTGTCGAACAATTTTGGGCCCCTAAACAATGTTTTTTTGTCTTGCCACAATCAAAATGTAGACAAAGTTAGAGTATGATGGAATAATGTGTATTTATCGAAAATAACTTTCCAACGGGCTATCACACACCTAAAATGAAGTTTGTATGCAAACGTTACGACCTCGAGAAGTTGAGGTACCAACTTACCCATAAGGGCCCACATAAATTTTGGTGTTTCACCTCCTAGGGTTAGGTTTTTGGATGTCTAGGGTTTTTTCATTCATGAGTAATGTTAAAAAGGCCTATGGAGCCTCATTGTAATCATTCTTCTCAGGCAGATGCACATAGCAAGCCACATATCTTCTCAGAGATAGCTACCACCATCCGAGCAAGTTGTTTCTAGTTCTACAGTTTTACAGTTTCAGTCTATTTTATTTATTCAATAGAAGTTACTTTTCACTGGATATTTTTTATTGTTCTCCATATCTCTGTGTTATTGTATTCAATATGTTATTCCTTTCGTTTCGCTCATAAATATGGATCATTTAATGACAAAGTGAATTTGTTTACTATCTAGACAAAATTAACTCATAAGGACATTAATGTGTAGTTGTAGAGTTATATGTAGAATATTGGTTGTTCCTAAAGGTTAGTTTAATTGGTTAAACCATTCATCTAAAACATGTATCATAAGTTTAAATCTAGTCAAGTCCTTTAGAGCTATTTGTCACTATTATGGTAATGTTTTATTTTTATTTTAACCAAAATCAAAATTATATTCATTTAAAAAAAAGAGTGATGTGACGAAGAAAAAAACAATTACATAGTCTACTTTTAAGCTTGCTAAAACATAGCTCATTTTAGTGATTGAGTCTATTGATAGAAAGAGGTGAACCAAACCAAAATTTCAGATTATCTTACATGTTGCTTTCCTAATGAATTGACCCAAAAAACAACTAATTCTAAAAAAAAATTCTGACAATCAAACTTGTGCACTTTCCTAATCCTCTTTCTCCTCGCCAACCTATTGTATATAATTTCTTTCAATTTCCATCGGGACCTAACTATGAAAAGTTGTTTTTACTTCATTTTCCTCTTCATTCACAAAATGACCATTAGACTTGCTGTAATGACCATGAAGTATAAAGGATATATTTTTCTATAGCTCAAAAAAATTGAAACATTATGGGATAGTGGCAATTGTAAATTACATATTTTCCATGAAGACACCAATTAAAATCGAAGTGGCATACTTTTCCAAGACATATGCTTCATTGTTTATCTCCCTTCTGACATGAAAGAGCCTCGCCCTATCGAATCGAACCATCACCTGTCTGATTCTCTTTATGATTCCCTTAAGTTTGATTCCTCCCAGGTGGAATGGTTCACAATTTCTTGAATAATGATCATGGAGTCCTCGAAGACCATTAAATCCTTGATTTATTTCACTCTAGCTATGGTGAGCCCACACCATAACAAGTAAGCTTCGACTAGATTATTTGATAGTTCACCTAAATCCCACATAGACTATTTTATTTGTTCCCCCTAGGATTGTGAAGAATCCCTCCTGCAATTACAACCCTATTATGGTCAGCAATTGATCTACCCTCCATCCAGATATTTCAAGGAGGAGGATGTGTTATGGGACCTCACACGAATGGTGAGCCCATGCCATAGCGAGTAATCTTTGGCTATATTAATCAATAATTCACCTAAATCCCATGCATACAGTTTATTCCCCCCCCCCCCCTTGGGATCATGAAGACTCCCTCCTGCACCTATCACCCTATTATGGTCAATAATTGAGCTACCCTCCATCTAGATATTTCAAGGAGGAGGATGTGTTATGGGTCGTCACACAAAGTTGATGGGAAAAAAAGTGGCAATGGGAAACCCAAGAACACACTCATGTAGGAACACTCATGCACTTCTATTAAATTATCCTTGATGCCTTCCAAAATTCCACACAAGCCTACCACATTGTCTACCAACTAAGGAACATGCACACATTCCTAAATGTTTATGAATTGAAAAAAATGGTTGTAGGTTTTATTTTATTCCATTACAATGTTGCACATTTTGGAAGAGAGAAAGGTGGGTTTTGGAGCATTGGAGACCCAAAATATCACAATGGAGAAGGAAAAGGAGGTTGGCATAATTTCCATTTAGTGTTCCTCATAGTTGTAGTGTCATTTTATCTGTCATTCCTTCAAATTCAAGGTAGGTTTTTGTTCCAACTATTATTTTTACACTTGCTAACTTATACAAATTTAGAAAGGAAATAAAATTATTTTATTCTTATTCAATTGCAAATTTTAAATTCTACTGACATGGAGCATATCCATAATCAAACCAAAACCCACCATCACCAATTGAAAAAATTCCTAACCCGAACACCAAAAAATTAGTTGGATATGCAAGCACCAACATTGACAATGGCATTGAAACACTTAAAAATCTAATTGGCTCTTTCCAAAGTACCAAAGAGACAACACATATTTCCCTCACTACATCCCTTGAGACAATGTTTTCTTCCATTTTCCATACCCAAAGGAAAGTATCTAATTTTTTGAAAACATGACCAAGAATTATGAATAATATAAGATGGGTTTAGATAGATGAGATGAAAGATTTACAAATTATGAAACACTATCTCATGGCCTTGTTTATTTACCCTAGAACTAGCCAACATCCTCATGAGAGAAATAGGTGTATTTTCATAGAATGGTTCATGTATCAACCATTTATATACAATTAGATGGACAATTTTTTTATGGTGTTTCACAAAGCTCACAACAATAACAAGGATGTGCCATTATAGTCTCTCCAAAACTTATGGGCCGAATTTGTTTTAGGTCTCCATGTAAACTATTTTGACAATGGTGAATTCCATGGGGTAGGTTGTGGATCTATACAATATTGATATAATGTTACATGTGACCCGTTGAGAAGGTTGGGACCTCCTAGACCAATGCCTAACCCCCCTACCCAATATCCTGATATTAGAGGAAATGATCATGAGACAAAAACTTTGGTTTGCACCTTGACCAGTAGTTTACTTTAGCATAACACATTTGTCACTACATACCACTAGGATGGATCTTAAGAGAATGTGAAACCTAATGATGGATAGCCAATGGTTGATAATTTAGGCCATGTAGCCATGTCTACTCAAGGAAGGAAATTTGGCTAGGCTATGCATTTTCATTAGAGTTCATGTGATTCGGATCATCCATCCTCGAGTTGTAGGAAGACTTGTTATAGGTCAATGGAGGATCTTTTCAAGGAGAGTTTCATGGATATCAATATGAAATCATCTTTATGGACTTCATTGATATATGTATGTATGTATTTATAAATGACAAGTATTCTACAAAGTTAATTGCAATTTTTTTGCAATTATCTAATCATATGGCATGTCCATTTGCTATGATATAATACCCCTTCATCAAAATGGTATGAATCATTCACTCCCATTCCTAATTTAGTAGTTGCACTAGCTTATTCTATGCTGTAAACTCACATGTAGGTAGTGTGGTGAGTTAATTTTATTTAATTATAGTATTGTAGACTTGTTGTGTTGTTTTTCTTTCTTTGTATGTTCATCTAATTACTTCCACATAGGTTTATATAATTTTTGAAAGGATATATAGATATGCCATATCTACTTTGGGTTAAAATATTCTATGTTTTCTCTAGCACTATGACTACACCCTTAAGCATTCCAGTTTCCACTCTTCTTATAATTAGGTGTTGTTTCAAGTTAATTTGGATTAAAATGTGAAATGTCTATTATTTTTTGTTCATTTTACATGTTTTTGAACTAATTGAACTCACTATAAATGTGTTATGCAGTCCACCATAAGAGTATTCCATGCTCCACCCGAACCCTAGGTTCCAATACTAACATACACTGTGCCATTTGGCACCACAATTCCTTTGAGTGTGCCACATTGGAATCAAGTACAATAATAGTTTTTCTTTTATATCTCACAGTTTTCTTTCTAATTCTATATTTTTTTAATGTTTAGCTTGAAATTTTTTAGTACATGACAAGGTTTGCACCAAGCCCCTTTGGATTTACATGTTTGTTAAGTACACAACACACCCCAAAATTTTAAAAAATTGGGTACTCACAAGTAAATTTTAGCAGTTTTTATTTTGATAATTTCATGCAGTTTAGCGAGAATCATTAGTTTTTAGAAACCTCCAAAAAATTTATTTATCTTTCTAAGTCCCAAGGATCTATTATGAGGTTGCTACAAGAGGACGCTACAAAGGAACAAGGTAATGTTAGGAGTACAACAGAGAGAACACCATAACATCAACTAGATCAAAAATCTACCAAGCTACCCAATGAAGTCATTGATTTGATTGAGGATGAGGAAATTTCCCTTAAATTGGTTGATACAGATAAAGAAGATGCTTCTAATTCAGGTGCTTATGTTGAAGAGGTTCCTTCTAAAGAATTGATCAAGTTCAAAATCCAAAGAGGGAGAAAGAAGTTGATAAGGGGAAAAAAAATGGAGAAGGTCTATACTCGAGGAATTCTTGAAAATATTATATCATGGGGTAACCAACCAATTCTATGTCGATTTAGAGTCAATTTCCTATAATATCTAGAGACATCCATTGTCAAAATAACACATAAGAGGAGGATGGTAGATGTATATATTGTTATGTTATGCTATAGAAGCGACTTTTCTAGACCTTAAAAGAGAAAAACTCAATGAGTTGATCTTTGTCAAAGTAGCAATTTTACATGGTAATATTAACAAAGCCAAGGGTGATGAGAGTGTAGAGACCTTGAGGAGAGAAATTGCATTACTAAAAAATGAAGTAAATTATTATAAATGATCTTGGGATATCATTACTAAATTCATAGAGGATATTTTGGATGAGGATATGAAGCATTGAATAAATAAATTCAAATGTGGAATGAGAAACAAGATAAGATACAGGATCAAATTGATTATATCAAAGAAATTCATAAATCTTGTGGAGAAGAATATTATGGCATCAAGCTTCTAATCAAGGAGGGACTATATAGAATGCAATGGGCAATAAAGTATTGGGGAGAATTGTTCAAGGAGTCACATAACCAAGTTAGAAAGAATTGGTCATCATGCCTACAAGTGTATAATTTTATATAGATGATACCATGTCTAAAATCCATCTACCTATTTTTAGCCAGACCAAGGAATTTCAACCAATAAAAGAGGTGTTAGCTTATTTCAATTAGATAGTTGATAAAATAAAGGATGACATCATAGGTATAACTTTTCCAGAGTGCAATCATGTTCAAAAATATCTTATTGGTGAAGTCACAACAACAACTAGATTGTAATTAACCGTTCTTAAATTAGAAAAATATATTGAACAGTTTAGGCATGAAAATGAAAGTTTCAGTTTACTGATGGATCAACACATGTTCCCTCCCTTACATCTAGGCAAGGAATTCTTTGAGTATTGGGAAATATATGATGTGGAACATGCACTTGTTGAATCACTTAGTCGACTAGAGTCATAACGACATGAAATATTTTTGTATTTTCTATTTTTTTCTCTATATTATTTTTAATATGTATTTTTCTTATAAATAAAAGGATCAACCTCTAGGAAAGGGTATTTTTTATCTGAGGAAACCTTGTGAGGATTGTAGAAGTGGATTACTTCAAATCTTAATTCATAAACTCCGTTTCGAGTCAAGACATTTTGGTTTTCTGATTTTTTGTGCATTTATTCATTATCGTGGATTATTCTACTATTTTTTTAAATGTCATGGGTATCTAGTAATAATTTTAGTATCGTTAAGATATCTTATATGTTTGACTGAGTTACTGGGTATTTTTAGTGAATAATTATTTTCTTTATTAATAATTCTTGTTTTTTGTTATCTTGTACTTGGAATACCATAGAATTATTTATGGGTGTTCTGTTGTTTTAGTTTTAATCCTTTATGTAGTTAAATAGTTTATGTTTCCTGAATATTATCTACTAGTAGTAAGTTCTCCATGGAATTATTTCTTAAGGAATTAAAAACTATAGATAAGCTCATTGACTATCTACAAAGGTTACTCTTGGTGATGAATTTCTTCCAACTCATTAGATTGATTTATTCTATACATTAATTCTTAGAAAACCATAAACCATAAAAATAATAGAAATAAATTTTAAATCCCATTAAATGGTTGTCATAGCATTAACCTGGAGGATTATTCCATACCAAAAAATTAAGAGTCTAATTGGGCATTTTCCTTGGGTTTAGTATCTACTGTTGAGAACTAGGAACCCATCCCTCTCAATAGAATTGGTGCTAGGAGGGAATATGTATGGAAATTCATACTAAAATATCGTCTTATGATAGTATTCCAAATCCTAAAGTTCAAAATTCTAAAAATCCTGCATCTCAAGATTTGAAAATCCTAGACCTAGTACTAATTCAATCTCATATGTATTATCACACAAGGAAGTGAACACTATTACATTATTGTTTTTCCTATAAGACCTTTTCTTCCTCATATAAGAAATACTTCTCAAGTGGTGACAAGTACTAAAGGTCACACTTTAGTTCATACATTAGAAGATTTAGTAGAATTATCCCCACAAGGAATTACTCAACCTTTTGTCTCGATTCCTCTAACTCCAATCAACCCTGATACTTCCCTAGTAGATCTAAACATTCAGATAGACAATCAAGTTCTAATTTTTATTTGGATCACTCATAAGGATCAGACTCATATTCTAACCACTCAAACATGGGTCATAACCAAAACAAATAGAATCAACCATGTTAGCTTGTGATTCTTTGGCTCTACCTGGCCATCTTCATAACATATCAAAGAATCCAAAGTGATTTCTTCCTAAATATGACTTTGAAGTAAGTGGTCTCCTACAACATCACATCAAGAATTTTATTTTAGCCATCAGATTAATGCACGTACAACATGAGGATGTGATATGCATTTTTTCCCTTACACTTTTGAAAATACAACATCTACCTGGTATTTTAATTTTCTAGTAGGAAAAATCACTAATTAGACTGAATTTCAAAAGGATTTCATAGATAAATTCAAAGGAGAAACCACCACTAGCCATGGGTTCTAAAGAGAAGGTTAAATATTTCAACCAAATATTCACCATGGTTTTAAACAAGTTCCAAGATGGAACTACTCTTGCAATAGAAATTCAAATTGAGGTGTATGCAAAGGTGTTACCTACAACAAATTCAATGTTTTTTAAATGAGTGACAAACAATACATTGCATTTAAATTTCAAGGAAGCTAAGATTATTGAATTCAAAATGAAAGGGTGTAAAGAAAATCATACCACATTGGGTAAGAAAGAGGTTATGACGCCAAAAAAAATATTATCCTACCTTGGCATCAACCAAAGAAGCCAATGAGACTAAATAAAAGGAGTATGTTTATATGGAAAGCATGCAACAACTTATTAAACAACTATCTAATGAGATAATATATATGAAGAGAAGTTTAGGGGAAGGGACTTCCAACCATAAACCATATAGAACTTTCTTAAAAATATTGTTTCCTCTTAAATCCATTGAACCACCCCCTTGTTGATCTAAAATATTGTCTTATGGTCTTTAAGTCAACCTCATAAGGGTAAATCCCCTGTGTTTTTAAAGAGGTGATACTCATCTATTTCAGATAACATATAAGAACATTAAAATGACTGAGAAAGGACTAGGCTTATTCTTGAAATAAATATTCACATGCAAAGAATACCTGAGAAAGGACCATGATTATTCTTGAAATAAATATTCACATGCAAAGAATAGCTGAGAAAGGACCAGGTATCTTGTAGAAAGAAAATATTTACAATATGTTACAATATTATAAATCAAAAGAGTATGTAGTAAAATAGGATGAAATTTCCATCACAACATTCATCAAAGTAGAACACAATATTCAACAAAAGGGAAAGGAAAGTATGGACTGCATATAACAGATAACTCTAAATTATCATTTCATTAAACCCAATAAATATTTCGATAGACACAAATATGAAATCTCACACTTAAATTCAAAGTCTTGAGAAATAAATAATGTCATGTCCCAAACTAGTTCTCTAGGAACCTCAAAAAATAATAGATGTCTTTAAATAAATAAAGAGTATTGTCTTGGGTTACAAATAAATTATATTTCATTTGTCCTTCAAAGACGACTGGGATGGGGATCACATGAACCATAAAATGAAAGAGAGACCTGGAAGACAAAATAAAAACAGTTAATGATTAGCCTTAGGTTTCACAGGTTACTGGGAACATAAAAGGATAAATGACAATTGACTGAAGAAGAGAGATGGAAAGGGGGAGACTAAGGTTTCTACTAGACTTATTGCGATGGAAATATTCGAACCTTTTACTTGATTTACGAGGCTTCTTTTGTAGATGGATGTTGTTATACTGGAGGTGGCATAACCATTGTAATTGCTTCATGTTGATTTTTCTCGACAATATTGAATAAGGCTTTTCTTAACCACTCTTGTTTGTAATACCTCATTAGAGAAACCGTTATTTCGTGCCTATTTTTTATTTCAAGTAGTACATTTTCAATTTCCCTTAAATTAATACTCAATTGGTGCAACATGTCCTCAATATCATCATTCTTTTTAATGTAACGGACAAACCACCTTTCCACCTGATCTTCAAAGAATTCAATTGAGTTACTAAAATCATTTTCCCATACAACTTTTAACACTTCAAGTTGTTCCAATAGTTTCTCTTTAGACATAAGTATGGTATCCATTAATAAATTTAGGCCGTCTAGTTCTTTTGTAAGATCAACAAGTTTTAGAAACATGTCACCTCTCTTGATTTTCATAACATCTAACTTAGATATCATTTCTCTTAAACTTTTAATCCTTTTCAACTAGCAAGCGTTGATTTTCTTCATTCAGATACTAGAGGGAAGTTTTTTTTCTCTTCTATGGGTGTCACTTAAACTTGAAACTTTTGTTGCAAACGTTCCCATCGCCTCCTTGTAAATACCTTTATCATTCTCTATATCCTTCTGGATATATTCTCTAAGATGCATAATTCTTGTTGAAAAATTGGTTGAACTTTGTGCTAGCTCCCAAATTTTATGGATTAGGTCTATTCATTTTTTATTTCCATCTCCAACATATTTTATCACATCCAATAATAGACTGGAGGAACCTTTCAACTTAATGCTTCTTCTTTGGATGTCCTCAATGGTAATTGTTGGTTGAATTGCAGTTAAAGGCTCAACAAACAAAGGTTTTGGAGTTAGAGATATCTCTACTTCCTTTATTTTTTATTTTAGAATTAAATTTTCTTTCTTGATATAAAAAATCGATTATTTTATTACTTCCCCGATTTCCTCGTGAAACTGTACAATTTTTGAGAGCCATGAAAATCAATTTTTGATTTCCATTTTTCAGACACTTTCTTATTTTTTAGGTTAACCTTCTATAATAACAATTTCTTGGAATTTTTATGGTAGGTCACGTGGTGAAGTGTGACAGATTATTCTTCAACTATCTCTGGTTCTTAAGTAACCAGAGCCTCAACAATTTATTGAGTTTCCATTAGTCATTGTTATGATCGGCTAGGTTCTTTTGACACTTCATCTACATCCATAGCTCATGGAATTTCTTCAATTTCAGGTATTTCCAATCCTGTTTTTTGAGTCTCTCTCTTTATTTTAGCAGAAGTATGCACAACATATGATTTTTCCAATTTTTTCTTCATAGGGTCTTTGTCACCACAATCATTTGAATTTTTGGCAATTGTTTTTCTTGTTTCCAGACCGTTACTTCTTGGTTGTTTTTCAGCAGGAGTACTTCTCTGTGAAACACTAGGTGAATTGGGTTTTTTTTTATTGCTTCTCTACCCTTTTGTTTGTAACACTCATTAGTGCTAGCTAACTCTTCGATATTTTTTTTGGCTTCATCAACTGAGGCCTCGAGGAGATTTTGATTGTCTCCTACTCCTTCCTTGAATTGTTCATATTTACAAAAATAAGAAAAATATCCCACCAGGGACATGTATGCATAAAACAAATCCTTAGGGTCGAAACCCTTGATGCATTTATCTTCATTTAGGCCAAGTTGGTCAAATTGTCCTGTAAATTTATCCAAGTGAGAAATATGCTTGAAAACAATTTCTCCGACTCTCCAAGATAGTGGAATGAATTGATTCGTTCTTTTTTCATTAGTTAAGTGTTCCCAACACTTGTATTGTCTACATAATTCGATAACAAAGTGTCTATTAGATACATAAAAGGGGAGTAAGAAGGGTTTCCCTTGGAAACCGAATAATCTTAGAACATTGAAATCATTTGTAGTCTCAAAAATTCCTTTCTCTGCAAGAAAGGAGGTAGCGTCAAGTGACAGTATTGATGTGTTAGGAACAAGGATTAATTTATTGGAATCAAAAATAAAATTGTGGACCGGGTAGAAATAATATTGAGATTTGTGTCTCCTTAAGGCTAGATACCAGAAAGAGACTAGTTCCACCTTGAAATCAACACTTCTTTCCCTCGTCAAGTCTTCAAATATGTAGCAGTAGGCTATGGAAAATACCAAATATGAATTCATACAAAAATTTTGGGTTCTTCTCAAACCACTCAGTTGAAATGAAATTTCATTTGAAATAATCCATCCCCAATCAATCAGGGCATATTCATGAACAAAAAAGTGAAGAATATAAACAATATATTTTGGCACAAGGGATGTGTATTATAATCTAATTATACTAAATTTTTTTTTTAGGAGAATTCTCTATAAGGGTATTTTAAATAAATTACCTCAACTTGAGAGGAATTGCTATTAGTTCTCGGACTATCCAGATAGCTCTCGAGGAGGTGTGCTCCCCCTCTGTGTTCCTTCATAAATTCATTGACTTCCTCATTCTTGAACTGGATGGTCGGTTTTGGGATTCACAAAATTCTCATGAAAACCAAAGGATTCAAGGAGATGGACGACTTCCCCTAAACTTGAATTATTCTTCTTTCTACATTAAATTTTTTTCTGCACCAGAGAACTAGATCTTTGAAATCCGTCACCTCAGGTACACAACAAACTAATGATATACCTGAGCTCCAAACTTGGTTTGTTTCCTTCTTGATGGGAGGGAGATCCTTATACCACTTGTAATATTGTGACCATTCGAGCTTGTGATCTTCATGTCCAAGATTTTTTAGTGTATCTCCACGATGGAAATCCTTTCTCATACTTGACATAATTTACATTGCTTTCTATTCTTACAAATAGGTGGATCTATTGTCGATATAACCCTTTTAAAACATGGAATATTGATCATTTATTAAGTTTACCACATATTGCTTTGATTATTAACCACCATAACTCTTATTTCAAAGTTTTTGAACTTGTACGGTAAGATTTAGAATTTATTACAAAGCTTTACATTATCTTCACCACTTTAATAATGATATTGTGTTCACACAAGTGGTGTTTGACGTGGTGGAAGGGAAATAAATGCAATCAAGAAATGGTGATGTGATGTCAAGGAATATGGAAAAATGGTTAAGTATGGAAGTTCGAAAAGGGAAATGGGGAGTGAAATATGGTGAATGAAGTATTGCTAGATGTGGAACATGAAACATGGGAAATGAAAAAGGTAAGAAGAGATGAATCTGGCATCCATAATGAGAAAATACGCTAATTTTGAGAATAATCCATCATGCAGGTCACAAAAGTCAATGGGTTGTTTTAGAGAATATTATATTGTGGGCTATGGAACTTAGGCATGAGGGAAAAAGGTAAGTGGAGAAGACGTTTGTCCCGCATCCACATTCAAAGAAATGGCTAAGTGTAAAAATGTAAAGAGTGCAATTTGGAAGACACATAGGTAAAAAAGGTCATTTTGAGTGTTGCATGACTGCGGGTTATGGTACGTGAGGATTTGCGGGATAAGAATGGGTTAGTATCCCACAACATATAAAAATTACTAAGTGTTGGTATTGAAAGAAAGGAAAATGAAACTAAGTAAAGATACACGGGTTTGTGAGTTTGTATACCTGGGAATTTGATGGTATCCTGATCTGCAACCCACATTTCAAAGAGAAAAATGACTAAGTAAATAATATACAAAGAACAAAGGAAGAAAAAGGAAAAATACTAAGGATGGATATGTATGTACTAACATTGATTGATGAATGTAGATCAACACCCTTGCAACTATAAATATCAAATTAGAAGGAGTAGTGATGGATAACTATTGAAATTATCACCAAGCCAATAATTCTAAGAAAAATTTCCCACAATGGATAAATACAATGAATTTGGTAGCCAATATATATTTGGATGGATGTGTGCAAGTAGAAGAAACCAATGGACAAATAGAGGGAGATGTTGAAGAAGAATCCCTAAAGCTTGCTATTGAGATAGACATGGTATTGTGGGATATGCTTAATTATCATTGTCATTTATTAATTATTAGTATTTGTTTCTTTCTCCACAAATTGGATTGTTTCATATGAAGACTTCGATGTTTCCTTTTCGATAAGTTGTTCTAACTTATTTTCCAGTGACTTCTTTTCACCTTTTAACTTTCTAATCTATGAAATCAAGTTTCGATCGTGATTATTGAGGTGAGAAATTTCTTCATTTTTATCTATGATATCTTTGTAAAATTATTTTTGCATCTTTTTAAACTTTTGATTGTATTGAAGGATCACCTTTGAGATATCTTTAAGGTCTTTTGATGTTACCGAATTTGACTCCAATTTAAAGTCCTGTAATAATATCTTTTTCTTTTTATAGCAGAATGTCATAATATTCTTCTTCATGTTCCCTAGTGCTTCCACCCAGGTTGAACCCATAATTATGTCACTATAATCACAAAATAAGGATCTAATAGTGAATTGTGATACAAAGGTATAATCTCCAATGTTTAGTTGTAGATTGCTTATGTCATATTCTTTTTCATTCCCCAAGTCTATCTTTTCAGTTATATTTGGCTCAAGAATCAATAATTGGTTATATTATTTAACACTAACATAATTACTATCCTTAGTAGGAGAAACAAAAATAGTAATGTCTTTCCCTATAAGTGTCCCTTTGATTCTAAGTAGCATTGCAACACGTTTTTTGAATTTTTAGGAAATCTTCTTTTCTCCCCATTATTGGACTCCATTTGTTTTCGTTGAAAAATTGCAATGAGTAATACCTTTATTATTATGATTATATACCCCACCAATAATTAATTGGATGCAAAAAGTGTGAAGGTCCCACTTTTTCGATAATAATTGGTGCACTTATTCAATGTTAAGTTAGATACTTGGACTATAGAGTGCCCCCTTCTTATTTATATTACTTTGACTTTGATTATTGTTTTTTCTTTTACTTTGTAATTAATATTTCCTTGTATTCACTTAGTATAACTTAAACTCTTATCTTCTCTTGATTGAAACATTAAGAACTATTTTTATAACCCTTTTATTATCTCTTTCACTTAATGATAATAGAGCTTTATTAACCCTTCTCCTTGGTATGAAATACAAAAGTACTTTATTTTTTTCTTTTTAAAGCCTTGAATTTGAAATTCTTCCTTTCACTCTTCTCTCACTTTCACCTCTTATAACTTCCTTGTTATAATTCAAGATATACATTGGTCTTGAAATATAATCTCTCTCTCTCTCACACACACACACAATTTGATTTAGGCCCTTGGTAATTTTCCTTTTTCCTTGGTATTAAAAAAAATGCTTTCAATACCCTTATGTCTTCCTCTTTATTGTGGAATTTGGAATATAATAAAATATAATACACCTCTTTTAAATTTTTTTTGAATGGGACCTTCATTATAATTTTATAATCTCTTTCACTTGAACTTTTGTATTTATCCGTTTAATATCTCTATTGGGATAATGAATTACCTTAGTAATTAAAGAGTTCTTTCATTGACTGTCAACCTGGGGAAGGTTGGGGTGAAAATTCTTGCAAGATGTCATGCATTGTATGTGTAGGATACAAGTTCTTATCTTGCATTAGTTTGTCTAGTATGCTTCTATGAAAAAAAAATTGCAATGTCAATCAACAAAGAATCAAATGCTTATAACTATGTACTATGTTCAAGCAATTAAATAGAAAACCAATCTACAAATAATCAAAGCTACATGGAGGTATGTAATCTATTGAATTCACGCAAAGCTAGCTCAATCAATCTTGGAAAATGTTTATGTACTTAAACACTAATCATGCCACTGGGACCCTGTGTTGGACATGCAGTCTTGAAAACAGATTTTGCAGTTTCGATAAAGTGTTGAGGAAAAATCCTAAGTATATGAAAAGTGCATGAAGGAAGAAGGAAAGCTAGAGAGTGTGTAATTGAGGTGCAGAAGAAGGAAAGTGCACAGAAGGAGGAAAGTGTGCAAAAGGAAGACAACACATAGGTCAAATAATAAAGCTAGAAGAATAAAGCAAGGAAATAAAGCATAACAAGAGAATGACAACTCGACATTCCAGAAATAGAAGAACAACAAAAAAACAACATGAGGGTTGAAAAGAAGAAGAAAGGCATCAAACAACCAGTTAACTGAGTTGGACATGCATTGTAATGGGACATTTTTGGGATGGATAGATTATGGTTTCTATCCCTAGCTTTGGTATAAAAATTTAACGAGTTGGGAGATTAGGTGTTGGTTCAAATAGGTATTATATTGATGAAGTTCAGTTATGATAGATTAGGTTATGTTACAGTTTAATTGATACTAAGTTCCATATTTCTTGAATGTAGTAGTTGAGGGTTGAGAAGGATGAATAAATGAATGAAAAATATATGTTACAAAATCCTTTGTTGTTTGTGTTTCTATGTTTGATTATGAATACTATTTGCATGCATCATAGAATAACTTCATACGATAGTTAAGAATGGTGAAATGATTCATGGTTGTGACAGTAACAAATATATACAGTAAACTGGAATATGATAAGTACAAGAATCTGACTCATGAGTAAGTTAATAACAAAAAAAAAATAGAGTTATGCACACAACATAATAAGGAAGAATGAACTGAATGTTTTCCTCCCATTCGCTTACCACTGTAGAAGCATGGTTTGTGCAGTCCCCATAGATACCTCGAGTGAGACTTCATCTGCACAAGCAGGTGATGCCGAAAGGGCGAGTGCATGGTGAGTTTTGTTGGTCTTAGATAAACCAAACCTTGAGTCTTACAACCTACGCACATAATAGCGCCAACACATTGTTTTGTTGCCGAGACTGAGACTTTGCAATTAAGGGGATGTTTTGGAGGCTGACTAAGAAGGATATATCAGAATGGTTGGAAATGAAGGAACAAGAATTTGCACGACAAGAGAACATAAACCCTTAGATGAATGAAATGAAATGGATGCAAAGGTATGTTTTCACATATTTGCATGAAATTTTCTTTGGTGAATTCCTAGTTATTCTGATAGAGTGGCCAAAAATATTGGTGGAGAAAATTGGAAGCTTCAATGGCACAACACCAAGGAATTAGACTCCCAAATTGGTAATACAACTGAATTATGTAAGTAACCCAACTACTTGAGAAGTTTATTTTTGGTTGGATAATGTACTAGGTCGTTATGTTACAGAGTTTGCAGTAGATTGTATTTAGTCATACAGTGTCACAAAAAGGGATGTTTTAAAAGGTCAATGTCGGAGGTTCTTGAAGTGATGGTAATGGAATTTGACTACTAAGGGGTTTGTGCACATAGGGGAACTGAGGGATGACAGAAGGATCTCTTAAGAGAAGGAAGGAAGGAATGGAAGAGGTAGGGAGGGACTGAGGATGCAAGAAGAAGATATACTAGAGGAAGGATATGAGTTTGGAGAGATTGCACAAATGGATGAGGTACAAGAGGAAAAATATTGAGGCTGAGAGAATAGAGCCATGCAATGAGCCAAAGGGGAGAGAACCTTGCGCACTAGTCTGAATTGTGGAGGTACCATACCTAGGGGAAGAAAAAGAAGAGTTCTAGTCCATTCCAATAATATAAGAGCCAACAATTCCTACTCAGACAAGATCCTGCGTCGAATCCACGACCCCGTGTGCATCACCACAATTAGAGGTAACGTTTGAAGATTTGTCAAGAGCAATTGTAGTTAGCCAAGAAGGACTGAGTAGTAGTAGTCAAAATAGTGGAAGTAGTGTGCAGAGTCAGAATCATAGTCAACCGACATTAATAAGAGGAGGTACTACATCAAACAACATGAACAAGGTGTATAATACTCTTAGGCTTCCTAAGTTCCAAGGAATTGGGTCAGAGGACCCAGAACAACACTTGTTTGTTTGCGAGATGATTTGAGTCACGAAGAACGTAGAGGATGACGTTGTGAATATTATGTAGTTAGTGACAACATTTAGAGGTCATGCGCTAGTAACAAAGTTACAGACTTAACGAGAATTGTGACCTCAAAATGAGAACTCTAGCCCTTAAAACCCATATTTTTGCATAAAAAACATAAAAATCAATCCCCAAATCAAAAAGTGGTGCTACCAGTAGCACCATTTTTTTAAACGGGGTCAAAATTAGAACATTTTTCAAACATGGCCTTCAAAACTCAGATAGTATCTCAGAAAAGCCTTTAAATCAACACTTAAATAAAAAAAGTGATGCTACGTAAAACAAAATGTTTTTTTCTAAACGTGAAAATCATAGCTCTTTATGACCTAATTGAAATTGTGACATTGACACAAAATCCCTACACAAATAAACAACCCAAAATTGGACCCCAAATGGTCACTTGAAAATTTATTTACAATTTTTTTTTTATTTACATTTAAAAATAAGTAAATGGAAAGGACAAAATCTTCTCAATTTTTTTTTTTAAATGGTCAAAAAACACATTTAAAAAAATATATTCAAAATTCAATTTAAAAAAAAAAAGATTAAAAAACAAAGTGAAAAAGAAAAATAACTAAAAATAAAAAAAAAAATGAAAAATTTCCTCCAAAAACAATAATTTACAAAAACTATACATTTTTTTATACAAAAGAATTATTAAAAAACCATTAAAACGTGAAAAAAAAAAATACTTGAAAAAGGCAAAAACAAACAAAATTCAAAATTCAACAAAAAAATGTCTAAAATAAAAAATATTCAAAAAATAGTAAAGTAAAACTTTAAAATTAAAATAAAAGACAAAAAAGTAAAAAATATTTTTGAAAACAATATTTAAACGAAAAAAAAAAGTAATTTTAATAAAATCAATAACAAAAGAATAAAACTAAAATTTTAAAACCAATTTTAAAGTAAACTTCTAAACAAATTTAAAGAAATAGGAAACCATTTTTTTTTTAAATTAAAAACAATTATACAATACAAAACCTATCAATTTTAATTGAAACTAAAGTAAAAAAGATAAAAAAGAAACTCAAATATAAAAAAAATTAGTAACATTTAAAACAAAAAAAAATAAAAAACATAAAAAACAATTTTACAATTGAAATAACAAAAATACCAAAACCATTTTTTTTTTTAAATTATAAACACTATATATTATTGGGGTGTGTGGGGGGCGATGTTGCCTGTGGGGCCAGGGCTTAGCGCGTGGGGGCTAGAGCGATGCCCGACATTGCCCCCCATGGCCTCCCATCACCGGTGCATATAGTTTTTTTAATTTGTTTTTTTTTTATACAATTTTACATATTTTTAAGTTTTTTTAATAAAAAAAATATTTTTTTTTTGTGATTTTATGTTTTTTTATTTTGTATTAAAATTTGTATTTTAGGTGTTTTAATTTGGTTTCTTTAATATCTCTCTCTCTCTCTCTCTCTCTCTCTCTATATATATATATATATATAGAGAGAGAGAGAGAGAGAGAGAGAGAGAGAGAGAGAGAGAGAGAGAGAGAGAGAGAGATTTGTTTCTCTAACATTTCTAAAGTTTTTGGACCATAAATTTGTTTTTTTACCCTTTTTTTCGTTTTCGTTTTTCTCGTTTTAGCTTAGTCTATATATATTTTTTGTCCCCCCTTTGTTTTTTAAGTTTTTCTTTAATTTTTTTTATAATCTAAATTTTCTTTTTAAATTTAAATTTTGTTTTTTAATTTCAATTCTTTTATTTTTTTTAGTTTTTAATCTATAAAAAAAATGAAATATATTTTTTGATTAAATATTTAAAAATAGTGTTATTTAACTACAATGATTTTCTAAGCATTGAAGTAAAGGTAAAAAATGTGTTAAAGATGATATTTTCCACTATATTTAAAAAGCATGGAACCATAAATTAATTAAAGAGACGCAAAATCTTAATTTCAAAAAAGTAATTGTAAAAAATATTTTTAAGATTGAAAGAAGCATGGAAAAATGACTAATAACATTCTTGAGAAAAAAAAGATTAGAAGAATTTGAAAATAGATGGAAAAACAAGCATTTAAAAAAATAACGTAGAAACATTATGGATTATAAAATATAAAATATATAAAAAAACACCTAAAAAGGGAGGGGGGGTGCTAGCGGTAGAACCATTTTTAAAAATGGGGTTAAAAATGTGACCCCCCCAAAAAAAAGAACTCTGTAGAGTTCTCGTTAAGTTGATAACTATGTTCAGTATGGTATATGAAGTTACATAGAACCATTCCTACAGGACAGGCCATGACGTGGAAGAGATTAATAAATCATTGTTGAAGGAGTTTAAGAAGCCAAAGTCGGAGTCGCAGTACATCACACGATTGAAGGAGATCAAACAAGTAAAAACATAGTCAGTATGAGATCACAACCAAAGATTTAAGGATGTGATGGGTAGATTAACTTTCCATATTCCAAATCAAGAGCACCAATAATGGTTTATTGCAGGGCTTCTACCACACATTCGCAGGCCATTGATCCAACACAAGGTTGCATCGCAGCCCAAGGCACTAAATATTGTGATGAAACTAGAGTCATATCTAGTGGGAGACGGTGGAGGAATGTTGCAAGTTCAAACAAATTTGGCTGCATTAAAAATTCAATTGGTAGAAATGACAAAGAGAAAGGAGAAATGCGAGAAAGTTTGGTGTACAAAATGTAGGACTGAAGGCCACCACAAGAAAAAATTTCCAACATTAGTGCAATATTTGGCGACAGGAGCACCAAATCCCTTGCTGGGAGGAGGATAGTATGATATATGTAAGAAATGAGGCCATCATCCAACTGAGTGTCCACTACTACAGAAGTAACAGAGTACGCCAAAGAACTTGTTTTTCAATTTTTGCAAATCGGTAGGACATGAGGAGAAAGATTGTCGTGCATTTGACTTAATGAGGGAGTGCACATCTGATATGTACATGATCTAAGAAAAAAATGTTTTAGTAGAAGAGGGGCGTCCGAAATACAACAATCAAAGAGGTTTCAATCAAGTGAACAAAGGAAACTTTAGCTGAGGCCGAGGTAGAGGGAATTTTGGAAGAGGAGGAAGAGGACTGATTATATGTTACATTTGTAATCAACATGGACACTTGGTCTGCGACTGCCAAAATCCATGTATGACATGCACGTATTGCAAATCACTCGATCGTTCGACATAATATTGTCCCCAACTAGTTGCAAAGTGGTAGGATAGAGGAAACTAGAACTCGAATTTGAATCAGAATGTGTAGATGATATCGGCTGAAAGACGCAATGAAGGGCTCAAAGTAGTCGTTGTTATGTGCATAGGAGCTAGAACATGCACTGATAGGAAAAATTAAGGAAAGAAGATTGAACAATGGGTAAGATAGTCAACAGGGCTTATACCAGCCTTTGATCCTCAATGTTAAGCCCTAATATTGGCTCATTACCCCTTAATTGGGGCATATTAGATTAGTAATGCTATTTTATTTATGTCGGCTTTAGGCCATTAGTTGTAATTTAGATTAGTAATGTTATTTTAATTATGTCGGCTTTAGGCCATTATTTGTAATTATACCTCCTAGTCTCCTATATATACCAATGAGATATTTTCATTTTGAATCATCTTGTACTTGAACATTTAAGTGGGGTAAAAGGAGGTTGCCCCCTCGAAGAGGCTTATTATCTGATATTATCTCTTTTTCAAGGTGTTGATTAATTTTCCTGAGGTTTTTATATGCTATATTGATGTTTGGTTCTTAACATATGGTATCAGAGCTCAAGGTCTTGGGGTTTCGCTGCTACATCTGAGACACCGTGGAATTTTCGCTATAATTTTTTTTCTACAACATTTCAGAAGGA
>ML780748.1:285920-311974 GCA_009831015.1 Picea engelmannii
TCTTGTACTTGAACATTTAAGTGGGGTAAAAGGAGGTTGCCCCCTCGAAGAGGCTTATTATCTGATATTATCTCTTTTTCAAGGCGTTGAGTACTTTTCCTGAGGTTTTTATATGCTATATTGATGTTTGGTTCTTAACACTCAACAAGAAAATGAGACATATAAAAGGGAAAGGAAATAAGTACTCAAAATAGATTGGGGAGCATAAACGCCAGTGACACTTCATGAAGAAGATCGTGCAATGTTGGAGAAGCCAACGGGGAAGGTAAATACCCTAACAAAATTCTTGAGAAATTGTGTATAGCTAATGAAAGATGAGGCTGCGTTGAGTACACTATACAACATGATTGATCACCGCACAAGAGGAAGGGATACTCTTGTCGCACAAAGGATGGTAAATCAGGTACTGCACAGGAAGTGAACCAATGAAGAATTCATATTCAGTGTGCAGATTGGAGAGTATGATGTGGATAATATTATTTTGGACTTAGGTTCTGATGTGAATGTGTTACCTAAGAAGGCATGGGATTTTATGGGAAAACCAAAGTTGGTATGGTATCTTGTTCAACTAATGCTAGCGAATCAACACAAAATAGTTCTGATTGGTCAATTGGGAGGACTACCTGTGAACATAGATGGGGTGCGCAATGTGGTAGAATTTATAGTTATTGAGATTGTGGACGATAGACAACCATATCTAGAACTGATGGGACTAGAATGGGATTATGATAACCAAGAGATCATAAACTTGAAGAGGAGGGAGGTGATATTTGAAGTTGGAGATTTGAAAGTAACTGCACCCTTGGACCCATCAGAAGGAAAGAGATACATAGAACCAACAAGAGGGAATGACATTGACAATTTATATAACATGACTGCACAAATGGAGGATGATATCAACCTGAAAGAAGATGGTGTGTTGAGTTGGTGAAGTATCAGTTCACTTGTGTTTGATTTTAAAGAAGGTCTAGAGCATTGGAAATAGAGAATGCATGAAGTGTCAACTAGACGATGTGCGTGCATTACTCGATTTGTGCATTGGATTGGAATAGAGCTATGTGACCCACCCAGGTATGATGAAATAACTGATACAAGTATGTTTTTAAATGTATTTGAGTTGCAGGTACCCAAACAACAAAGGTTGTTAGCACTGGATGTGGTATTAAAAGTGACTCTAGCCAGATGGTGGGATGCACACAAAGAGGGAATAGAAGACTGATTACAATGCAACAGAGTAATGAAAATGAGGTTTGGAACTAAGGGAGAAAACATTGCGTAGAAATATACAGGGGAGAGTGACCCAATAGGTCATGTGGAACAGTGTAGGGCATTCTGAGATTCATTATCAGAGACAGAGTGGATGAAAAAAATTATACACACACTAGACACAATTCCAAAGAACTTGTATTTGGAGTTGGAAATGCGTAGGGAGACAAAAGATGGGAAGAATTGATCCAGAGGTTCAAAATCACGTTTACATTTGAGCACGAATCTCCATCCATAGATGCAGCACTATAGGTGATTCAAATGAAGATATTCTTAGAAGAAGAGATGATGGAGGTGATATCATTATGCAGTGAGCACAAAGCCAAGATGGCTATCCATGAGATACTCAAATGTTATACCGTAGCCAAGGAAGAATATGATGAACAAGATCCTAGGAATCTATAGATACTTGAGACAGAAGGAGAACGAGCCATAGAAGGGTCAAAGATCGAATCTCACGCATATACATAGTCGATAAAGATGAGGAAGGTAAACATTGGGATGACAGAGAATCCCAAGTGTGCGTAGATAGGGGACTATTGGAGTGAGAAAACATTTGAGAAGATTGAAAACTTACTGCAAGAATACTGAGATCTATTCCCAATGAATTTCTTAGAGATGAAGGGAATAAAAGGAGACTTAGAAATGATGAAGATCCCATTGAAACCAGGAGCTAAGACAGTGCGCCAGAGGCCTTATAGGATAAATATGAGGTATAAGGAGAAGGTAAAAGCTGAAATAGATAGAATGTTGGATGTAGGAATAATTGAACCGGTAGAAGAATCTGAGTGGATCATTCTGATGGTGGTGCAGGACAAGAAGACAAGAGGAATCAAGATTAGCGTAGATATAAGTAAGTTAAATGATGCATACTTACATGACCCATTTCCAACACCATTGACAGATGAGGTACTGGAGAATATAGGAGGATAGGAAACTTACTCTTTTATAGATGGATTCTTCATCAGATAAGAATCATGCAGAAGGATCGATACAAGACCACTTTTGTGATGGAATGGGGAAGTTATAAGTACACAGTTATGTCCTTTGGATTGAAGAATGCCACTGCGGTGTTTTCCAGGGTAGTAGTTGCAACATTCGAGGAGTTCATCCATAAGTTCCTAGAATTCTACTTGGATGATTGGATGGTATTTAGTCTACTGAAGGATCATATAGAAGTTCTTAGACTTATGTTGGATCGGTGCAGATAATGTTAGATTTTTCTGAACTTGAAGAAGTGCATTTTTTGTGCACCGCTTGGAATTTTGTTGGGACATGTAGTGTGCAAATAGGGACTATTGGTAGATCCAACTAAGATCACAGTCATTTTGGAGTTAGAACCACCTACATCAGTCAGACAAATAAGGGTGACATTGGGTCATTCGGTTATTATAGGAAATTTATCAAGGGATGTGCGCAGATTACATCACCGATGGAGAAGTTACTAAATAAGAAAGTGAAGTTTCAATGTAATGAAGACTATCAAAGGGGGTTGGACACCCTGAAACAGAAGTTGGTGACCGCACCAATTTTAATTTTTTTAGATTGGAACAATGAGTTTAATGTACATGTGGACGCATTGTACATAGCATTGGGCATAGTAGTATCCCATCCAGGAGAAGGAGACATAGATCACTCGATTTCTTTTGCAAGTAGAAAGCTATTTATATCAGAGAATAACTATACAACCACAAAATGAGAAGGATTGGTGATGGTCTATGCACTACATAAATACATGCATTATCTATTGGGGTCTCACTTTAAGATGTATAAAGACCATTCTGCATTAAAATACTTAGTCAACAACCATTGTTGGGGGGGGGAGAATATGCAGGTGGCTCTTAATATTTCAGGAATATGATTTTGAAGTCATAGTGAAACCAAGGAAGCTGAATGCAGGATCAGATCATCTATCATGCATATTGTCAAGGGAAGATGTAGGAAATTTAGATGACAAATTCCTAGATGCACAATTATTTGCATTAAGGATGGCAGATGATTAATTCTCGGGCATTGTACAATTTCTAAACACATGCATGGCTCCATCCGAGATGATTGTAGCACAAAAGAATCAATTGGTGGTGAAAGCAACAGATTATTAGTTGATTGCAGGGAATTTATACAAGATGGGTGCAGATGGAAAACTAAGACATTGTGTGTTGAAGCATGAAAGGTCGATAATACTTGAATAAGCGCACGATGGAGTTTTTGGAGGACATTACGCAGGGAAAGTAACTACACATAATATGTTTTTCACAGGTATTTGGTGGCCTACACTTCACAAGGATGTGAAGGAATACTTTAAGTCATGCGATGTATGCCAAAGAGTGGGAAAGCCATCTAGGAGGGATGAAATTCCTTTAAATCCACGGGTTACGTTTCAAGAATTTGAGAAATGGGCCATAGGATTTGTGGGGCCAATCGACCTAGAAACAAGAATATCAGGGGCAAGGTATATCATTACTGCAACAAAGTATTTGAAAATATGGGTAAAAGCAACCCCAGTTACAAACTATTCTGGGGAAATTTTTGCACGGTTTCTATTCAAAAATGTAGTCACAAGGTTTGGATATCCATGCATATTACTCAGTGATCAGGGGACACACTTTCTAAACAAAACAATTGCAGCATTGACCGAGGAGTTCCATATTTATCATCAAAAGAGTACCCCATATCACCCTCATGCCAATGGAACCGTGGAAGCTTTTAATAAGATCTTGGAGAATTCCTTGACAAAGATTTGGAATGCAGGTAGATACGATTGGGACTTAAGAGTTCCTGCAGTATTATGGGCTTACGTGACTACAAGTAATAAGTTGACAGGATATACACCTTTCAGGTTGGTCTATGGGAAAGAAGCAGTAATGCCAATGGAGTTTATTTTTCCTTGGTTGTGCATTGTAGAAATCATAGAGCTATCAGATACTCATGCAATAGAGGAGAGGTTGTCACAATTAGTACAACTTGAGGAGAATCGGTTTGTTGCAGGATTCCATCAGCAGGTTCAGAAAGATAGAGAGAAGGCTTGACATGATCAATACATTAAACAAAAGAAATTTCAAATTGGAGATTTGGTATCACTCTATGACATCAAGTATATGCAACATCTAGGGAAGTTTCGAATGCACTGGTTAGGACCTTATGTGATTCATCAACTAACAAAGATAGGTGTTGCATGGTTTGAAACCTTGAATGAAGAATCCTTGGAAGGAATGGTGAATGGAAGTCGGATGAAACTCTATAAAGACGCCCGACAGGATGCACAGTAATTTAAGCGACATTGAAATACATGTATTATAGTAGTTGTATCATAGTAGGCAAGAAAAATAAGGAAAAAAAATAGAAAATAGATATAGGGAAAATAAAAAGAGCGTTCAAGTACCAAGGAATAAGAATGTGCGCAGAATGAATGGTCATCACACATCAACATAGCATTACACAAAAATAGGAGATGTGACGCACACGGGATAGACTGTGATGCGTACAATATAAAACAACAATAAATGAATGTGCAGTTTGGCAATGACAAGATCGTTACAAAAATTAAAGCATGGAAATGATGGTTACAGAGTGGGAGTGACAAGTCATAAAAGCATCGTATAAGTCTTAAATGGGAAAATCCATCAGAAATCATGACAAATTGACAGTACGAGGGATAAATATCTCGATGGATTTTGTAATCAAGATGCAATTATGGAACAATTCAAAAACCATGGTGGTGAATTGGAAAAGTTAGTTAAGGTAGGATGGGACAAGTATGGTCATCACGAAAGCACAAAAACATAAGAAGATTGTTAGTTGTAAATAATTCTTTCATATCAATGAGAGATAATAAGAGCAAACAAGAGAGAACTAGAGAACAAATCCGAGCTACAACTTCCAGAGAAAACACACAATGCAAGTTTAGGAACCTATCGCCCAAGATGAATGGGGAAAGATCCACTAGCGGTACCACTGGTCCCCCCAAGGATGAGTAGGGAAGGATATATGCTTGGAAAAATTGTCAGCCTCAAGTTTGTGGATCATGACATTACCGATGAACAACCATTTCTAGATTTGGCTAGGGAAAATTACTCATGCACCAAGAGAGTATCATATGCAGGGGATTGCATCAATTCCAACATATACTTGCATGCATATTTGAACATATTCAATTATAGGTTCGGGGGTTATGAACACTGCATGAAATTAAATGAGAAGGAAATGGATCAGGATCCCACTGAAAGAGAATTTTCTTGGAAATTAGATTCGTATGTGGTGCCCAAACTGAACTTGAAGGATTTACCAAGGGGCACAAATGAAGAGGAGGATGTTATCAAGCTCAAGAAAACTCAACAGATTATCGAAAAAGAAAACGATTATAGGAAGATGAGGCTTAACATAATTATTTCGACTGATAGAAGAAAGTCTTTTTCCATGGGAAAGAGGACCCTTGATGTCGATGTCTAGACTTAGGTCGCCATTTTGTAGGAAGAGGCCTTCAAGAGTGAGAAGGAAGAAACTCTAAGGATTATTGTGAAGAATCATAAGGAATAGGAGGATAAGGAAAATAATGTGTTCAAGGAAAAGGATGAATCCAGGAGCATGGCGAAGAAGACGCAAGAAACAATCCAAAAGTTGTATAAAGAAATTGCAGAAGTTCCCCTAGTAGTCAAAGCACCTATGGAGGGACAAGTGAAAATGATCGATGAATTCATTAAGGGATTCTGATCATAGATAATAGAGTTAAATATAAGGATCATGCCAAGATCGTCACCATAGGTGCATGAAGGAAGAACAAGAATGACAACCACAACAATTGCCAACATCAAGAATATTGAGGGGGATTGTGTGAAACTTTGTGAGTAGAATGTGTAGGTGTGGATAGATTTGAATGAAGACCCGGATATGAAGGTTATAGAGGCAAAGATAAGAGAGGCACAAGAAAAAACACAACAAGTAGTAGAAAGAGAAGCTACACTACCCCCAGTAGCGTGCATGTCAACCATTCGAGCTCAACGATAGGCACAGGTAGAAGTGGAGACAATGAGGGATTAGAAAATGATCTTGCAATAGAGACTAGGACCACTGCAAGAAGAGGAACTGCGGGTAATTGGAGAGTTGGCTACAGTGCAGGGTAGGTTCAAGCAAACAATGATGTAAGCAGAGGACAAGATTACAAACTTGACCGCGCAAGGAGAAAAGGAGATAACATCAACATGGGCCGTAATCATCAAAGAAGAAGAAAGGCATCGAACAACGAGTTAACTGAATTGGCCATGCATTGTAATGGGATATTTTGGGGATGAATAGATTAGGGTTTTGTTGAGAACTCAACACATCCTAAAAGATTTTGAAAAAAATATTTCTTTTTGGGTACCGATTATCATTTTTTGAGTCAGAGTCAGTATTGTGGGATGGATGAATTTATATGTTGTTATTGAGTCTTGTTATCGGTTATTATTTGTTGTCTTGAATTTATTTAAGAATTGATATTTTTTAGTAACATGGCATGAAAGGCCTAAAATTTGGGTCTATAATACAGTTCTTTAACATCCCTGATATGTTTTTTGGCATTAGCGAAATCCAAGATATAAATCACAAATGCGGACAACCATAACAAATATTCAATCATCGATCTCCAATACATTTTCGGCATCGACGAAATCCAAGGGTCGAAATTGTGAAACATTGACTGTCACAAAACGTCAATCGTCGACCACTGATACATTGTCAACATTGGTAGGATAAGACGATGTAACCAAGGATGTATGTCTAAAGAAAGTCACTGGTGCCGAAAAACGTTTCTCACGAAGAGGTCAAAATCAATAAGCCACATGCCTTTGCCATGTAAAATAGTTGGTATGACTCATTCTCTTCCCTGCATTGTCTTTTGAGGTTCCTTGTGTCATATATGTACTTCCATGCAAGAATTTCCATGTCAACATTATACGAAGGTTTTAATCGGCGTCGGGACTTTTTCCTAAAGGTATCAATGAAACAATGTCTAAGGAAAACTGTTGATGTCTATTCACTCATTTACTATCGACAAACTGATAGGTCACCAAACGTCGAGGTTCAATGACACAAATATAAGCACTAGATCTAAAATGGTGCTCCTGCATTGGGGAGACTTGTATAGAAAAATTAGTCAGGAGGATTACCCAGAGTTCACACCCCATAACAACCTAGATGTCAGAATATTTAATGATCAAGTGTTCCTGAACATCAGGAGATCATTTCTGCACAGGGTGGCTTGTCGGACCCTAGTTCTTCCCTGCATCGAGATTTTAGGATGGATAATTGACCACACAGATAAAGTGAAATGCATGATAAACAATGTGGAGGGCGAATGCATTGGTGTTTTCCTTCCAGTTGAGGTAAATTTTTTTTATAGACTCAGGGACATAGAGGAGAGGTTGAACACATATTTCGTGGTTAAATTTTATCAGTATCATGACACCAACAGGTTACTAGCCTCATGGTGGAGAGAAGACAAAAAATTCACAAACAGAAAAACTGGTTGGTATAACACAGTAAATCTCAGATATCCCTACATGTATTTAATGGCTTTGATTTGCCGATTATATGGAGAAAAGGATTGCTCAAAATTTTCAGAAGCTTGGATTCCCTTGGCATATACCGTGGCAATTTCTGGTATTAGTTTCAATTGGGGAGACATTATCTCCAAGCAACTAAGTATCAATGTGCTACGGGCCCAGACATTGAAAGAAGGAGAAGTTCCAATCTTCTACATGGCATCCTATCTACCACAAGAAATGTTTTCGTAGGTATGAATTTAAGCCGACATATTGCCGAATTTCTTGTACATGTTTATTTTAGTATCTTATGGGAGAATAGGTACAAAATATATTATTCCATGATCTGTAATGGGTTCACAGCCAGGATATACTTCATTATCTTTAGAAAGGAATTCCCTAGGATTTTTGTGGCAACAAAGAATATGATAGCTAAAGTTGACCATTGGTACTTTTAAGAGAGGAGCACCTATATCTGGGTGTTTGGAGCTACTGGTGCACCCCACCTACTCCCCATTCATTTCATAGACCATCTCATATTGGGAAATATTTGTTACCAGACCATTTTACAAGGTTATAATGCTTCCCTGGTAAAGGATAAGAAGAGAAATTTCATTCCCTATGGTTTTCACATAGGGTTTTATATGGTCAAAGACACTACACAAGTGAAACAAGAAGTGTTAAATAATCTTGAGTATTGGTTCCCCAGAGACCACTTTCAAAAGCATGATGTGAAGGGTTTAGTTCCCCAACATGCATCGTAGGTATCCTCCTATTGGTCATATGCTCATGATAGTTTTGAAGATGAAATATTTACATAGGGCGCCCAGGACTGGGAGGAGGTTCTCCATAGAAGTGATAACCCCAATATGACCAAATTCAAAGTGATGACTATGGATGAGTAGGTTGAAATAATATAACAAACAACTCAAGAATCCCTCATGGTAAGAGAAGAAAATAGAGCAGTAGAAGCAACAAAGGCACGAAGGAGTGGGTTACTATTAGTAGAAGAAGCCAAAAGAGCCATACAAATATTTGAAGAAGACCCCCCACTTAATCCTTTTATGGGACCCTTGAGGATTACCTCGGTTGATACAAGCCATCCTAAGGAAGATCTAAATGATTCACAGACAATTCCACCAGAGGAGACCGTCGACCAACAAAACCCCAACCCCATGTCACCACTGGTAGGATCATCAGTGACTACTACGGCTCAACGAAGGTTAGCAAGAGAATCAAGAGAGACATGTATGCCTATTGTCCTCATAGATTTAATCACCATATATGACGACGAGGAAGGTTCATAAGCTTCACGCTTAACCCCAGTACCAATTACACAAGAGGAGGAGCCAAGGGAAACATCTTCTCTAGCTTCTGATGTTTTGATACCAAATCCATAGGAAGGTGACCATGAGATAAGGAACACTCTAGAAACTAAAAATCTTGATCAACTGAGAAAATAGCCTCAGAATGACATCTCCAAGAATGAATTGGGTGCTGGTGAACAAGAAGAAGAAATGCAACAACTAGAAATCAACATCTCAATGACTAAACCCCTAGCTAATGTCAATCCTTTTCCTACTTCCCCATCTAGGACCAAGACTCCACCAACCGACGAGCACCAACAGGAGGCCAAGTCACTAGAACATACATAATTTTCCTCTGCCTAGGAACTAAGAAAACCTGCCATGGAACATCTCTATATGGAAGGAAGCCTAGGCAATACTCTGTCTCGGGGATATCAATAGATTCCTAAACCAGTAGATGAAATCACCGATATACATGAAATTTCTTATGACAGGAAAATGAAAGCTCTAATGAGAATAAATACCAATAAAAGGAGGCTCACGTTCGATAGCACACTTCCATAACCACAGAGGAAATGTCGTTTGACACAAAAAATGCTAAGATGACTGAGCTAATCGTAGTAGGCATGGCTATAGCCAATTCTAGTTTGGATAGTGAAAGAAGGGATGAAAGGGAGGCATCCTCCATGAAGAAAAAAGTGGATCATCTGAAAAATCAAGAGGAATATTACCAGAATTCGACACAGGTAGTGGTACTCCTAAAGAATGATTTCCGAGAAATGTATGCACAATTCACTAGTGAAAGAGATCTCTTCACCACTCGCATAGCTAATTTCCAAGAAGATCCCATGGGGATGAAAAATTGTAAAGAGATGCAATGATGGTATGAAAAGGCACATCAAGCCTTAGAATGAACATATTACATCAACGAAGTGAAAAAGGGTCGAGATACAAAAGAGCATGGAATCCGAGTGATGATGGATAACATCTCCCTAATAAGAAAGGAAACTGAACATTGGGTAAGCATGGTCCAAGAACCTCAGTGGAAAATGCAGGAAAGATGGGGAGAGTGTGAGAAAAGTTGGGATAAAATCAATCGGGAAATGAAGAACATTGACCTACCAGAGTTTGGTCCACTGTAGGATTTCTCCAATTTGCATGACATAGTTAAACAACATGAAGAGAAAGACATTGCATGGGAAGTGGAGATGTTGCAGACTTCAAGCATGATCCCGGGTCAAGTGAAGAATCTCATGGAACCCCCGATTAAATCTATTGCAGTCCTAAAATTCTTAAGTGTCAAGCTAATCAAGTATAAGGAATGTGAAATAGAGATAAAGGAGGTCCTGTTCGCTTTGATGGATAAACAGATGTTCCCATATGAAAATACATGTGAAGATATTTTCATCAAGTGGTGAGAGTACGAGAAGAACAATCCACTTCAGTAAAACCACTATATGATCAAAAGAAGAGCAAAAGAGAACATATAGATAGGATCTTCCATGTGGAGTTTTCTTAACTTAACATAAATTTAGTTGCTATTTTTAGTTTAGTTAATTTTTGTTATAAATAAGGGCATTGACCTTGGACATAGGGGTTGATGGTTTTTGGAGAGAAATACTTTTTTTTGGAATTTTGTAAGAGAACCAAAGACACTTCCATCATCTAAGGCATGAATATGATTGGACCAAGGGGGACTATCTTTGTCTTCGGATTCAATATTTTGTTGTTGTATTGAGTAAGAGTTGTTGTATCTACTATTTAAAGTTATCCTATAATGCTGCAACAGTTCTTTTATTTTAGCTTATGAATAGAAATCGATTGTGTTAAATTGTGATTGATAATATAGCGTTGAAAATTATTTTTCTTGTGCTAGCTTCTTGTCACTTGCATGCTTTTATTTTTTGTAACTATTATCTTAGACAATGTTGAATGTCCATTAATCAAAATGGTATTAATGTTGGTTTGAAGTACTTTAGATATTCTTTGTCTGCATGCTCAGGCATAAAGGTAATCCTAAACCCCATCCTTCCCTCAACACACAATTTCACTTCCCTCTACCATTTAGATTAAGCTCTATATTTCCTTTTTACAAATATTAATAAAAATAACCAAAAAGAGAACTAAGTAGACTAAGGAAATACCTCACATAAAACACATATATGTTAATCACGATTAAATCCCATCGATAATTCCATCCAGATCATGAATATGGAGAACCTTACCACTCATCAAACAATTACGAGTCTAATTGGACCTCTTAAACGGGTTTGGTTCATGTTTTTGAGTTAAAGGGATCTCAGACCCCACAACAAAATTGGCGCTAGAAGGAGGGATAGACGAATAAATAGATAATAATATTTCTGATAATATATTTCACATAGCCTATAGATTCAAAACAACCCACATGCATGGCTATTCACTCTCGAGACAACCACATATAGAGAGTACACCCGATACGAGTAACTCACCTAAAAACGAAGAGGAAAAACAATTGTACCCTGAAATACCTTACGCTATTCCCCACGAAGAGTTAAATAAGTTTAGGAGAATCACTAGAGCTTACGCCTGGCAGATCAGAGCATTACCTTTAGCTCCTTTACTTCCTCAAAGACAAAAAATAAGAAGACCAGTTGTTGACACCCCTAACTAGGTATTTATTCAGACGGTATAATACCTGATAGTTTTTTCCCTCACGAAGATCGAACAACCCCTTAATCTGATACTCGAAACACCAGGTGGTAACTACTCTGAACCTAATGATTTTAAATTTGAAGAAGAAGGGTCTAACTCAGATCGCTCAAGATTTGAATCAGAAGACATGGAGGATAATAATGATAACAATGGAGAAGGAGAAAATAAACCTCAATAAAATCAACCATGGCTGTCCAGAGATTCTCTGGCAATCCTAGGATGGGTGCATAACCTACCCAGACATCCATAAAAATTACTTCCTAAATTTGACCCAGAAACATCCGGATTACCTGAGGTCCATATTAAGAAGTTCATATTGGTTATAAGGTTGATGAATGTGCAACAAAAAGACGTAGTGTGTATACTTTTTCCTTACACCTTCAAAAATTTAGCCTCGCCTTGGTGTTTTAACCTTCCAGTTGGTTCTATAACTAGTTGGACAAATTTTCAAAAGGATTTTTTGGACAAATTTAAAGAAGAAAATACCACATGAGATTTAATGGCTGAAATTTTCGCAGCCACTATGAGTCCAAAAGAAAGGGTTAAATATTTCAACCAAAGGTTTACCACCATTTTGAAAAAATTCCAACCTGAGGTTAAACCTACTCAGGAGTTGTATATTGAATTATATGCTAATGCTCTCCCAGCTTCTATTTCCATGTTCATAAAAAGGGATACCAAACACACTTTAGCTGAAAATTTTGAAGAATCTAAAATGATTGAGTTCCAAATGAAAGGATGCAAATAATGTCGTATCTCACTAATAAATAAGGAAACCCAACCTCTACCTAAGAGAGTACTTTTGTTAACAAGACCCCCAGGAAAAAAAACAAAACAAGGTCCCGATAAAGAGGGAGGGGATTTGGAAAACCTACAGCGGATGATAAAAAAACTCTCCAAAAAGATCGTAGATATGAAAATGAGTGATGGGGAGGGAAACCAAAATCAAAGACCTTATAATTTTTTTTTCAAAATAAATCCACTATAGAACCTACCCCAACTAACCTAAACATCGACTTAGAGAACATAGCATCTGACTCTTTCTGCGCATATCACCAAGAAAACCATTTAAAAAGGGAATTCCCTCAATGGTTGCATTCTATGAATCTAATGGCTAATTGATTCCTAGATGAATGCTCTCTAACCGAACAACCCACCAATTCGGCAATAAATGCCATCGATCAAGAAAGTCAAGAGCCACTAGAAGAGACAACCATGATGTTATGGGATTCCAACCACTTGATTCCTTTAAACAATGTTGTTGAAGTGCAAGGACCTCCCAATGAATTTCTAGTTGTATAGACGCGGGGTAGAAGTGAATCTGTCCAAATTGATCCCACCACTACTAAGTTATCTAGAGGGAAACCAATGACTGATCACCCCAAACCGCTATTTTCTTCCCAAAGGAACCCCACAAACATACACACCTAGGAATCTCCTGAACTAGAATACAATGTGGTAGAAGAATTGAAGAAGATGATGTATAATGTGTCTGTCATGGACATGTGTAGGATCCCTCAACAAAAGGATTTGTTGTTACAGTCCTTGAAATCAATAGATACCCCTATGAAAAACAATGATCAATGTGAAGTCCCATCTCCCATAGATTTAACAAATAAGCCAAGTGTGAATGTTTGTTCTTTAGACAAAAGAGGAAGGCCTTTTGTTCCTCCTTTCCTCTCGACGTTTGAAGTTTTCAACAAAAACCTACATAATTGCCTAGTTGATTCAGTGGCATATTCAAATGTCATGTCATTGTCAATTTGCAAGAAATTGAATGCAACTCCATTCAAAAGTGATAAACACGTTATACAACTAGATAGGACTCAGGTAAAGGTCATTGGGGAACTGAAATATGTCATGATCATAATTTCTACACACCCCAAATTTGTTCAAGTAATTGACATAATCGTATTAGACATCCCTGAGGCCTATGGACTTCTACTTAGCCGAGACTGGTCCGATAAATTAAACGGATACTTTAGTACTGAATGGGCCCACCTTTGGCTTCCATTAAAAGGACATACAAACATGATCAGGATTGACAGAGAAATATATACCAAACATACCGTCACTGATTTAGAGACCCCAAATGAACCCTCATCGATAGATTTCCCTATTTGAGAAACTACTCCTGTGATTCTGATTTCGGTAATTTTTCCCCTCACATGTCTGACGTCCCTCCCACTCAAAAATCCGAAATGGTTTTTCAAGTAGACTTACTAGCATCCGCAAAGGAAATCATCCTCTGTCATGATTCTCAGATAGGAATAACAGATAAGGAGGTTGAAAGTGAAAAAATAGCTAGACATGAAGAAGTTAGTAATTTACCCCCACAAATTTGGACGATGTATTTTGATGGTTCTAAATTAAAAGAAGGTTCGGGAGCATGATGCATCCTCATTGACCCAAAGGGGAAACACAATTTTTTATTCTACAGATTAGAATTTGAATGCACTAATAACATTGTTGAATATGAAGCTCTAGTCCAGGGAATAAAGAAAGCCATCGACTTAAACATCAAAGAATTGAAAGTTTTTGGAGACTCTAAAATTATTGTTAGGCAAGTAAAGAATACTATCCACTACAATTCACCTCACTTAAGAAATTACCAGCAAGAGGTGCACAGTTTAATAGACAATTTTGAGGCCTTCAACATTACTGTTGTTCCCAAGAAAAAAAATACTCTTGTTGATTCTTTAGCCACCACAGCCTCAATATTGTCTCCTTTAGAAGACTATGAAGCCTCAAGGTTCACAGTCAAACTTCTCTATAAACTATCGGTGCCTAACAACCTTTATAATTGGAATTTTTTTGAAAGGGATGAACAAATTTTAGATTTCTTGACTAATCAGGAGAATTTCAAGGATTTGTCCATTGACGATGAAATATTCCAAGAAATACTCAAAGAATCAAATCTCCATGAGCAGAAGAGAAAAAAGATCACTCTAATGACAAACCAAAATTTCAAACGATACCAAAAGGAGTGGCCAATCTGGAGAACCTTTTTGACCTAAGGGAAAGATTTAGAGGGCTAAGGAATGAAAAAACAGGGAGCTCATTCCCTATATATGAAACTATAAACCTAGGCACCCCCAAGAATCCCAAGAATGTCAACCTAGACAAGACAGTGTCCAAAGAAGACAATAAGGATTATCCTAAACTATTTAAAGAATATCAAGATGTATTTTCTTGGTCTTACCAAGAATTGAAAACGTATGATACTCTCATTATACAACATACGATCTCATTGAAATATGGAATAAAACCCTTCCAACAAAATCTTAGGAAGTACCACCCATATCTGGAACCTCTAATGTATCAAGAGCTAAAGAAATTATTATATGCCAAGATTATCTTTTAGGTAAGACACTCTGCATGGGTAGCCAATCTGGTGCTTGTCAGAAACAAGTCCAGGGAGATTTGTTTGTGTGTGGATTTGAGAATCCTTAGCATAGCATCAGAGAAGGATAAATATCTAGTCCCACCCATGGAATAGCTCCTACAGACAATATCCATCTCTGAAAATTTTTCCCTCCTAGACGGTTTCTCGGGGTATAACCAGGTCCTAGTTTCAGAAGATGATCGATTAAAAAATACCTTCCGGACCAAGTTGGGAGCCTTTGCTTATAAATGCATGCCTTTTTGGTTGATTAATGAAGGATAAACCTTCTAGAGGGCCATGGAAATAGCTTTTTGGGGGTTGATTAACAAGTTTGTGGTAGTCTATTTAGACTATTTATATGACATAACAGTATACTCAAAAAATAAGGAAGACCACATTCAACATTTGACTCAGATATTTGAAAGGCGTAAGAAGTATGGAATATATTTGAACCCTAAGAAAACCATCTTTGGTGTAGAGGAATGAAAATTATTAGTTCATATCATATCTCAAGAAGGAATTAGCATCGACCCTGAGAGGATAAGAGCGATAGCTCAACTCCCTTTGCCTCACAATAAAAAGGCCATGCAATCGTTCTTTGGAAAAATCAATTTTGTAAGAAAATTCACTCCCGATTTCGCAGAAACCGTCAATCCTTTACAAAGAATGATTCACAAATATGCAGAGTTTAAATGGGATGAAGAGAATAAAGGTGCTTTCAATAACATAAAAAATTCCATCTCTCAAGTAAAGTGTTATGAAGCCTTGATTTCAACAAAGATTTTTTCATTTATACCTTTTCTTTTGACCAATCCTTGGATGTAGTACTTACTCAAAAGGATGATGAAATTATGAAGCACCAATATCCTTTATGAGCACACACCTCCAAGGATCCAAACTAAATTACCTTGCTATAGACAAGCATGCTTACGTAGTATATAAAGCAGTCAAACATTTCAGATCCTACATCCTGAAGAATCACACTAAAGTCATAGTACCTCATCTAGTGGTTTGATCTCTGTTAACTCAACAGGAGATGGGAGAAAGAAGGGTAAATTGGCTAGAAGTCATCCAAGAATTTGATCTAGACATAAAACCTACCAAAATAGTCAAATTTCAAGGATTATGTAAAATGGTCGATGAATCCCAAGATCTGATTAACGCAGAAGAGCTCGATTGGGAAAATGAGTTGTCATTATGGTGCAGCAAAGCCTTATATGTACCTCTTGGGAAAGATTCCTGGTATGGAAACTTGTCTTATCTCCTGCATCATGGAACTTTTCTGGAAAACCTAAACCCTAGAGAAAGGAGAGCCCTCAGGTTAAAATCTACTCAGTATCTCCTCATAAATTCTATGCTTTTCCACGTAAACTAGGATGGAGTACTCCTTATATGTATTGAACATGATGATGTAGAAAAGGTACTCAAATAACTCTATGACGAACCAACAGGTGGACATTTTGCAGGAGAAACCATGGATCACAAAATATTAAGGGTTGGTTATTATTGGCCTACTTTGTTCAGGGACGCTCATGCATGTGCCGGAAAATGTAAATTTGGTCAAGTGAGCACTAGTAGGGAAAAAAGAGAAGTCGTTCCACTCCAATCGATGATTATATACAGACCTTTCAAGCAATTGCGAATAACCATCATAAGATAAATTACTCCCAATTCTTTGAAACAAAATAAGTATATCTTGATTGCGATAGATTATTTCACAAGGTGGACAAAGGCTACCCCTCTCATGCACATTAATGAAAAGGTAGTGATCCATTTTTTAGAACAAAAACTAATAACAAGGTTCGAGATGCCCTCCGTCCTCATTTCTCACAATGTTGCCTACTTTTCTTCCACGTTCTTGACAAAATTCTCCCTTGATAAATGGATCATAATAATATATTCTGCAAATTATTATTCATAAGGGAATGGGGTAGCAAAGTCAACTAATAAAAACCTGGTGAGAATTTAAAAAAGGGTAGTTGTCGAAAATCAGATAAATTGGCATAATTTACTTCATAATGCCCTGTGGGTCGATAGAGTAACACCTAAAAAAGACATAGGAAACTCTCCATACTTTCTGGTATATGTGAAGAAGCCATTATTCCAAACAGTTTGTACCTTCCATCTTTACAACTCACCTAGGCATCAAGGGGTCATCCCTCATCTGCTCTACAACAAATTATTGATACCCTTCTCATGATGGATGAAGAAAGAGAAAAGGATAAAGTTAAGTTCACTACTCATCAACAGATATTTAAAATATGGTTTGACAAACATAAGGCCAAAGAAAAAAAATTCAAAGTAGGAGACCTAGTCTTGAAGTGGGATGAAGCAAACGAGTCCAAAGGAAAACACTCAAAGTTCCAAAATCTATGGCTCAGACCTTTTCAGGTGGCCAAAAATATCGGGGCACGTACATATCGGTTGCAAAATATGAGGGGGTAATCTGACACCCTCCCGGTGAATGGACAAGCCTTAAAAAAATACTTTTCCTAACAAACAAAAAATGTGTCTTTTGATGCTTTGTTTGAGTTTCTGCTTCTTTTTAGCATACATTTTGATCAGGATGAGTGTGTGGGTTTAGGGAAGATCGACTGCGAACTCCTTTTTATTTTATTTATTTTTTCTTGTTCTTTTATTTTAATAAATTTGTGTTCTGTAAAGAAGTGGTTGATTTTAATAGATACAGTAAAACAAACTTTGCTCCTGACCTACACTTACATGCAAAATAAGAGACATCGGGCAAGTACAATTTTCCAAAAAATCATATTTGTCTTTGTAAGCATACTGCCTAGGGAAGCAATGAAATATTTGCCTAGTGGCCTGGTAACACTAAATGGAAAGATGGATAGATGGAAATAATCACATGTACCTATGGACAAAGCCAAGAAAGGCCCCACCTTAATACTTTCACCTTGTCAAAAAACATATATCGTCCTCTCCGACTCACTCTTTGCATTTCTGCCAGAAGAAAATGATCTATATGAAAAAGAGTGTAAAGTCCGGCAGGGTATGAAGATAAATCCACTGGGGATATGGATGCTCACTAGAAGCAGAGCAAGGTCTGTGATGTCAGGGTGACTCCGTCAGGGCTATGGACACTCGCTGGAAGCAGAGCAACATCGTAAGAAAATAAATGATAGCTAAAAGGCCTCATGCCAATGGACACCCTACCTAGATCTTGTCTTTAAAAGGGCATTGATTGAGGTTAAGAGGAAAGGGGTGTAAAAACTAAACCCCACAGGAAGATCTGGATTTGTGAACCTGGGAAATTGTGTACACATTGATAGAAAAGGTTATGTTGAAAATGAATAGAATAAATCCAGAGGGTTTCTCAACCAATTTGCACAGGCTAAGCATGAGGCAAGGAGAATAGATTATGTTTTAACCCAGAGAATCACCATTTGTTGAGCACTCAACACACCCTAAAATATTTTGTGAAATTTCTTTCCTTTTGGGTATCACTTATCATTTTTTGAATCAGAGTCATTATTGTGGGATGGATGAATTTATATCTTGTTATTGAGTCCATTTATCGATTATTCTTTTTTGGCTTGAAGTTATTGACAAATTGATGTTTTTTAGTAACATGGCATGAAAGGCCTGAAATGTACACATCTTGAAATTTTTTCAACAATCGTTGATCGACAAATTCTATTATATAACACAGTTGTTTAACATCGTCGATACGTTTTCGGCATTGGTGAAATCCAATATATAAATCACAAATGCAAACAACCATAACAAATCACTCATCATCGATCGCTGATAAGTTTTCGGTATCGACGAACTCCAAGGATCAAAATTGAAAAAAATTGACCATCGCAAATCACTGATACATCATCGGTATCAGCGAGATAAGATGTTTTAGTTAGGGATGTATGTCTAAATAAAGACACCAATGTCAAAAAACTCTTCTCACGAAAAGGTCAAAATCAATAAGCCATGTGTCTTTGCTGTGTAAAATAGTTTGTATGACTCAGTCTCTTCCCTGCGTCATATTTTGAGGTTCCCTGTGTCATATATGTACTTCCATGTCATCATTTCCACGTCAGCACTATACGACGATTTTAATCAGCGTCGGAACTTTTTTCTAAAAGTATCAACAAAACAATGTCTAAGGAAAACTGCCGACATCGATTCACTCATTTAGTATCGATAGATTGATAGGTCACCAGACACTAGGGTTTTTTTTCAAACCTTTGTCATTCTACATTGTCAATCATGGCTGATCCATGTTGTTTTTCCATTCAAAATACCTTTTTTTTTTTCCCGACACTGATCACACTAGTTTCTTGTGAACACGAAAAAGCCTAGTGATTTGATGGGACACCCCTAGTTGACGTAAGACATAATTCTATGTTTTGATAGACAAATTAAATTTTTGCGCAACCTACACCACAATCCCCGCATGTCTACCAATCGTTGGAATTTGAATTCGTCGATGAACTAAAAAAACCCACTCTTGTGCCACTAGCCTGCATTGCATTTAATCCTTAGAATGGTGTAGATTTTGTAATAGATTGCGCAAATCGCATTTACACTATCGAATTTAAGAATTGATGCGACAAGGTAAGTATTATTTCTATTTAAATTTACAAGGTCATACACAAACATGGTATTCTGTTAGCAAATTACTTACCCCTCGAAGAAGATGAAGAAGTGAGAGAAAGCATCGAGGAGGTTAAAACCCACTCTTTGAATTTGATTACAAGTAAACTAGGTTAATATATTGCGAGGAAGAGGTAAGCATTGACTTTATCAGTTCTTCACCTATGTTTGCGTCAATAACACTTGTCATGGTTCGCTGACATCTTACTATAATTTTTCTTTTACTGCAGGAAAATTCCTCCAGGAAAGCCAATGACCAGGCGCTCACCTAGAACACCCAAAAAGAAGGAAGTAGAGGTCGGTGAAGGGTCTACACTGGGCACTGCAAGAGAACTTGATTTTGTCTCAAAGATGAAATCATTTATCCGCACATCCACCAAAAAGGAATTTTCCCAACCTTCGGCATTCGAGGACACATAGACAAGCACTGGTTCTAAAATGGTGCTCCCGCATTGGGGAGACTTGTATAGAAAAATCATGCAGGAGGATTAGCCATATTTCACACCCCACAGCAACTCGAACGTCAGAATATTGGATGATCAAGTGTTCCTGAACATCAAGAGATCATATCTACATAGGGTGGATTTTCGGACCCCAGTTTTGCCTTGCATCGAGATTTTAGGATGGATAATTGACCATGCAGATACAGTGAAATGCATGATGAAAAATGTGGAGGGAGAATCAATTGGTGTTTTCCTTCCAGTTGAGGTACAAAAGTATTATAAACTCAGGGAGCTAGAGGAGAGGTTAAACATAGATTTTGTGGTTAAATTTTATGAGTATCATGACACCAGCGGGTCACTAGCCTCATGGTGGAGAGAAGACAAAAATTCACAAACAAAAACACTGGTTGGTATAACACAGTAAATCTCAGAGAGCCCCACATATATTTAATGGGTTTGATTTGCTGATTGTATGGAGAAAAGGATTGCTCAAAATTTTCAAAAGCTTGGATGCCCTTGGCGTATACCATGGTGATTTCCGGGAGTAGTTTCAATTGGGGAGTCATTATCTCTAAGCATATAAGTATCAATCTCATACAGGCCCAGACACCGAAAGAAGGAGAATTTCCTATCTTCTACATGGCATCCTACCTGTTGGATGTAATCTGCGCAAGAAATGTTTTCGCATGTATGAATTTAATCTGGCATATTGTCAAAATTCCTGTACATTTTTATTTCAGTATCTTATGGGAGAATAGGTACAAAAAATTGTATTCCATGATAAGTGACGGGTTCATAGCCAGGATATACTTCATTATCTTTAGAAATCAATGCCATAGGATTTTGGTGGAAGAAAATAAGATGATAGCTAAAGTTGGCCACTGGTACTTCGAAGAGACAAGCACCTATATCAGGTTTTTGGAGCTACTGGTACACCCCACCTACTCCCCATTCATATCCTGGACCATCTCATATTGGGAGAGATTTTTTATAGGACCATTTTACAAGGTTATAATGCTTCCCTAGTAAAGGATAAGAATAGAGATTTCATTCCCCATGGTTTTCACATATGATTTTATATGGTAAAAGACACTGCACAAGCAAAACAAGAAGGGTTAAATCAGCTTGATTATCAGTTCCCCAAAAGCCATTTTTTCAAGCATGATCCAAATTTTTTAGTTCCACAAAACATGTCGCAGGTATCCTCCTATTGGTTGTATGCTCATGATAGTTTTGAAGATGAAATCTTTACAGAGGGTGCCCGGGACTGGGAGGAGGTGCTCCATAGAAAGGATAACCCCAATATGACTAGATTCAAAGTGATAAATATGGATGAGTAGGTTGAAACAATAGAACAGATAGCTCAAGAATCCCTTAGGGTAAGAGAAGAAAACATAGCAGTAAAATAAGAAAAGGCACGAAGGAGGGGGTTACTATTACTAGAAGAAGTCGAAAGATCCATACAAATATTTGAAGAAGACCCCCCACTTAATCCTTTGATGGGACCCTTGAGGATTACCTCAGCCGATAAAATACATCCTGAGGAAGAGATAAATGAATCATAGACAATTCCACTAGAGGAGACCGTCGACCAAGAAAACCCCAACCCCATGTCACCACAGGCAGGATCGTCGGTGATTACTATGGTTTAACAAAGGTCAGCAAGAGCATCAAGCAATACATGTATGCCTACTTTCCTCATAGATTTAATCACCATATATGACGATGAGGAAGGTTCAGAATCTTCACGCATAACCTTGGTACCAATTACACAAGAGGAGGAGTCAGGGGAAACATCTGCTCCAACTTCCGATGTTTTGATCCCAAATATAGAGGAAGGTGACCATGAGACAAGGACCACTCTAGACAATGAACGTCTCCATTAACTAGGAACACAAAATTAGAATGACAGCTCCAAGAATGAATTGGGTGATGGTGAACAAGAAAAAGAAACGAAGCACCCAAAAACCAGGAGCTCAACAGTCGAACCCCCAGCTAATGTTGACCATTTTCCTACTTCCCCATCTAGGACCAAGACTCCACTAGGCGATGAGTGTTGGGTATGTGTTATATTATTTTCACGAGAAGTAATGTCTACGTTGCGCCAGGCGCGATATACCCCAAGAAATGTTTTTCCTTGGGAAACGTGTCACATTTTTACTTCGTTTTTCTTGTTTCCTTGATTTTGATGTCCATTGTGGGGCGGTTTTTCGACACATGGTTTTTTGCCAATGGTTTTCTATTTTTGGTTAAGGAATTAGGGTTCTTGACAAATCCATGTCATTGGGATAGGGTTTTGGATTCCGTTGGCTCCTATATGTATATTGTATTGTAAACAATGTATCATAATGAATGAATATAGAATATGTTGGTTTTCCCAGTTTTGGTTTCCAGGGGAAAAATCTCAGTGTAATGTTTGTATTTTCCATTGTATCTTTTCTATTCTTTTACTAAAAATTTGTTTGCAGTAAATATTGTACAAGGTTAAAATCTACATTTGGTATCATAGATTTGTTGGCTTCAGGGGGATGCCTTTGTGGTCAAGGGTTTGGCTCAAGACTATGATAATCCTTGTTACAGTGGGAGATCTGTGGTATTGATTTTTCAGGTGAAAAGAATTGGAGAGAAATTCGAAAATGGAGATCGAGAAGTTTAATGGGAAAAGTTTTGAGATGTAGAAGCTCAATATGAAATATTTGTTGGTGGACAAAGATTAGTAGATCGCGATAGATCCAAGTACTGTACCTACAAGAACTTCAACAAATTACTGGAAAAACTTGGATCGGAAGGCGAAGAGCACAATCTGACTGTGTCTCTGAGATTTAGTATTACTGAACGTGTTTAAGGAAGCTACAACCAAGTATTTATGGGATAAGTTGGGGAAGTTGCATCAGTCTAAGTCCCTAGTAAATAAAATATTCCTGAGAAAGAAGCTGCATAACCTGAGGATGAGAGATGGAGACTCGGTGGAAGAGCATTTGGACTTCTTAAATACTGTGGTAAGTAAGTTAGTATATGTTGAGATTAAAATTTCAGATGAAGATAAGTGTATCAGTTTACTATTTTCTTTACTAGATTTGTGGGATAGTCTAGTTGTGGCCAAAGGTAGTAATACAACTTCCTTGAAGTTTGATGAAGTGGTCTCATCCTTGTTGTCGGAGGAGTTGAGATTGAAGAATATGGAAGGATAGAGCACAAACACATTATTTGAAAGAGGACGCTCCTAGGAAATAAATAGATCTAATTTCTCAAGTGGGAGATCTAAGTCTAAGGTTAGGTCTAAATCTCCCATAAATTTTGTAAAGGTATGTTGGAGATGTGGAAAATAAAGGCACTACAAGAAGTAGTGTAGATCCAAAGTTGAGGAAAAGAAGGGATCTGCAAAATCTCCTTCTACAGAAGAAAATACCTCCAAGGAAGAAGGAGGGGATGTGTACTTGGCTTCTTCAAGAATACATGCAAATCATGAGGCATGGTTAGTTGGCTCAGGTGAATCCTTTCATATGACTCCCCAAAGGGAGTGGTTCTGTGAATATGAAAGTTATGAAGTAGGTAATGTTTTCCTAGGTGATGATTCGACAACCAAAATCATAGGAAGAGGAAAATTCAAGTTTAGGCTCATAGATGGAAGGATTAGAACACTTCCTGGTGTTCTGCACATCCCAAGTTTGGCTAGAAATTTGATTTTTGTAAGCAAAATGGACGATGCAGGGGTAAAAACAATATTTGAAGAGGAAGCATGTAGGATGGTTCGAGGAGAAATGGTGTTGTTGAAGGGAGTTTGGTTGGTAACTTTGTATAAGCTGCAAGGAAGCACTATTAGTGATGGGTGTAATAGTTCCATTGTTCCTGATATTAAAGTTGAAGAAAAAACTCCTATAGTATCTTGATTAAAGGTTATGTTGTGGCATCAAATACTGGGGAATATCAGAGAGAATGGTCTTCGACTACTACACGGTAAAGGTATGTCTAAATGCTCTCTGGATTTTGATTTCTGTGAAAATTGTGCATATGGGAAGCAGAATCGGGTAATATTCCCCTCTGATGCAATGAGGGAAGAAGGAATTTTACAACTAGTTCACAGTGATGTTTTTGGACCTATGTCCGTCCCATCATTGGGAAAATATGTGTATTATATCTCATTTATAGATGACTTCTCGAGGAATACTTGGATATATTTCCTCAGGAAGAAATATGAAGTATTTGACAGGTTTAAAGAGTTTAAGTCTCTTGTTGAGAATCAAACAAAGAAAATAATTAAGGTGTTGAGGACAGATAATGGAGGAGAGTTATGCGGGAATGAATTTGAAGAATTATGTAAGAAGTGTGGTATAGTAAGGAAGAAGACTACTCCATATACACCTCAACAGAATGGATTTGTAGAAAGGATGATCATGAAGTTGATGGAAAAAGAAAGATGCATGCTCAGTGGTGTCGGGTTAGTGAAAGAATTATGGGTAGAGGAATTGGGTACTACATGTTACCTAGTCAACAGATCACCCTCATTAGAATTGGATGAAATGACTCCACAAGAGGTAGGACTTGTAAGAAACCTTATCTCACACATCTCAAGGTATTTGGTTGTGATGCATATGTTCATGTTCCAAATTAAAACAAGATTAAGCTAGATAAGAAATCTAAAAAGTGTATCTTTATTGGATATAAAGATGCTCTCAAAGGTTATAAGCTTTGGAACCCAGAAAATAATAAGGTAGTGTATATCCGAGATGTGGTATTTAGAGAAATGAAGGATGTTGTTAAACAAGAAGTCCTACCAAGAAAGAACCAAAGAAAATAGAGTTTGATTTAAAGGATGATGAATCAGACTCTACAGGATAACATGAATCATAAGAAGAAGATCCTCATACTCCAGTATTGATGAGATTGGTTTGAGAAAGAAGGATATTGGAAAGGTATACTCCATCTAATTTTCATTCAAAATTTTATTTGCCTATTACTAATGATGATCCTAGAACTGCCCATGGATGATTTTAGGAGCTAAATTTCGCTCATGTTGGATCATGTTGTCATTGATGCCAATGGTTTGATTGATTGATGTCATTGATTGATGTCAAGTGATTGATTGATGTCAAAGGATTGATTGATTAATGATTGATGTAATATAATATGTCTTGTCCTTGATGAGAATGCATAGATGAATATGGATCAATGAGTTTTCATTGATATGATGAAGATGGATCAATGAGTTGTCATTGATACATGATGAAGATAGATCGATGTGGTTTCATTGGTATATGATGCATTGTTGGAAAAATGTATAGATGACTCATTATTGTCTTATCATGATTGATAAGGTGCACAAATGGATGAACTCCAAAGTGGTCCCCTTATGGTGAAATCCCTCACGGGAAGACACTTTGCAGATTGAGTTATCCTAGAAGAATGGTTGGAGGACCCATTCTTGTATTGGGAATAACGAGATGAATATCAAAGAAATTGTTGGCGAAACTATCCTGATGGATAGTGCTTGTCATTCCATTTCCAGTGGTATGTGGAATGTCACATAACTCCTCATGGTATGAGAGTTATGGCCTTACGAAGATGAAAGACCCCCACATGAAGGCTTGAATCCCCCAAGGTCAAAGAAGTCAAAGTGACCTAAAAGAAGAAATCATTATTTAAATGATAAAGTAAAGCGAAAAAGTGAAGGTCGATTATTTAAATAAAAAAGAGAAGTGACAAAATCAAGAAATGATAAAGTAAGGTGACAAAATCAAGAAGGAATATTTAAATGATAAAGTATTGGAGAACCTTCTATTTATGGAAAGTGGTTAACCCTAAAAATAAGGAAAATAGGTTAAGTGACCTA
>ML780748.1:370829-381664 GCA_009831015.1 Picea engelmannii
CCTTCAATGTAAGTTTAACGAGCCCAGAGAAGGTAAGCTCGGTGGTTTTTCATATTAAGAGAGTCTGAAAAAGCATAAAGGGAGACTCCGCTGGGGTACCCTTTTCGACAATAGTCTAGTCAGTTCGAAAAAGGGGTAAACTAGCACCGATTAGAAGTCAATTCAAAACCATTTTAACGAGTGTGACAAGGACAAGATCACTCGGCCATTTTTCACTTTTAAGGAGTCTAAAAAAAGCTTAACTATGGATTCCATCAGGAATATTCTTCTGGACCAATTTAACGAGTGTGAAAGAATAAGGTCACTCGACAATCTTTTCAATTTTAGGGAGTCTGAAAAGAGCTTAACTATGGACTCTGTGGGGGTTTCTTTTTCGTAAGTTTAGTCCCTCAGGCCCGAAAAAGGAATAAAATTATACCTGAGAGTACTCTTCTAAAGATTGGAAATTCGATAGAGTATACCTTTGTTCGTACAGTTGACCGTCCGGACTGAAAAATGGGTAAACTACCGTCGGATAGACGTGACTTCAAATTTCAGTTTAATGAGCGTGAAAGGCCACAAGATCGCTCGACAATCTTTTCATTTTTAGAGGGTCTGAAAAGGGCTTAAAAGGAGACCCGTTATTTTGGGAATCCTGAGGGTGATACAAAGAGAGAAAAAGAATCATGCAAATGAGGCTCAAACTCATATTCAGGAAAGACTATACGGACTCCCGAGCCTACAGTGTTTTTAGAAACAGCGTGGACACCATAATGCAACCAGGACCTACCTAGGGCATCCATGTTTTGGTAAGCTCTACCACCAAGCTGTGACACTTCTAAAGAAAATATGATGGTTCCGTGTCACAACCTTATGGGATCGATCCTATAGTAGAGGAAAAAGACAACGAGGCACAAGAGTCGGGGTGGTAACCTAACCTATATGTTCAAGTTGATTTTCGAATTTTTTTATGGACCATCAATATTTTCTCAAAACTCAAAAAAATTGTCCCAATACCCGATCAAATCCCTCCCATATAAATCCAGAATCAGTCTAAATGGTTTTTGGTATACAAAAACTGTTAAGGGAGGCCAAAAAAAATGACATAAAGAGGCCAAAAAGTCTATAAATTGACTATGGAGCCAAAAGACCCCCTTTGCCAAAAACAGTGATTCCGGGAGATACAGTGGACGAAACGAACTTCTGCTTGGACCAAGTATGTACAAACTCCCTTATCTAGCTATTCAATACTTCACTTTTGTTTTTTAGTTTATTTTTTGGGTGGGCGTCGACCTTAAAAAGGTCGGCCCTAGGTACACGCGGGTTGTCTCTAGACAGGCCATGTGTACATTCGGGCAGAGTAAAGTCTTCCCGCGTGTACACGTGACTATCGCCTCTACAGCCCGCATGTACCCCCATTTTGTAATGAAAAAGCAAACTAAAAGCAAGTACTGACCCTCCTTTACCTTGTTGTGTTGGCAAGATGTATGTTCAGTGGAGGGAAAGGGAGCATGAGGCAATCAGTGAGTTGGTTGCAGTAGATCTGAATGTCATGGCCATGTTAATGCAATGCGGTTTACTCAAATTCTTTCTATGTCCATTTATGCATGCACAACCAAGGCTACTGAATGACTTGATTGACTACTGGCACCCTGATGCAGAGGCATTTATGCTAGAGGGGTAATCACTGGTGCCCACCACTGAGGATATCTACTTTCTGACTGGCCTCTCAAGGAGGGGGGAACCAGTCAACTTTCAGACGTTTCCTGCGGGGCCAAGCAAGATCTTGAAATTGATAGCTGAGCATTGTGAGGTTGGGATTGAGCATGTGGGCTCCCAGGTACCTATTAGTAAGATTACCAGCTTGGCACTACAGACTATATTGTTACTGATTGGGCGAATTACTGGCTCAGCAGCCTTGCATCAGGCGTCTCGCACACAGATGAACTATGCCATCCAATGCATGAATGCACAAATGTTCGACTGGAGTACCACACTGCTCGAGTGCATGAAGAGGAAATTGACAGATTGCGAACAATGGACATAGAGGAACTTCGGGTTTGGGACCATCTTGTGTTCATTCTTTTTTGAGAGAGTTCCGAGTTTTAGTCCTCGGGTTGTAGTATGAGGACATCAGGCCTCTTTCCCTGCAGTGTGTAGATGGGAAGTATTACTGTCGTGACAGGGTGGTGGAAGGACCGTTGAGTCCTTCGATGATGATTTCTTTGCTTGGTTGTCATGACAGATCCCTGTGATTGAGGACTACCCATATGCAGGGATAGATTTCTCTAGAGATCGTGAGATACCCGTGCCTCCTGGTGAGGAGAGAGAGGATATGGGTAAGTCTCCACCTTTGTAGTTTTTTTTGTTTTCATATGTAATTTTTATGTCTTTTGTATATATCATTTTTTTGTATGCCAGAGTATTTAACGGATAAACATTTTTTGCATGCAGATGTGGGACCCATGCGACCTTTCGATTATGCATGGAACAGGCGTCACCCATGGCCAGAAGCCACGGCTGCTACCGCTGGGGGAGCAGTAGTAGCAGGGAACCTCCTAGTCAGAGAGACCGAGAGGGTCCTTAGACAAGTTGAGTGAAACTTCACTACGCTCACTCGTATAGTCCCAATGGTAGAGAAAGAGGACCTGCCGCCATCCATGCAACCTCATGTAGTGGGGGAACCTCGGACATGGGTCCGATTGTTTAGGCGTTTAGCCCGTGCTGTGGATGATTATAACAGGGCCCATAGGCCCTGAACCTACTTAGACTTTTTATGTGCCTCGAGCACCTACTTGTATACATATTTTTTGAGGGCATAAGCCCAGTGACTTGTTACTATTCCCATTTTTGAGGCACTTGCGTCCATCTATGTACTCTAGTTATTTTATGATGTTTATATATGGTTTTTATCTTTTTGTGTCTTATGGATTCTGTGTGCAAAAATGTATTTACATGTTTATGTCCATGTTATTTTATATGTGGGCAAGATGCCAATCTAAAATTTTATTAGCTAGAGTATCTGTAATTTGGTTTAATCTCCTAGGAATATGAAAATATGTAATATAATCAAAGTTTTGTTCTAAGAGACGTACCCTAAGGAATCGTCGGTGTAAAGTTGGATCATGAACCCGGTATACTCTGTTTAGCTGTGGCACAACCAATTGAGCATCAAGATAGACCCGGAGATGAGAGATACCCAATGACAAGGCGTCACGAAGAAACTCAATAACTACACTATACTCGGTAAAATTATTTGTGGTGCCACCTAAGCATATACCTCCGGAAGATAACAACTGGCCTTAAGGTGTAAAGATTACCCAAGCTGCGGAGGCAAGCCTCTGCGTGTGTCGACTAGCACCATCTACATACCTAATGAACACCTTAGAATCACTTGACATCTGCCATATTGATGAAAGATAACATCAATGACATGTCCATAACACTTAAAAGAAACTTAAAAAGTAATAGTACAAAGACTATACATATGTTACAGAAAGTTACCCACAGTGACTTTTTTATGAGTAATACTTCTTGAGGTAGAGCCCATTTCTAGGCTCCGCCAAAGCATTCCCTTCAAAATCAACGAAACGATAAGCGCCCTTTTTTAATACCTCTTTTATAATGAAGGTTCTGAACCACATGGGTTTAAACTTTCCTGCCCCCAAGGAGTCCTTATCTTGGTCATAGACCAGGACAAGTTCACCCTCAGAGAAAATCCGAGGATGAACAGACCTATCATATTGACACTTGACTTTATTTTTGTGAGCCTCGTTGGCCAGGGCCGCATCGCGACACTGCTCGTCGAGCTTCTCCAGGTGTACTAACCGTTCTTCAAGTGGAGAAGTGTCTGGAAATAACTGTACTGCCAATTTTAGAGATGGGATTTGACATTTGATGGGAAAGACTGCCTCCAGCCCGTAAATGAGTTGAAAAGGTGAGAAACCGGTTGTAGTCTTAATAGATGTTCAGTAATCCCATAATGCCGAGTATAACATCAAATGCCAATTTGACTTGACTGAGTTGATAGTTCGCTGTAGAATAGTCTTAAGAGTTTTGTTTACAGCTTTCACCCGCCCATTGGCTTGGGGGTAGTAAGGTGATGAATGCTCCTGCCGTAACCCAAGCTTTGATGTTAATTCGGTCATCATTTGGTTCTGAATGTGACTTCCATGGTCAGTGACAATCTCTCTCAGGACATCGAACCTTGCTATGATTTGGTTGAATAAGAAGAGAGTTGCAGTCTCTCCATCATCTTTAAACGTTGGCATAGCTTCGACCCACTTAGTGAAGTAGACGTCAACTGCGATGATATAGCGGTGCCCCCTTGCTGACGGGGGGTTGCATGTAGTGTAATCAATCCCCCACTTAGTGAAGGGACCAACTGTGATGACAGGAAACATAGGAGCGGGATGTGCCCTCATCTTCTGAGAGAAGATTTGGCACGGATGGCACTTCTTGACTGATTCAATACAATCTTTGATAAGTGTCAGCCAGAAGTAACCTGCTCTTAGAATCTTTTGGGCTATTGCCAGCCTAGATAAATGACCGCCACAAGCTCTAGTATGGAAATCATTGAGCATGATGATGGCCTCCTCATGAGTGATAAATCGACGTAAGATGCAGTCTACACCTCTCCGATACAACGTATCATCGAGTATGAGATAATTCTTATCCTGATGGCATATCTGTCGACGCTCGTCACAAAAAGAAGAGGTGGGGAATTTCAAAGTCTGGATATAGATAAGTATATCTCCATACCAGGGGTCTGAAGATGCAATGAAAAACAAATCTCCCCGGATAGGCGATTCCTCAGGCACAACGTCACCTAACTCAACCGGAAGTTCTGAAATAAGCTCTGCAAAGACCAATGACTTCTTGGACTTGGCTGAAACGAAGTATTGGAATGGATTCATGACAGCAATGATGATGGTCTTGCGAAACAAGACATAGTGACAGAATCGTTGAACAACATGAACTGCTACCAATGCAAGTTTTTCGATATGAGAATAATTGAGTTCCGGTCCTACGAGGCCTCGGCTCAGGTAATAGATAACGTATTCTAAGAATGAATCATCTTCCTGAACTAAAACCATGCCAATGGTTGACTCTGCGACAACCAGATATAATAAGAAATCTTTTTTATAGTTAGGTGGTCGTAGCAGAGGTGCGGTTGTGAGGGCGTGTTTTAATGCGTCGAAAGAGAATTGAGTGGATTCATCCCAAAAAAAAGGAACGTCTTTCTTTAGTAAACATATAAAGCCCTTGTTGATTTCGGCATAGTTGGCGATGAAGCGTCGTAAGAAGTTCGCCTTGCCTTGTAGACTCTGAAGTTGTAAGATTGTGCGTGGGGGGGGCAACTGGATTATTTCCTCCACCTTAAGAGGATCGACCATGATCCCTGTTGTTGATATGATGAAACCTAACAAATGTCTTGACGTTACGCAAAAGTTGCACTTGTTTGGATTCAAGCGAATCCTAAAGTAGCGACAGCGTTCGAAGATTAGTATAAGGTGTGTGGGATGATCCATTCGCTTGCGAGAGTGTGATGCTAAATCATCTAGATAGGCCTCGACTATATGCTTGAGGTCATGAAAAGAAAAATACATGGCCTGTTGGAATGTGGCTCCAACATTTTTAAGGCCAAAAGGCATCTTACGATATGCGAATGTACCCCACGGACAAATGAATGCCATTTTATGCTGGTCCTCGGGTTTGATTTGGATTTGATTATATCCCAAAAAACCATCCATGAAAGAAAAGGATTCACACCTGACACATTCATCAATGATATGGTCATTGAATGGTGTTGGAAAATTATCTTTGGGACATGCCTTATTCAAATCATGGAAATCGGTACATACATGAATCGTGCCTTGTTTTTTATTGACTGGCACAGGATTGGACACCCATTGAGTCAAATGGATAGGATAAATAAAACCTGCCTTTAGCAATTTCTCAACCTCAATCTTGATGGTTGTTGCTTTCTTGGGATTAACTGAACGAAGTTTTTGTCGAATAGGCTTGGCATCAGGATACTTTTTGATTTCATGTTCAACTATTTTCAGATCGATACCTGGCATTTCCTCATAAGACCAGGCAAAAACGTCGCGGAATTCTTTGAAAAGATCCGTGTAAATTTGAATCTCTTCGGGGAGCAATCTGCTCTGACGAAGACATTCTCCACGACGCCAGGGTTTTGGGAGATGTTGATGGGTATAGTTTCAGCGATAGTCGCCATATTTCCCTCAGCATAAATTTCCTGTGTGGCTAAGAGATTAATAGGACATGGCTGATCTCCTGTCATGGTAACGGTGAATTCTCCTACTTCGATTCGGCTTAACTCTGGGAGAAAATATGATATGTGATGAAGATCCTCTCAAGGTTTGTTTGGACTAGTCATTGCTTCGATTACTTCTTCGTCAGAAGGAAAGACTAAGTCTAACTAATCGACGTTAGCAAGAGAACCCTGAGCCCAAATAGGCTCTAGAAGTGGATCTAACTCTTGTGCCGGAGTCGGATCAGGGTTAGTTGAAGCTTGTTGGACTAAAGAGTATGCTACTTCAGTGGCCGACAAGGGTATGGGCATGCCTGAGTGCCCTGTCTCATCCATCATGGATGATGGGGAAGGAAGAATCCAAGGATCTTCAAAGTAAGTCGTGCGGAACGACGAAACTTGAAAAATCTCAACCTTATGGCGATTAGATATAAATTTGACATCATCGTGAGGAGGTGGGTAATTGAAGGTACCCATCATGGACAGGCACAAACCAACTCCTATGTTAATGACACCTGGTTGAGGATTATCAATCATCGGGACTGTGGATGCCCCGAAAGCTGGGTCAGGTCTGGAGAAGGACAGTTGATCGATGGTCACTATCCGACCCTCGTGTGGAAACAACAAGACTTGAAAAACCATAGCAACCATAGCTTGCATAGCATAAGTCCAACTCCATCCTAACAAGAGGTTATAGTCAAGGGGAGCATAGAATACCTCTACTTCGACACACACAGTTTTCCCTCCTAACTGCACAGGGAAAGAAGGAATGATGCCATGTGGTCGGAAAGAATGACCATCGAAAGCAGTGAGGAGAGTAGGTGATGGAGACAAAGCGGGCTGGCCAATGAACTTCCAACATGCTAATGACATAATGCATGTCGAGGCGCCCTCGTCGACCACCGTGGGAAAGATATTCTGTGTAAAAGTTTTCGTGGGATGAGCCACTACTATCTGAAGTGCTACGTGGTAAGGTAGATGAGGTTTTAAGTCGACTGTATCTAACATGATGGTGCCTGGATTACAAGTCTCAGTAGAGCCCAAAGAGGTTAACAAGGATTTCCTCTGAGAAGGGAAGCTTTGGAGGACCTCCAAAGGAGACATTGCACAAGGGGTTTGTGATAAATCCTCCACCACAGAGTAATTCTGGGCAGCCCTTACATTTGGGTTGTGAGAATCTTTTTTAAATGCACCCTTTGGAATGCGTGTCATTGTTTCTCCCAACATCTTCTCAATATGTAGAGGAAGAGATGGGAGATCATCTTCTTTACCCTTCTCAGAAGCGCTTGGTTTACTATAGTCATGCGCTCTAGTCGTTATGGAAGCATCACCCCTAACCATATATACGTTCGCAGATGAGGGATTATTTGGAGGAGGGAAAGTTTCTTGGTTGCCCCCTTCTATGCTTGTAGAGGCTTGAGTTAGATTTTGCCCATGTTGAAAGTGATTAGTCAACACTGTTGGTTGTTGTTGTGTGACAAACTTTTGGGCCTCTGCAAGTCAAGGACAAAGATGGGTCGGGTGGTCCTCTGTGCACAAGTTTCATGGATACCTCGCCTTCTGTTTTTCTGTATTGTCCCTGCCAGAATTATCAGTGGGTTTTTTATCCCCCTTACCCTTCTTTTGTTGTTTTTTCTTCCCTTCAGGCTGTTGGGTGCCCTTTGGGTTAGTCGACTGCACGGTGTGTAATTTTGATGTTTGGGTAGGGGGAGAAGCCAAAACAATAGTTTGGTTGGGTGTTGTGTGTTGTATGGATAACTATTGCAACTGTTTTGTCAATTGCTCAACGGGCTTAGTTTGTACTGAACCAACAATACCACCGGCATGTAGTCCAACTCTCTGTCTAGTTTTATCCAGTATCGAACGTGGCGCATCTAGCAAGATGTTGTATAATAAACCAGACTGAGAATAGATGAGCTCAAACTATTGAGTCTTCATGATGGCATCTTCTTCAGAGAAAAATTTGGATGTTGCAACGTCTTTGGATAACTGTGGGACAAAAGACTTAAGGAACCACTCAAGAAGGAATGCTGGTGGGACTGGTACTTTGATTAGAATCTTCCGGCGTCTCCATTCTTGGATATGATCAGAGATATGGTCTGTTGTTGTCTGTTTGAAATGGGTGAGCAGCTCTGTACCAGCATCGTATCTCATAGGTAACTATAAATGGTTAAGGAAGGCCATCACCAGTTCGCCAAAAGAAGAGTATCTTGAGTGATCGAGCTCGATGTACCATTTCGCGGCACTCCCGATAAGAGTACGTTGAAACAATCGCAACTGTACGGAGTCATCTTTCAATGAGTTAGATGAACACCAAAGATGAAAGGTAGTGACATGATCACCTAGATCTTCATTAGGCTTGGCCTCAAACTTTGGAATGTCCGAAGGTAACTTCGTCGGCATAGGAGGCCAATGTGGATCGTGACAAATAAGATCATTTAACAACCTTGTCAAATCTGGCAAGTGTAACGTTGCCAAGAATGGTAATTTGAGTTGCTGCTGATAACCTGGGAAAAAGGGTCCTGGAGTTTGACTGGCACCAGGTTGCCAGGAAAAGTTTGGCTGCTGGCTCGGATTCTGGTAGAAACCATGGCCCTGACCAGTGTAAGGATTTTGCATCTGTGGAGACATAATCGACTGATTTCCCATAAAGGACATAGAGTGTTGGGCATGCATCGTGTTCGAAGGACTTTGGGAAGGATTACCCCATGCCGGTCCTGATGGAAGAGGCATAGTAGTCTGTCTAGGGTTCCATTGACTATGGAAAGAATTACCCCAGAACGACATTCCATAGGAGGGAACAGATCCTTGTCTTGAGTTCCAAGGTCCTGCTATGTGTGCCCCCTGTGCAAGAATAGTACCCTGCGCAGGAGTAGATTGTCCAAAAATGGGGTTTCCCCCAGACGGAAAAACGGTGGATGAGAATGTGTTGTTACCAAACGTCCTGTTCCAAGAAAACGGTGTTGAACCTACTGGCATATTGTGCGCAAGTGTTCCTTGACTCCCTGCTCCAAATAAACTGGTGTGTGTAGGCTGCTTGGCAGACTGCTGATGCGGACCACCAAGCGAAGGGGACGAAGGAGGGATATGACCTCCTGCATAAGGAAAAGTTTTAAAAGGGACAGGAGTGCCCCCAAAGTGACCTTGCAGAGGAGCTCTAGAGTTCCCTACCCCCAGACCCAAAGTCTGTAAAGTGGAGTAGGTTAGTGCAGGACTTGTACCTGAACTAGGCATACTGTATGAGAACGGAGGTCCTGTCACACTAGGTGTGAAGGGGGTTATGGCCTCTGCCATAGACGGGTTCAGTCCACTATGCGACGTAGTTGCGGCTGAGACCATGGTGGCTCAGACCGATGATGGTAGGTTAGGAGATGACTCTCCTGTGGTAGCAACTGTGGTGGGAATTGAAGAATTCCCAAAAGAAGTAATAGCATTTGTTTCCATAGTTGTGTGAGGCACTGTCTGGCGTTTGTGAAATTGGATTGGTACAATAAACAGTGCCAAGATATCAGTGGTTGGGGTTTCAACCGAGCCAAGAGCAGTTGCTTCAAGGTTCAAAACGATTGATTCCTCCGGGAGTTGTTCGGGCACAAAGGTTTGTAACCCGGTCACTTCAAAAGACCCTTGTTGGTCTAGCTTTCGCCTTAATGGTAGTGGGGGTGGCTCCAATGTAACTGGCGGCAAGCCAAGAAGCCTTCATGACCAGCAGAGCTCGATATCCTCCACTATGTGAGAAGATCCAAGACACGCTAAGGTATTCTAAACGTTCAAAAGTAACACACACTAAAAAATAATCCCCTAAGAGATAAGATAAGAAATCACTAAACTATTTGGAAGAATAGTTACAACAACCAACACTAGAGCAACTTACCGGTGCAAGTGCAACTTGAACACAGAAGCACCCTCTGGGTATACTCTGCAAAGCATGGCCTGATGTCTGTCCTAGGTACCGTGGTATACCCTCGTGTTGGTTGTGGAGCCTGATTATCTTCCTGATTCAGAGGTTCTTGCTTTCAGTCGTGTTTATACCCCATGAAGTATTTACACCCCAGAAGTATGTACACTCTTCCACGCGTGGGAGTGCAGAGGGGGGGTACCCCCTCTGCGGGGTCCGGGGGGTCCATCCCCCCAGCTGGGGGGTCTGGGGGCAAGCGGGCCCCCAGCGGGGGTTCGGGGGCAGCGTCCCCCAATGGGGGTTCGGGGGCAAATCCCCCGAAGAAAAAAATTGCCTGATAAAAGTATATTGTAATTTCATTGTAAATTTGGACCGTTCATTATAAGGTTGCAGATCTAACGGTAGAGATTATGTTAGGGTTTTTTTCCCTAGAAGGAAACCCTCTTTTATGAGGGAAATGTATTACGGCTATGGATGATGGTGAATATTGTATTCTGAGAGAGGAGACTGTGAGAGAAAGAAGAGGAAGTTACAATGGGTCTTGCTGTAGGTTGTATCCCTTCATTTGCTAGATAATAATAAAGGAAGGACCTGGCAATTTCTCTGGTGGACGTAGCCCACACTGGGTGAACCACGTAAATCTGTGTCTCTCTTGTATTGTGTGTCTTCTGTGTTTTGTTTCTG
>ML780748.1:386467-407285 GCA_009831015.1 Picea engelmannii
AACTTCCACGAAACTGGACTTAGACACTCCCTATCTTAGACTCTAATGTTTGGTTTTGAATGGCCTTGAAGAGTTTCCTCTCCAACCTAATCCAAGGCCCTAGTCCTGAACTAGTTTGTGAACCCTACAAACATAAAAGTCTAATAGATTTTAAAATTAGCGTTGCTTTTATGGATTTATCTTACGTCAATGGGTATGAGGGTGAAACTGATGATGTGTAAAGACAAAAGAAAAAATGAATGAAAAAGCTGGAAACAAAAAAACTTTTACTAAATGCAAAATTTCAACAACTTTTCACAAAGAAAGATTTCTTTTTTGAATTTTTCTAAGATTTTATACAACAAACTCAAAGGAATTTCGCTCGACTACGAGCTACTTATGATCTAAGTGAAATGCAAAAAAAACTTACGAAATAAAAAGACTTTTCCCTAGCTAATGATGCAGAAACACACTCCTCAACCAAAGAAAAAAATGAAAAGAGATTTATTTATTTATTTAAGTGCTAGTAAAGCAGAAAAGGGAAAATACCGACAAGCAAAAAACCAAGGAAAACAAATTTTTTCTTAAAGCATAGATTGCAAAGAATCAGAGTAAAGAATCACACAATGGCAATAAAAAAACAAAGACTCTCACGCTTGTCTAAAAACCATATAAAAAAAATATTTTCTGTCAACTATTAACTTAGAAAAAGCAGGCTAAGGGTAAGATGACCTAACCTACTGACTATTCAAACCTAGACTCAAACACCTGAGAGGAATACTTCTTATCAAAGGAGGGGATGACTGCCCCACCCTGAACAAAAAGTAGCCTGTCCAAGCATGCAACTGTCACTAAAACAGCACGCGTGAAAACAAGTGCTGAACAAAGACAGAAAGCGTGTACACGCGGGCTGACCTTGTACAGGCTACGTGTATATCTAAATTCTAAGGAAAAATATGAAAATAGGCAGTCCAGACCAGGAAGAGGCCTCTGGTATTGATAACTAGGGTCCCTTGAAGGCTTGGATGCTCTTTCTAATAGAAAAGACAAATAATGCAAGGAATAATAAGGCGAAAAAAGGCAATCTGAGATAGAACTGTGAACCAACAAGACTCAGACAGGATTCCAGAAAACCCCATGAGAATGTGTAATTCTGACAGGGAAGAGGAGGACTGCCTCTAAGGTTCTCTGAACTCCTACATGCTACTGCTATCTCTACATCTAGTGTTCACATGTGGGCTATCAGAAGATAGGGCACAGGTACATGCGTACAGGCCTTCTGCAGGCTGCGTGTATCTCTGTGTGTCCCGAAAACTACAGTCAAGCAAAAGTCAGGGAAAACTGGTATGGAAAGCCAGACTCCCTGCTAGCTCAGACCTTATAGAAAAAGACATGCAAAGAAAAATAGAAAACCTAATCTTTAAACTACCCAAAGACTTAAATAAATCTAGGAACCCTAAAGAGTATTCTCTGCGTGTACCTAGAAAAGCACGAAAAAAGGAAAGTTGTCGACGCAACAAAAAGCTATGGGTCAGTTAATTGAAACTCCCGGCCATGCATGGCCGAGGGTTCATCCAAAACCCTAGCTCCTTCTAGCCTATAAGTAATCCAGCGAAGAAAAAATATAGCGAAGAAACTCTGCCCATTTACGTAATCCATTGTCCCAACCCTTTAGCCTTTCCTCATGCCAAAGGAGATTTAGCGCAAAGCAATTGAAGGACAAAAGAAGAGGAGCCCAGGATCAGGTTCAAGGAGCGGTGGTTGGTCTCAGCTTTTGTAAGTTGATTCACTTTCAGTAATAAAAAGAATGTTTTTCCTGTCCCAATGCATGAATTGTCTATGGTTTGATTAATTTACGCTTGATTTCTAACCCTTGAGTATAGAAGTAGCATGCATGCATAGTTGTTGTTTGTCTTGAGTGCAGGTTATCTTTGGAAGGAGAAGCGCAAGCAAGTAGTCAAGAACAATGGAGGATCTACATCGAATGTCGGTAATAAGGTAGGTGGTCCTTTTCCTTGCATTTACTGAGAAAAAGGGATTTAAATCTTTGGATGTAGGTAAAAAAGTAGTTTCTATTCAGTCAAATCTGCATGCAAGTCTGACCCTAGTTTGCTAGTTTGTAGGGCGTTTTTCTTTTTTCGTTCTTTGTTAGGTACACGCGGGTTGTTGTGAGTCATCCAGCATGTACACACATGTAGCAATGGGTTAGGGTGTGTGGGCATTTACACAAGAGGATTTTCAAAGAGTTGTTCAACAGAGTTTTGGCAAAGAAGGGATATGAGTTGGCCTGATGCCAAGTAAGCATGTGTGGTGCAATTTAGGGTTATAATAGTTGCTCTATATACACTTCCTCTTCGATGACACCATTTAGGAAATGTGTCTTTACGTCCATCTGGTGCAACTTCTACTTCATCTTAGCTGCAAGGGCTATGATAGTTCTGATCGAAGTGTATCTGGCTACATGAGCGAATGTCTCTTCATAGTCAATGCCTTATTTTTGAGAAAAGTCCCAAGCGACGAATCTTGCTTTATATTTTTCAATACTTCTGTTAGCAGCATGTTTTATTTTGAAGAGCCATTTGGAGGATACCATGTCTTTACTCTTCGGTCTGGGAACTATTTCCCATACATCATTCTTTATTATGGATTGGTATTCCTCTGTCATGGCATCTTCCCATTCTTTCATCTGAATGGCTTCTTCAAAGCAACTAGGCTCCTTCTCTAGGAGGTCACACATCAAAGCCATATAACTGGAGAATGGCTTTGGTATTTTCACCTTTCTCGTGGTTCCTTTGGGAACACCATACTTCTCTCCATCTTGAATGATCTCTCTAGCCCAAGCTGGCTTTATTTTATGGAAGATCGTCATTTGAGGTGGTTCTTGAAATTCTACTATATCATGGTCTTCTGGAATTTCCTCATTGGGGGAAACTACATCTTCCCTCACTGGTTCTGAAGCTCTGGGGATTATGGGTTCTTCTTCATGTGCTTCTTCAAGATGGCATCTTCTTGATTTATTGAGTGTTGCATCTTCATCAAAAGTCACATCCTTGCTGATCTCAATGTGCAGTGACCTGGTATGTAAATTATGAAGGCCTTGGACACCTCACAACGTCCCACAAATATTCCCTTCTTTCCTGAAGGTTCCAACTTGTTTCTCTCCACTTTCGGAATATGTATTAAAACTGGGTATCCAAATATTTTGAGATGGCTTACCTCTGGTTTCTTTCCGGTGAACATCTCTTCCGGGGTCTTGAACCCAAGTGCATTATGGGATTATCGGTTTTGCACATAAACGACTGTCATTGCTGCTTCTACCCATAAGCACATTGGAAGATCTTGATCATGGATCATAGTCTTCACAACTTCCATTATCGTTTTGTTCTTTCATTCAGCTACACCATTTTGTTGAGGATTATAGGGAGTTGTGAGTTCCCTCTTGATCCCAACATCTTTGCAGAAGCTCACAAAATATTTTGAGGTATATTCTCCTCCATTATCTGACCTGAGTATCTTGATCTTTCTTTCGGAAAGGTTCTCTATCAAGGCTTTGAATTCCTTGAACTTGTTGAACACTTCATCTTTAGATTTTAAAAAATACACTCAGGTCTTACGACAATAATCATAAATAAATGATACATAGTATACATACCCACTAATGGAGGACGATGGCATTGGGCCACATACATCTGAATGAATGAGCTCTAGGACTCCTTTTTCTTTGTTGTCTCTCTTTGGAAAAGGGTTCTTGGTGTTCTTTCCTTGCGCACATCCATTGCACATGCCTTCACGGTCAATTTTGAATTCTAGTAGACCTGTGACAACTTTGCATATGTATGGTAGCACCTTGTAATTGATGTGAGCTAATATTCTATGCCAAAGTTCACATGAGTTTTCAATGGCGTGGGTTATGGAAGCCTTTGAGTGACCCTTTAGCTTATACAAACCATTTTCTTCTCTTCCAATGATGATTGTTTCTTTCAGGGTTTCTCCTTTAGACCACATGAGGACTTCTCCATCTATAAAGGCAACTCTAAAACCTTTCTTTTCTAAAGAAGAAATGGAGAGTAGGTTCTTTGTCAAACCTAGTACAAAGAGGACGTCCTTCATCTCTATTGAGTTCCCTGAATTTAACTTGTATCTTGATTCTCCCACTCCCTTGATGGGATATTGGTAATCATCTCCAAGTGTCACTTTCTAAGAAAACTTTTTTTCTGAAATACAAGAGAGAATATCTCTTTGACCTATCATGTGCTTGGAGGCACCACTATCAATGAGCCACGTGTTCTCTCCAGGTGTTACCGATCCTGAGAGGGTCTAGATTAAGACATAGTCTTTGAACTGCTCTCTTATCAACTTTGCAGGTGGCTCTTCATCTTCAACTACATGGGCACAATGCCTCTTATGTTTCCTCTTGTATTCTTCTTGTCTGGCTGGACAAAATTTCGCAATGTGTCCCATCTTGTCACAATGATAGCATTGTATAGATGAGTAATCTCTTTCCCTTCGTTGTCCTCTCTTCTGAAATCTCTTTGGATGAGATTCTTTATTATTGAATTTTTTTGGCGGTTGAGGCTCTTTATGAGTCTCCTTCTAGAAGTAGGGTTTCTTCCTTCCTCTTTTGGTGTGGGTGGCTAGGATTTGATCATCATCTCTTGCTAGAAGCACTTCACGGTTAGCTACTCTTGTTTCTTCTTGAATGCATTCTTCCCATAGACGGTCAAACATCAATTTCTCTGTTCTAGCACAAATTGTTTGGAGGAATGCATCCCAAGGTCTTGTGAGACCATTAAGAGTTTTCATTATGAGCTCGTCTTCATCTATGGTGTCTCCAATTTCTTCTAAATGTTCTTTAAATTTATAGATTCTCGAGAAATATTCTTGGATTGTTTCTCCTTTCTACATCCTCATATTCTTCAGTTGAGTTCTTAGATTCATTATTCGGTTTATGTTTTTTCCTTCGTACAGTCTACTTAGGGCATCAAACATTTGTTTCAGAGTCTTCTTTGATGACACATAAGGAATCAGGTGGTCTTTGATTGAATCTACAATGATTCTTTTGGCCCTGATCGTGTCCTTTAGATGCTTGTTTTTTTTCTGCAGCATCGTCGGGTTCCGGTACTTCTTCTTTGATGAATCTTGCTAGGTCATTCTCTTCAAGGATCAAGCTGATCCTATACTTCCAGGCATGGAAGTTTTCCACGCCTTCCAGTTTGTCAGCAAGCTTCGTGCTTGCAGACATCTTTTACCTGGAGCTAGGAAAAATGACCAAAAAAATGAAAATGCTCAAAATCAAATTTTGAACTTACCAGGAGATGCACTTGGCTGAGGCAAGTAGCCTGGTGTGCTTGGATCTGAGAAAATCCAACTTTTACTCCTCCAAACTTGATCTGTGGATTTTTGGACTGGTGCTTCTGGTTTTCTGGTAACTTTAGTACTCTGGTAGTTATGGTACTTCTGGCTCTCTGGTTTTCTGGTACTTCTGGTACTTTGTGAAACTAGGGTTTCACTTTTCGGGAGATCTAGCCACTAAAAAAATGCGTTGAGAGTGCCAAAGTAATCCTTGGGGGAGGGTGTACTTTTCTAGATGGTTTTAGGGATGAAAATATTCACCATCAAAAAGCCCTAATTTGCATGTACGACAACAGTGATGTTTTTCACTCTTGTGAAAGATGCTTTCTGCAACTTGGCTCTGATACCATGTAAATGTTTAAGCCATTATTATAGTTCTTTGCATTTCAATAGATAACAACAACATAAGACAAGACCACTGAGAAATACACAATCACAAGAGACACAACATTTATCCTGGGAAACCCTCTAGGGGAAGAAAACCCAACAAAACTTCCTTATTATAGATAGCCAATACAATGCCAAGAGCTAACTTAAGCTAATATAGAAGATCCTCTCCCAACGATGCGCCACTCTCTCTCTCTCTCTTCTCCAACTATAGTTCTGAAACTTGTCTCTCAATGAGAAAGTGAGGTGTGTCTAAGTGAGGCGCTAGCCTCCTTATTTATACTAATCTGGCACGTGTGAAGTGTCTCTTCACTGGCAAGGGCGACTTTTTAATCTGGGTGGTTATAACCACCTTTATTTTATTCTAGGGCCTCTTTGATATATTCTCGGGCCAACTTCTTCTTTTGCCTATTACAATTATATTATGACCAATCCTCAAAAGGGGATTTGGTCCTTTTACAATAGCTGACATGATCAATCCACAATGGGGATTGATCCAATGAATAATACATCAAATAATAATAAGAATACACTTTGCAGTTACATTATTTCAACACTCCCCCTTAACAAGAAGGGTATTGTTCAATAGCATCAGGCGAGAGAGAGAGGACAAAATCATCAACAACATCAAGTGGGTGAGAGGATAGCATCATCAATATCATCTTGGAACACTGATTGGCATATCTATATATCATCGGAAGTTTTATCCATCGGCAACATCGTGATTCTCAAAGGAATGCAATCATCATCTGCATCAATATGAATTAGTATAAAACTAATACATCATCATCATCACAGCACGAGGTTGGCTCATCATAATACAAGACTGGCTTTACGTCACAACTATCAAGTTGGAAGCTCAGTACTCGTCTTGCTTTACATCACAACAATCAAGCTGGAAGCAAGATACTGGACTGGCTTTACGTCACATCTTCTCAAGCTGGAAGCACAATACTAGTCTCATCTCAACGTCTTGCTTTACGTCACAACACTTAAGCTGGAAGCAAGATACTAGACTGGATTTATGTCACAACTATCAAGCCGAAAGAACAGTACTATTCTCATCACATCGTCTTGCTTTACGTCACAACCATCAGGTTGGAAGCAAGGTACTAGACTGGATTTACATCACAACTGTCAAGACGAAAGCACAGTGCTAGTCTCATCTCATTGTCTTGCTTTACGTCACAGCAATAAAGCTGGAAGCAAGATACTCATCCTACTTTACATCACAACAATCAAGATGAAAGAAGGATACTAGACCGGCTTTACTTCGCAGTTGTCAAGCCAGAAGCATAGTTCTAGTCTCATCACATCGTCTTGCTTTACGTCACAGGAATAAAGCTGGAAGCAAGAGATGTCTTGTCACAACAACTACTCCCCCTTTTGAGGAAGGTCCTTTAGGACTTGTTGACCACCTCTCCAACACAGGTGGTCAACTCCATTTTCCATGAAGAGATGCATCATCAGATGCAAATTTGTTGAAGACTTTGGTTCTACAGGGCATGTTTGGCCCCAACACTTCTTTTTGTAATTGGAATTTTCACACCCCTGCATGGGTTAATAATGTAATAGGTCTGCATGAGTCATGTCTAGGTCAGTTACCTTGGGATAGGTTCACTGGGAGAGTTCCTTTCATCGAGGGTTTTTTATGAAGCTCACCACAGAGTTTGATGAAAGACCTAAATGCATTATCTCCTAGGTCTTGAAGTTTGGTAGAGCACAGAGAAGATCTTCCTTAACCAAGGGAAGTATTTAGTTAAAATCCTGAAGAGATTTGATATGTTGGAGTGCAAGTCCATGAATACACCCTGTTGCCGCCTTATACACACCTGGGAGACGTGGAAGAAATCTTCAATCCACTCGGTGTGTCCTTGGGGGAAAGTGAGAGTTAAGGTGTTTTCACCTAATCCTCAACTTCTTCATCTAGGCCAACTCCTAGCGAAGACAAGGAGGGTAGTCCCTAACAAAAATACTAAGGCTTGAAGTAAGCTAAGTACAAAAAATTAAATCTAGGAGTTTATTCTTTCAACAATCAACCATAAATTGAAATACACATAAATCAACTATTTATCCACGATATAACATCAAGCATATACTTGCATAAAAAGGATACTCAGGTACATTTATTATATGCAAGTAAATTTAAAATTGGTTCAAATAGATATCAAATGTAAAATGAAGCCTATGGCTTTGCTGAGTGTAAAATGTGAGACCAGTGCCTTAAAGGGACTCGTGGGCAATGTAGTTCATGTGTTTTATTAGGGTAAATTTATGTTGAGTTAATGAAATTGTTTGGGCCTCCTTATGTATCATTCACCAATCTAAAACTTGTCAACCAGGTGTGCCGCAGATCCAACAAGGTGAGTTGCTAGGTGATTTGACATACGACACCCAGGGTAGAGGTCTTAGACAAATGACACCACTTAGATATTGTCCTAATTAATCTATCAACCACTCACCAACCCAGCATGTATGAAACTTACTTCCAACAGATCGAGACTAGCTCGCAACTGGAAGGGTCAGGAATCACACTGAGAGCTGAGGATAATTTGTTTATTTTAAACAAGAAGTAAATAACTGAAATTGAAATGTGAGACTAATTACTAATCCACACTGACCAGGCCTCTTTCGAGGAGCTGAGGGGATGGTTTATTTGCCAACTCAAAATTGCAAGAAATAAAGCTAATCTAGTAATTAGTGTTCTACTTTACAAAAGAAAATCTAATATAAGTGTTGATTGCAGTGCTTTGTGATGAATTGAAAGATTACTTTTAGCTTGTCTTTAGTTATGAAAATTGAATCTAAGCTAAAATGTAAAATTTTAAACAATCACCAAAAACATCGTTCCCCCAGGGGGGATGAAGAGTGAGAGCTTGTAGCCCCACTGATTTTATTAAATAACTTACAAAACTCTTTATGGGAGTGACTTGTGACAATTCATTAGGGGGGTCACAAGTCTTTACAATGTTTACAAAATACTTTTTGAAGAAAAGGGGTGCCCTCGGGGGTCCCAGATGCTCCAAATCCGCCCAAAACGGACATAACTTCCTCTTATTTATTCGTCAACCTGAAAAAAACAGAAAACAAACAATGAAAAAAGATTCCCAAAAACACTTTGGAAGTGTCTTGGGTTATTAGTAGGAAAGCCCCAAAATTGGCTAAGTAAACTAGCATAAAATGAGCAAAAATGAACTAAGAAGAGCAAGCTAAAGAGCTTGTCTCCTTAGGGTATTTTTATTTTTTTTTAAAACAGCGATATAAAGGCACTCTAATTTCCAAATATGGAATTTAAATCTTTAGGAAAAGAACTATCCTTTAACTTCTAAGTTTTTTGAAAGAAAAGCATGCTAAAAGAGACTTTTCCTATGCTAGATCTAAGTATTTAGATGAAACTTGAAAGTAAAAACTTGGATCTAGTTTATCTTATGCATGTACACTTAGATATTCAGAATTTGAAATAAAGATAGATCTAAGCGACTTGCATTTCCAATAAAGTAACCAAAAATTTAGATTTTCTTTGAGAAAGAGTGAAGGGAGAAAATTGTAGCCTTGGAACCCTTGGGCAATGGAGTCTTTAGATGAGCTAAGGAGGGACCGAGTCTTTAGATCCTTGAAGTTGTGAAGAGACAAGCACGTTTCATCACCACTCCAAGCTATGAGAACCTATAAGCTTTAAAATCTTGCAAATGAACTTGCTAGCAAAAATAGTGTCACCTACAAAAGAAACTTGAAGCGTATGTTAGTTAACCAAAACATGCATACATATCAAAATCTCTAAATATAAATTAACAATAGGATTAACAGCAAGATAGATAAATACTATCCTACAAGATGATAGCATCCTTTCAAAGGCCAAGATAGCAAATCCAAAGAGAAATTAGGCAAATATTACCTCATAGATTAAGCATAAATTGACATGAAGCATCCACACACATGTATAACAAACCTTCTTGACCTCCAAAGTCTCTTTATTCCAAATGAAAAGTGTTACAATAGTATACAACTACAAGCGGAAATCCCCAAACTCCAACTAACTCACAATGGGAGAGAATGCTTGTATATATTGCACAAGAGGCAAATGCCAAAGGGAGGAGGGTGCACCAAGTGTAGAAGGAGGGTGCACCAAGTGTGAGGAGAGGGGATCCAAGTGGCGAGGTATGGGCTTCTACCTCTCCCACATGCCCAAACCATGCCAAGTGTGCAGAAAATGGAAGATTAGAGGGGTGCCACCTCTCAAGAGGTAGGCTGCCCTCTCTAGAATGTGCCACCTCTCCAAGAGGGGCGCACCTCCTTTAGAACACATGCCAAAAATCAATTATCCACATGCCCACTTTATTTCTTTGAAAAATAAGAGTTGTCTTCTAGTTTCCACATAGCCTTTTGAGGCTTTATTTCGTCTCCAACATGTCCCCACATCTTTCCTTAATTTTTGCCCTTGCTGATTTTTTATGATTTTATTTGACTTTTTTGGGTTTTTTGGAGTAAAATTAATTTTAAGTGATTAAAATCACTAATTTTACTCAACCAAGTGGGTACTTAGGTAATATGGGTTCTCTGGGTCCAAAAATGATCACCCCCATGGCATATTAAGTCCCCTAGTACCACTTTTTTAATACATCTTTATTTTTTAATTAAAAATTGCCGAATTCTGGCAATTTTTTAATTAACTGAAAAAATTAAAAAATCCTAAGGGGGACTTAATACATTTTCATAAGACTCTAGGAGAATGTTTAGCATGGTAATAGACATTAGACACTATTCTTAGATCCATGCTCAAGCCTAACCATGGGCATATACTCCAGCTCTGGAGGAATTGAGTGAAAAAATTCATAAATTATAAATTGCTTGAAAACGGCAAAATATAATTAGTAAGTGAAAAAACACTCCAGAGTATAACTCACGCTTAGGACTTAAGGTGGCTAAGACATTTTACAAGCTCATCATGCAACATCTCTTATTACAATATTTCATGGAAATGTAAAGAGAAAAAAAAAGGTTGGTCTTAATGACCAGCTAAACTTCTAAACTCTGAATTTTGAACATGAAAATGTTTAATCTTTGGTTGCTCGCTGGAAATCCATCCTAGTGCAACTTGGTGGATAACACACCCATGGAAACAAAGTTGAATCTCCTGGTTGACACTTCATCAGAATTGATTGATGCCATGTTGTATAGACAGATCATTGGATCGCTGATGTATCTGACAAACACCAGACCAGATATCTGTTTTGTTGTGAACACTTTGAGTCAGTTTCTAGTATAACCCAGACATGTTCACCTAGTTGTTGCAAAACATGTGATGAGGTACCTTAAGGTTACATTAGATTGTGGTCTCAGTTATGATGGATACCATGACTTCAGACTGAGTGGTTATACTAATTCAGATTGGGCTGGAACTATCTCTGACAGGAAGAGCACTTCAGGATGTTGTTTCAGTCTGGGGTCAGCCATGATTGTCATAGGCTAAATGAGAGGTCGGCCCCTAGAATATATTAAAGTGGTTATAACCACCCATAATGAGAATTCGACCCCAAGAATATATTAAAGTGGTTATAACCACCCATAATGAGAAGTCAGCCCTGCCAGTGAAAAGACACCTCAGTTTAGCACCTACCAGATTGTATAAATAAGAGAGGCTAGCGCCTCATTTGTTCACTCACTCACTTGTTCATCAGAGCGCAAGTTTGGAGCTGCAGTTGGATAAGAAGGAAGAGAGAGAGAGGCACATTCTTGGGAAAGGAATTTTTGTATTTGTTTGAGTTATCCCTTGGCATTGTATTGGCTATCTATATTACAAAAGTTTTTGTTGGGTTTTCTCCCCATGAGGGTTTCCCAGGATAAATGATGTGTCTCTTGTGATTGTGTATTTCTCAGTGATCATATCTATGCTATTGTTATCTAGTGAAATGAAAAGAAACCTACTAATAGCTTAAAACCTTAACACAATCCCACTGTCACCTCGACCTGAACTTCTTCCGTCTAGGCTTACTCCTAGGGAAGCCAAACAGTGGTAGACGCTAGTTACTATGTGAATTATTAAATGAATTCTAAAAGTTAATTTTAGTTTGTTAAATGTAAGCGGGAGCTAGCCTATATGGAAAACAACAATGAAAATGCAATTCTTTAATGAAAACTAGCGCTTTCCCTAAGTCAACTATGATTAGTGCCTAAGGTTGGGCAAGGGGTTTGTTATCACACAGTTTGTAGCTAGGATAAAAGGCTATAAGATAGAAGGCCAAACTGGTGTAACAGGAACCAATCCCACCCAATTTCACCACAATGGGATGGTTCTTTCTCTTTAGGAAGGTTATGAGAGTGTCCATGGTACAGTCATTGATTCTGGACAAGGAGAGATTCATCTCGATTCAAATGGCCATTTTGTGAGATTCTGTAAGTGTTCTTGGACTCTTTTTATTTAGGAGGAAGATCAAATGCCCTAGAAGTCCATTAGTATAGAGATACACGAGTACTTGTCTTTAGGATGATGGATTTCAGGGATTTGGCAAAGAAACCTCTAAAACCTAACCCCGAAAACTCCGACGATCTCCAAAAAGAAGGGAACAAGTTTTCGACCACCAGAATGAGGACGTGATTAAGGAGCAAAAACCTAAGCAAGATGATGAAGTATCAACCTGCCCTCCTCTTTCTGATGAGGCCACCCAAGAGCCTATTTCTTCTGCACAACAAAACGATGATGAGGTTAGTCATTTCCCTTTTTAGGATACCGATGACACCTTATTCCTTGATTCAAAAAAAGAAGGAGAGATGAAAACCTTTAGCAAAGTTCCTTGTTGTACAATTGAAGATGAAGGGGTGATTCCTGAGGATGAGAATGTAACACATGTAAAAAGAACCAAAGTTCTTGAAACTCCTACACAAGAAGAAACACTAAGTTGCCCTTCTCCCCTAGTTCTTGATGATGCTCTACTTTGTGATAGGGAAGATGAGGAGGAGATAAGCGAGAATGCTTCAAGCCCTGCATGTTATGATACTGCTAATGACGTCGTTGATAACATTGATGAGTTCATACATGTTGGGAGATGTGGGTGGGATGCAGTCGGTTATGATGTGGATCCCATCTACGATATAGAGAGTCATCTCCAAGTGTTTAATTTGCAATTATCGCAGTAGGTTACTCTTGATCAGTGGCAACAAGGAGATGAGATTTTTACCCGTATTCTTCAAACACCCAAGGATGACCTAGTACCTTTCTTTCTTGATGATTTTCAGTCTTACCTTGAGGTTTTTGATGAGTACCCCTTTGAGCACTTGGACTCTATCCATGAATATGATTATCAACCACCGCTTTTCTCAGGTCTTGATAGAAGTGAGGACTTTCTTTGCTTAAAAGAGGATCCTCGTGACAACTTTCCCCAACCACCCCTGATTTCTTTATCCTGTTGTGTTTCCAGAGGTTTGATTGGGAAGTATGTCTTTGATTTTGATTTTCCTCTGGGGAAAACCATAGAGTCCAAAGGTTGGTTGAATATTACAAACTTAAGTTTATCATACCAGTTTTTCAACTTTCCCTTGAGAATTTGCCAGTCGTCTGATACATCCTTGTCAATCCCTTCCCAGACTTCGAAGTGTGAGAATGTCATAGGTAGCCAGTGTGCAGACCTTTTGAGTCATTTTTCTAAACGTTGGGTTTCTCATGACCCCTTCCGAAAGTGGATTGAGTGCTTTCCTCAGAGATGGACTTGGCAAGTTTTCATCCCTCCCACTCGCCTCCATGAGTTAGACTTTATGATTTCCAATGATATGATTTATGCTCTAGCCCATGTCATTTTTGTGCTTGATTTGTCACTGTTCTGGTTTATGATGAAGGACAAAGGCAGGTATTGTGGGACATTGTTGGATTGGCTTCACTGGTTGTTTGACTACACCCAATATCCAGCCAACAGGTAAAATACAGGTAAGTAGTTTTCTTTACACTATCCTAGCTAAAAAGGGGGTCTCATCATGAGCCATCCTTCTCATCTCTGTGAAAGTACTTGTGGGTAACATTGTTAGCTCTGGTCACCATGCCAAGGCAGTGTCCCCTGATTATCTCTTGAACAAAAAAATAAAAAAAGAATAAAAAGAATAAAGGCAAGAATGGGCTTAGAAAGAATGCATCCATGACAGGTACAACTCGCCTTCTACAAAGGCACCCACAGGTAACACTTTTTCATCCTTGGCCTTCACTGCACCCACATGCTTGTACATTCCCTGACCACATCACCCACTTACATGGCTTGGATGAGGTCTTTTCGAGAACTTTCCTTTTCCTATGGACACTAGCCCAATAGGACGCCTTGTCCTTTTCACCAGACTTGTATTGCAGGTTTGTGTAACATATTTAAGCTATTAACTGATGTATTAAGGAATTTATGCATATGTTTAATAATAATGATGATGATATGTGATTGACATTTATATGATCCTTGTGAGTGATGAGCCCATGGACGGCGTAGCCTTTGATGTGCAGGACCATGCTCGACGGACAGGTACCATTTGGACAGGTACACATGGGGAGATGATAAGTTCAGACCTCCATGGTGCTAAAGATCCCACCAGATGGATGTTGAGACCCCATCAGGGGGCAAAGATAGGGCATAGGTTGATCAGATACTTTGCACCAGAGAAGAAGAGTGCATTCCACCAAAGGCACCTCGACACAACTGGACCTAGGGGGATTGACCCATTTTCAGTGGGACGTTGGCTCTAGATGGCCTAGAATGTCACCAGGAGGCTTATGACGTTATCAGGAGCATGTTGGAATATGGACAGGGCAGTTGGCATGTGTGGCATCTTGGAGAAGCCCAGAAAGGGCTAACGTCTTGCTTCAGGAGGTTGCACTTACCCTAATAGGGGCTAACGTCACCCTAGAAAGGGGTGACATATTACCTTTTTCTTGATTAGGGTTTTATATTGACAATTTAATGTAAAAATAATATGATTTGATATTTTGGCCTTGTCGGCCTTTTTACCTGACCTAAAATGTAAAATTAGGTCAAGGTTTTGTATAAATGAGGGATTTTGACTCTCATTTTTTCATCACTACTCATTCACTCCATAAGTTGGTCTGAAATTTGCGCCCTATCTTGGGTATTTGGTGGATTTAGTGAGGTGCACTTGTTGAAGGAAGACATTTTTGGCATTTTATGGTGTTTCTCTTGAAGGAAGGTGTTACAACTAGGGTTTGCATGGTTATTTCTTGATGAATTGTAAGTATTTTTTTGCAAAACTTCTTGAATGAATGGTTGTAGTCTTATTTTCTTGCATAGGTTTATAATTTGCTGAATCAAAACCCTAGGTGAAAAGCACACAAGTAGGTACTTGTCTCATGTCCCCTGATAGAGAAATTTTTAGCCATTGAAGAGGAAAAGAGAGCCTAGTTGTAGCTACACTCCTTTTTCTTCCTCCTTTATGCTAGTCGTACTATTTAAAACTCAAGAGAAAGAAGACGTCCCAGGCCTAGGTTATCTACACTTAGGGTCATTTTTCTTCTAGGGTTTGATGAAAGAGCCTTGCTGTAGCAACAATCCCCCTCATTAACTCTCTTGTCTTGATTTTGTGCTTCATTTTTTCAGCTAGCCGTTTTGCCAAATTGACCTAAGGAAGGAGGAGAGAGCACGAGGCCTTGCTATAGCAACACTAGAGTGAGCCTCTCTCCCCTAGGGTTTTGATTCTGAGGCCCTGCCATTGCAACACTTCATAACTCTTCCCTCTAGTCCTCAGTCGTCCTCCTTCAACCCTTGTGTCCTTCACTTTTGACTCCATTTTACCCTCTAAGGCACTGATCTAGAGTCCTCCAGCATTGAAGTGAACCTTAATCACAAATACTTTCAAAAACTTGAGTCAAACCCTAACTACTAACCCTAGTCTAGGAGCTAACTCTACTAACCCTAAGTGTTGACGTCATTCTTGGCTATTATATCATTGATGAAGCAACGTTTTTTTTTATGAGCAATTGAATGGTGACTTAGGCATTAAATGAAATAAAGTGTCGATTGGTTATATTAAATGCTACATCGTTCCAATATTTATTGGTGAAGTGAAATTATTTTCATTGCTATATTGATAAACATTGACTTCGTCGATATTTATTGCCATATTGCTTATATATATATATTTATCAGATAATCTTGTGAAATACTAACCCATTGAAATAGCTTGATGTACTAATCTTATGAAGTACTAACCCATATCAGTTTGTTGTTGCTTTGTTCCAGGCAGGTATGCTTCTTTTGGGTTTTACTTCATTATTGGTTGTTTAGACGGGAATATCTGATTGGTGGTGATCTGTGAAGGGGGGAAACTTACCTTTGTCCTATTAGTCTTTTTCCTCTTCAAAACCCCAGGTCACCGGGGACTTCTCCCCTGGGCCAAACCTCCCTAAAGAGAAAGAACCATCCCATTGTGGTGACATTCGGTGGGATTGGTTCCTGTTACGCCAGTTTGACCTACAAGACTCAAGCCTTTTATCCTAACTACAAACTGTGCGATAATAGGGTCAATTAGGGTTACAACAATATATCTAAATACAAAATATACAAGAAATAAACTATGTTATAGGATATTAACAAGAAATTACTTTACACTTGAGATAATTACAAAATGAAATATACAAATTTAATATGGCAAGATAGATTATAATGAAAATGATAAATTAGATAATTGCACAAAATGTTAAAGAATAGTTAGATGATGAAATATTCAACTCACATCAATTTACAAATGAAATAATTGAAACATATCATGAATAAAACTTATGAAAAATAATAACCATTTAAAAATGATACTACAACTATACAAAGCAAAAATTAGATCCTAAACCAATTAACATGAGATACCACAATGAAAGGTATTGCATGAAAAGTGAGTTTCTTGAAAGTAACTTGCTTGAGAAAGTAAATTGCTTTAAAATATGATTGCAAAACTTGAAAGGTAAATTTGCTTGAAAGTGCCTTTCTTGAAATATAAATTACACAACTTGAGATTGCTTAAAAAGTAAACTTGAGATGCTATGTTGTGAAAAAAAATTCTTTGGAAATGAGATTGCAAGTGTTGTGAATGTAGTGTGTGGGTTAATTTTAGTAAATTTTAAGTCTCTCTTTGATTAGGGGGATTAGATGTGATATATTGAATCCTAGACTATGTGACTACCCCAAACCGTTATCTTCTCAACCAAAAGGAAGTGTTGGGTGCTCAATAAGCAAGGCAAACAAGGCCTTACCCTAGCTCCACAGGTCAAATCCAAAGAGCAAGTGTACTCAACCTGGGGGACACCTAGTGTCGTGAGATCATCTCTGACCTAACACCCCAAGTATATTCCTCGAGCCTACTTTTTGATGGTGGAAACAATAAATGGTTGGATGCCTAATTACTAAACTCACAATCTTTGCCCTTTCTTGTCACCCAGGATCCACAAAGTGGCAAGGGGAGAGAATACGGGGAAAAAATGGACAACAACAAGATTACTTTAGCAATGATTTTAAGATTATACAAGGCTTCTCTTATTGCAAGAAATGGCTTATGCCAATCCCTTGCAAGGTGGAACAAAATAAATAAATTAAAATGCTTTATAGTTGCTTAGAAAATTAAATGCAACCCCACAATAATGGCACAAGTGGAGGCACAATGCCTACCATTTTGGCCAAGGTGGGTGTAATAAAAAGAATTAAAAGACTTGGAAGCAAAAACAACCTGAACAATGGCACAAGTGGAGACACAATGCCTACCATTTTGGCCAAGTTGGGTGTTATGAAAGAAATAAAAAACTTGGAAATAAATTGCAACCCCACAACAAATGGCACAAGTGGAGACACAATGCCTACCATTTTGGCCAAGGTGGGTGTAAAAGGAAAAGCAAGAAAACAAATCTAATCTATCCTTCATGATTTTTCAAGGATGGCTTAGGCTACTCTCTTTGCAAGGTGTGGGCAATTTATTCTAACCAATGTTTAATATATCAGCGTTATATCAGAAATGTTGTATGTGTCGCCGAAATTTTCACTCAGCCGAAACTTTCTTTTGAATATGTCACGAAACTTCTGAAATTTTGAATGTGTCATGACACATTCATTAACTCGCGACATTTTCTCAATGTGTCGCGAGTTGATGGAATGTGTCAGCCTACTTAAAATATTTTGCAAATTAAAAGTGCGTGAGGGGTTTTAGAGGCCGCGAGTGGCTTTTTTTCTTCTTTATTTCACTTGTGAAGTGTGAGAGAGCTAGAGAGGTGTGAGGAAAACCATTGTGCATCTATCCAAGGAGGAGAAAGCCAAGGATCTTGCTTCCATTAGCACCAGCGGAGAGATCAATATTTCCAGGTATGATCAAAAACGTTTTTTTTTCATTTGTTTGAAGTTTGAACTTGAAGATTTGAACTTTCTTTTTTTAATTTTTAGAGTTAGGCTAGGGTTTGCATTGTGCAATGTGCATCTTCTTGTTGTTTTTGAATGGAAGATTCAATCATTCTAATTCATCTATCTCTTATTAATAATTATTCAACCTTTGCATTATCGTGTGTTTATTTTTATTTTTTTTTGTGCCATAGGTTTAATATTTTCATCTAAAGAAAATGAAAAATGCATTGGATCCAATGTGGGTGTCTGGTGAACCAATGAAACTTCCCAATAGACAAGTATTGACATGCAATATTTGTGGAAAAAATATTTTTGCAGGAATTAGCCGCTTGAAATACCACCTTGCCAAAATCCCTGGGTTTGATGTGGATCCTTGTCCAAAAAGTACCCCGGAAATTGTACATATTGCAAACCAATCACTCATTGATATGGCTAATAAGAGGGATGTGACTGAGGCTCGCAAAAAAGAACTTGCACGTTCCATTGCAAATAGATACAGTGAAACAAGTGCCTCTGAGGGGGGACCAACAGTACCACAATCCCACTCCTCAGCCACAGGGCCCTCAACTTCTGCAGCCCCCTCATCAACCTCATCTTACTTTGTGATGAGGTCAACACCTGGGGGGCAACCTTCTATTTAGTCATTGATTAAAATAAAAGAGACAGAAGAGGTCGAAAAGCTTGTGGCCAAATGTTTTCTTTGGAGTGATATACCTTTTAACATTGCCAATAACCCCTTCTACCATCCCATGTTTGAAGTTGCTGCAATTGTTGGCCCGGGGTATAGGGGCCCTTCCTATCAGGATTTGAGAGGGCGTCTCCTTCAAGGGGAAAATACCGAATGCACAAAAATATTAGCTCAGCTCAGGGAAACATGGAAGACCATCGGATGCACTGTCATGTCGGATGGGTGGACTGATAGGAAGGGAAGATCAATTCTAAACTTCTTGGTTAATTGTCCCAAGGGGACAATGTTTATCAAAAGTGTTGATGCAAGTGCATATACAAAATATGCACAATTATTATGTCAGTTGTTGGATGGCTTTATCTGAGAGATAGGCTCGCAGTATGTTGTCTAGGTCATCACGGACAATGCTGCTAATTATGTTGCTATTGGGAGGATGCTTATGCAGAGGTATCCATCCTTGTACTTGAGTCCTCGTGCCGCCCATTGCATTGATTTGATGCTAGAGGACATGGGAAAACTTCCTTGGATCAAGGAAATCATTTATTCAACTCGGAGTGTGACAAAATATATATATAATCACACATATGTTCTTTCACTCATGAGACAATTCACAGGGAACAAAGAGTTGGTGCATCCTGCAATCACAAGTTTTTCCACCACCTTCATTTCTCTTCAGTCGCTCCTCAAAAGTATGTTGGACTTACAAAGAATGTTTCTTTCTAATGAGTGGGTTTCTTGTGTCTATAGCACCAAACAAGATGGGCAAGCCATAGCCCAACTTGTGGGAAATGACCTGATATTTTGGAGTGGAGTAGGGGAGGTATGTACCATTAGTGAACCTTTGGTAAAGTTTCTTCGATTGGTTGATGGTGAGAAGCCTGCAATGGGCTACTTGTATGAGGCCATGGATAGGGCCAAGGAAACTATCTACCGATACTATGAGAACAAGGGGGAAGAAGGACTCACCAAGAGAGCTCAGATATGGGGTGTGATTGATGAGTGATAGAATAACACTCTCCATCATCCCATTCATGCAGCAGGGCTCTACCTCAACCCTACATTTGCTTATGCTTGTGGATTTAATTTTGATGGTGAGGTCATTGATGGTTTCCTCCAGTGTGTTCAGAGGATGATGCTGACTCCAGCTGAACGCTCAGAGATTTCTAGACAAAATGAGATATATAGGATGGCATCCGGGATGTTGGGCTATGATATGGCTATCCAATATAGGACCACAAGGATTCCAGGTAAGCTTCAATTTCAAATTTTGTTTATTCCTTTCTATATATTATATATGACATTTATTTCTTGATGGAAATCTGAAATATAATTCATTGTCTTCCTTTCATTTTATTCATTGTAGATGTCTGGTGGAAACACTATGGTGGAAAGCTCCCAGAGCTGCAGAAACTTGTCATTCGAGTGCTTAGTCAAACTTGCAGTTCTTCAGGTTGTGAGCGCAATTGGAGTGTCTTTGAAAAGATACACTCCAAGAAGCGCAACAGGTTAGAAATGTTAAAAAATGAAAGAATCAAAATTTAAATTGTTTAAACTTTATATTTTTTTTAATTTTCATTTTTACAATTTACTATTTACTATTTATTTACCATCACTAACTATAGCTCTCAATGTTCATACATGTTAAGTACCCAACTCCTTAATGACTTGGTATATGTCTACTACAATCTAAGGTTGTGGGTGAAGCAACTTGACAAAGAACCTGACATAGAATCCATTTCATTGAATAACATTGACACCACCAGTCAATGGAGGGTGGAGATTCAGGAGCCTGAGATGGAGGAGGCCCCCGAGTGGTTGGAGGAGCATGCAGATAATTTGATGGAGGAGGGGGCAACAGAGGAGGAGGAGGAGGAGGAGAAGGAGGATGTTCCACTTCCAATGGATATAGAGATTGAGGAGGAGATTGGACTTCCAGTGGATCCAATGCCACCACCACCTCCACAGAGAGCCATACCTAGAGTTGGACTTGGGTCTATTGGGACTGGGAGGAGGCAACACACTTTTCCTTCCACCTCATCCCCATCACTTACCACCT
>ML780748.1:421616-437115 GCA_009831015.1 Picea engelmannii
ATCTGAAGTGAAAGAGATCTAATGCATACATAAGAAGGTTATAATGATCAAATGTGACACATACCATGATGCCTCGGACCAATTACCTCATGGAGCAAGAGCCTTTTCTGATGCAAGCCCAGGCCGGTAGTGATGGAGGCTGGCACTGCTTGACAGGACATGTCTGGCTGAGAAGAAGAAAATATGGGCCCTCAAGGGCCATGCTCAAGTCAATCTTCTCTCGTACTCCATGTCTGGGATCATGTGGGCCTCGAGACATGATCTCATAGTTATCCCTAGATATCGGGGATAACAATGCCCTTTACTTGTAAAAGGGCTAGAGCAGCAACAACACCATGACATAAATGGAATCAATGATTTGGATTCCTATGATCTATCATTTTCATTTTATCATGTACTATTTAGTATCTAGATGCCTCATGCTGATTCATCTCATGAGATACATTTATTTTGATCCGTTGATGTGACTTTGTATCTACTATCATCCTATCAGGAACATGTTTCAGAATTTTCAGATTAGTAACGATATGTGACCACTTGACATCTTATGCATCTTATTTATTGGTTGTATTTTCATATTTATGTAGAAAAGTGTTTATTTGATGTTGTTGTTGCTTTACAAGTTTAAAAGAAAATGAAAAATTGAAAAAAATGATTGTTTTTGTATTTTTTTGAGGTCTTGTTGACATATTCCGACATTTTCCGCCGATGTCGCTGAGAAGTTATATTCCAGACCCTCGCCGACACTTTCCTCGACATGACATATACAACATTGATTCTAACTATTACAATATCAAATTTTTGATATAAAATTGATAGAAGGCACACCCAAGAGACTCTCAAGGGTGGATTACAATGACTTAGAAGAGTAAGAAGGATGGGGATTTGATATCCCAACTCTAGAATTCCTTTTGGAGGCCTTTGGGGCTCAAACTAGTAGCATTTCCTCCTTGTTGCTAGAAATCTGCATAAAAAATTAGCAAGGTATATTTTTATGGAAAATGCTACAAAACACCAAGAACTTGTTAAGTTTGATTGGCCCAATGATACATAAATTTAAGTAGAAATTTTGAAAATGATATTGAAACCTTTAGTGTCTATTCTATGTCATAACAATTCTTAGAAATGAGGAAAAGAAAGTTAGATAATCTTGGAAACTTTGGATTATTGAAAAGAGTTGGCTTTCCACTCTAAAACCAATCCTTCAATCCTTTAGTGATCCCAAAATAAGCTTTCCTTTGCTACACAAGGAAGCATGGAGGTGAGAGAATCCAAAAAGCTTATAAAATACTTTACAAACTTAATAAGAAACTACCACAAGATCAATAGCAATACTACTACTAATATCACCCAAGAAAAAGACTTTGCTTGAGTCTCCAAGTAGAACTAGTGAAAGAAAAATGCAAAAATGAAATGGAAATGTATCACTTCACAATAACACAATGAAGACACCAAGAAGAATCCCAATTCACACCATAGAATCTCCAAAGCTTCCTTTATTATCCACCAAAATGTTGCTACAAATACTTGTAGCAAGATTTACACATGAGAAAATGAGAGAGAGAGGGAGAGGAGAGGAGAAGTTTTGGTATAGTAGACTTGATATGAGAATAGATAAGAAAATGAGGAAGAGAGGGTCCAATTTATAGGAGAAGATGAGGAGAGAGCCCACTTGGATGAGCTCCAAGTGGCACCCATCCAATGGAAGAGGGTCTCATCAAGGGGGGCGCACTTTTAGGTCAAGAGAGTGATGTGAGGGTTGAGGAGTGAGTGGGGAAGGAGGAAACCCCCTTTCCTATTAGTTAAAAGTGTAGTGGAGATGAATGGGGGGTACTACCAAAGTATTGGGGTGCCCCATGGTATATTTTTAATTTTTCATGAGTTATTGAGCAAAGTGGGGTGCCCCTCTTCTAAGGAGATAATCAATGTGGGTTGTTGACTAATAAAAGGGGGTCTTTATAAGTTGGAAATCATTTTACCAAATTAGGAAATGAATTTGGGACACTTTTCCCACTCTCTCTCATGACTTTTGTGACTTGTACAAAATTTGGCAATTTTAGTTAAGCCAATTACATGCCGATTTTTTACCGACTTGGACTCATGGACAATGGCCTAGCAAAACTTGTCCAAATGAGCCGATACTTGGTCCAAGGGTGTAGGGGTTCATGAAACATTTTATTTGAGTACTCATACCCCTATACAAAATCCCCAAGGACCACTTTTTTACATTTTACATAAAAAATAATTAAAAATCCCCAATTTGAGGGAATTTTAATTATTTAAAAAATCCTATCAAAATTTAATGGCATTTCGCGAGACTCTAGGAAATATCTAGTTTGGTCATTTACAATAATCCCAGACCTTAGTTACCCGATGGGCTCAATCATTAGAACGCCTTTCACCACTTTGGATAATTATGTGGGAGTTGTTATCCCCGATTTCATGGGATAACTAGGAGATCATGTCTCGAGGCCCTCAGGTCCTAGACATGGAGTACCGAGAGCAGGATTGACCTAAGCATAGCCTTGTAGGGCCCATATTTCTTCTCTTTCATCAGACTCATCTTGTCAACATTAGCAGCATCCATCACCATCGACCTGGTCTTGCATCGGAGAAGGCTCTTGTTCCATGAGGTAATTAGTCCAAGTATCATGGTATGTGTCACTTTTGATCATTATAACCTTTAGATATATGCATCTTACTCCTTTTATTTCTGACAACTTCTTGGATCTTACATTAACCCACTTGACCATGGTTGGGGGGATTGACAAGGTGTCCTAGCAAGCCTGTACCCATAGGTTTTGGTTTACCACTGGGGGGATTTCTGAAGAGCCATCGTCCGCTCCCATCATATCATCACTTTTCATCTTATCTCCCGCTCACCTGTCCCATTCCCCTAGTCCGGGCATTGGGATGATCTGTTTATGGGGTTGCACCTTATCTCGTGGGAAGAAGGGGCTAAAGGCCCAGAAGGTAAAATCAACTGGTAAAAGATAAAAGACATAAAGAATGAAACCTAGAGATGCCTCGCCCAGGGATCCCCGAGAAGGCAATAAAATGCCTCTCAACAAGAAAAAAGAGGGACTCGAAGAAGAATAACAAAAACAAGACCTAGCCAAGAGGACAGGGGGTCTCATCATGAGCCAGCCTATTATGTTCATGGGTACCTAACAGCATGACATTGCCACTATCTGGTTACCATGCCAGGGCAGTGACCTTTGGTTGCATGACCAAGGGAAAGGGGGTCTCATCACGAGCCAACCTTATCATCTCTGTGAAAGTGCTTGTGGGTAACACTTTCAGCTCTGGTCACCACGCCAAGGTAGTGTCCTCTAGTTAGTCCTTGAAATAAAAACGAAAGAGAAAATAAAGAAAAGAAAAGAATAAAGGCAATAAAGGGCTTGGAAAAAATTGCATCCATGACGGGTACAGCTCGCCTTCTACAAAGGCACCCACAGGTAATATCATGCATCCCTTTCTCTCACTCTACCCATATGTCAGGACATCCCTTGACCACATCACCTCGTTTTACATGGCTTGGATGATACCCCTTGGAGACTTTCCTTTTCTTATGGATACTGGCCCAATAGGGTGTTTTTCCTTTTTCTTCATCCTTGTATTGTAGGTCTTTGTAATATCTTTGAGCTATTGAATGATATATCAGGGTTTTTATGCATATGTTTGATAACATTAATGATGAGACATGATTAACATTGCTATGATCCTTGTGACTAATGAGCCCATGGAGGGCAAAGTTTTTGATGTGTAGGACCATGCTCGACGGACAGGTGCCAGTTGGACCGGTACACATGGGGATATGATTAGTTCGGACCTCCATGGGGCTGAAGATCCCATCAGATGGTTGTTGGGACCCCATCAGGGGAAGAGATATAACAGTGTTTGATCAAGATTTTTCACACAAGAAGAAGAAAGACGTTCCATCAGGGACACTTTGGTTGAGCCCAGCCCAGGGGCGTTGACCCACTTCCAGTGGAACGTTTCCCTTTGATGGCCCAGGATGTCACCTAGGAGCCATTGACATCACCTTGAGCATGTGACAGTTTGACAGGGCAGTTGGCACACATGGCATGATTGGGAGGCCCAAAGAGGGCCAATGTTTTGTCATTTTGTGTTGCATTTTCCCTAAAAAGGGGCTAATGTCTCCCTCAGTACGTCTTGACGTCTTACTTATGCTCAATTAGGGATTTGATTTGATAATTTAATGTAAAAACAATATAATTTTGGTTTGTAGCCTTGTCGACTATTTTTAATGACCTAAATTTAATCAAAGGTCATGATATAGTATATATTGAGTAGTTTTTCCCTCATTTTGATAATAAGACACAACTCACTCTATTGTGAGATCTGATTTTGGTGCCCTTGTTAGGGTATTTCATCTTTTAAGTAAGGTGCACTTGTTGAAGGAAGGATTTTCTTGGCATTTTTGGCATTTCTCTTGAAGGAAGGTTTACAACTAGGGTTTGCATTGCTATTTCTTCAGGATATGTAAGTGGTTTTTCTGCAAAACTTCTTAATTGAATGGTTGTAGGCTTGTACTCTTGCATTTATTTATAAACTTTGTTGATTTTAAAAAACCCTAGGTGAGATGAGATGATTCGTGGTGGGGATTCCTCCACCATTCGACCCTCGATTGCCTGAGCGTGAACCTGTTCGACCTCTGCAAGAGACCTTGTGCAATTCTGAAACCGGGGGGAAAAAGTCTGTGTTGATTTCGAGGATAGCCTGTGTTGGTTTCTGGAAAGACGAGACATCCTTTGTCTGAACAGATTGAGCCTGTGTGTGGAATCTCTGTCCCAAATCCATAACCGTGAGACCATCCTGACATTGTTGAGCCTGTTGGAAAGCCCATGTATGTTTTCCCCATTGGTTGTTGCGGCCACGCAGTGCTGGACTGTGTGAGGCTTGTTGGCTAGTTTGTACAACACTCTCTCCAGGTGAGAGAGGTAATTCAAGTTGGAAGAACAGGTTGCTTGGCCTATGAGCAATTCTCTCTAGGTGAGAGAATGTGTAGAGGAAGGAGAGAACTCCTGGAAGGAACCCTGTAACTGCCACAGAGCTCAGAGACTTTCGATCCAGTCTGTTGCTGAAACCCAAGGCAAGGAAGGTTAGCAGTCGAAGGACTGTCTAGGTGACAGAGAAGGTGTATACTCCTAGGGTGGAATAGGCATGTGGGGAAGGAGAGTCTGTGGGCGGTGAGTATGAGTGGTTATTGGGAGAGAATTATTTCCTTGTGATTGTGTGTTTTCCCTGTAACCTCAACCTAGCCTAGGGTTCCTTGCCTTGGAGTGGAGCTTAGTCCCAGCTCGGGGGTGACCTATTGCTGAGCTTAATGAGCAGTGTGGTCTAAGGCTGGGAGGTTCATGGAAGGCTTGCACCTGGTTGGTGGAATTACCACTGCTTCAAAGAAAAGTACCAGATGATGTTTTTAATTACGTTTATGCATGTTTGTGTATTTATATTTATCATGTATTTTGTTGTGCATATGAATTAATGTTAATGACATTGATTATTTATAATGGCAGTAATTATTATGTTTACTCTAAGTTTAAATGTGTTTCATTTGCTGAATGCATGTCATATATATATAATTAAGTATGAGATTGTTATTCCGCGAAGTAGCACCTGCCCGACTGATGCAAAGGGGGCATTACAGTATGGTATCAGAGCGTTACAACTCAGAATGAAAGATGTGTTACAGTATGGTATCAAAGCCAAGGTTTCGATGCTGAGCCTAGATGGGCCAGTTGAGTTGTCTTTGGACTGAGAGTTGGAGGAGAAATTGTGTCTGGAGGACCAATTTCGGACCTTTGAATCCTCCTGAGTGTCAAGGAGTTACTTGACCGTGTTACCAGCTCAGGAGGTGTAGCGGTGTTATGAAACTATAGTCGTGGTGGCATCTGGCCACAGGGAGAGAGGACTCCACGCCAGAAGTGTTGGAGCCATAGGATCTGTTTGGGGAAAAGGATAACCCTCGTGATCGTCAGATTTGGAAAATGTGCGCAGGGTTTAAAAACCCTTTTGAGTTGCATAGGAACGTGGAAATCGCAATACGCAAAATCTCGAATTCGTCGGGACCTTCCATCGGGGGGACACATGGATGCCAAATGGAATTTCGGCACCCGAGAAACCAAAAGGGAAGAACCTTGTTTTCGCAATTCGTGAAATAGCGAAACCCAATACCCCGAAACGATCTACACCATAGATCGTAAGTGACCGTCGGATCAAGTGGGAGAATAGACCGTAATTTCAAAATTTCAGCAAACGGAAGTTCAATATGTGTGGATGCACAAACTTCCAATGCCCGAAACCCTGAAACACCGAAAAGAACTGCACCATATATATGAGGGAAGTCTAACCGTTGAATTACCTTGGAATGGATGGGGACACATGGGTGTGTACCACGTGCCAGTGAGTTGAGAAGACAAGCGAGAATGGTGGGACCCGATGACGTCACCGAAGGTGACGTGGAACCTCTTGAACATACCATGCGCCACCATGGTTACGGGTGACAGCTGTGATGTGGGCCCGGAGAGTAAAGTAAATTGGAATTTTGGAATTCGAGAGTTGGAGTGACCAGGGGTTGGGAGTCACTACGTTGTGAACTCCCGAGTCTCGAAGACCCGAAACCCGAAGTTCCAAAGTCCTGAAATCTCTACCATAGTTGGAAAAAGTTGTGTTGTGGGACCAGGGGAAAAGAGGTTGGAATTTTGGGAGTTGAGAGTCAGAGAGGGAAGAGAGCGCGAGAACCTCCGGGGGGGAAAAACCCCAAAACCTGAAACCCCGAAATCTCGAAGTCCCAAAATTTTCGAAGACAAATGAACATCAAGGATTTAACTATTGGGTCCTCCTGGACCAAAACTCAGAAGTCCCGAAAGAGAGAATGAGAACCTCGTGGACCGAGATCCCAAAACCCGGAGTCCCGAAGTCCCGAAAAATTTGCAGAGCCAAACAGAGTTCAGAAAACTTAGTGAACTTGAAACGTTTTTCTTATTCGGGTTGGTTTGTGAATGTTGTGGTTTTTATTTAGGGTTTAAGGCCAGACAAAATCTGATTGACTGCACGTTGTGTGTGCATAGTTCAACGAGTGTCAGGACAGCTGAAAACCAATGCCGAGTATGGAATTGGAAGAGGTACATATTGCCTCTGATTCAGAGAGTGAAAGAGAAGGAGGGGATGTCAACCTGGGAGTCGAAGGATCAAACTCTAATGGGCATGGAAAAGAGATGGATAAGGAAGGACATATGATTAAACTCATTGAAAGATTGTAGAAAGATTCCCAGGCTCGCCTTGCTGATAGCCGAAAGTTCATGAGGGTCAGGGATCAGCAGGGAGAATTCAACTTAAAAATGTTGAAGAACCTGGAAAGAATAGAAAGGAAGTTGGAGAAGAGGAGTGGCTCAAGCAAGACAGAGAGTCATAGGACCCCTGAGATAAGAAGAAGATCGAGGAGTGGTAGCATACATCAACGTTTCTCCCCAAAGCATTCCAGTAGGGAAGCGTACAGTAGTTCAAGCCCGTCCCCTACCAGAAAACACCGAAGATCTGGAGTGGATGAATTGAAAGGGGAGATGAACAAGATCAAGCCTCCAATGTTTGATGGAGAACATAAGAAGGAGGAAGATGCTGAAACATGGTTACTTGGCATGAGGAAATATTTCCAACTGCAGAATTATTCCCCTCGCGCAGAAGGAAGAATTGCGATGTATCAACTAAAGGGAAAAGAATCCATGTGGTGGGATCAGTTTGTGCAGGTGCAACACATCAGAGAGAAAGATATCACTTGGAAGGATTTCAAGAGGTATTTCGAGAAGAAATACCTGAACAAAAGATACTATGACAAAAAGATGAAGGAGTTCTTCGAACTCAAGTTGGGCAACATGACCATCGATGAATATGAACGAAGGTTTTTGGAACTACTGAAGTATGTTACGTTCATCAAAGATGAGGCTGTCAAGATTCAAAGATATCTGAGTGGACTTCCACCTTCTATTGGTGACAGGATTCAGTATGATGATCCTAAGACTATGGAAGAAACAATAAGAAGGGAAAAATGCTTATATGAACAACAAAGAGAAAGGCCTACTTTTCAGAAGGCTTGGGATGATCAGAAGAAGTTCAGGAAAGAGCCGAGGCAGAAGGGAAACAAGCCTCCCTTTTTCAGAAATAGTCCTCAGGGACAACCATCTTTCAGAGAGCCCAGGAAGGCTGAAGTGGGTGAGCAAATGCCTAGACCGCCACCTATGGAGTGTTGGGGCTATAAAGGGAACCATAGGTACAAGGACTTCCCCCACATAAAAGATAAAGCGAGAACCGTCCACAATGTTCAACAAGTTGAAACAATGGAGGATATGGGCAGCAAAATGCCAAGGATCTACGCAGCCTTGACAACAAGCAAGCTGAATTTCAATCGCACATGATTGAACTGGAAGGTATGATTACCAACCGACCATTTATTATTTTAATCGATTCAGGGGCTATCCATAGTTATGTAGATCCTATGGTGGTGGAAAGTTTGCATTTATGAAGAAGAAAACAAGAAAGGTCTTGGTTAGTGCAGTTGGCTACATGAACCAAGAGGAAGGTCACTGAATTGGTTAAATCCTATTCGGTAGACGTGAATGGATTGAGCACGAAGGCTGAATTGAATGTTTTGCCTTTAGGCTCTTATGACTGATTAATTGGGATGGACTGGTTGGACCAAGAACATGCCCTCCTAGACTGTCATAACAAGAGGTTTACATGCCTGGATGAGGAGGGAAATTGAAAAACATTCCAAGGGATTTCTAAAGCTGTGGCTATTAGAGAAATCTCAACAATGCAGCTAAAGAAGTGCTACATAAAACGTTGTCATTTATTTGCAGCCCGTGTGGAGGAAGCATCCAGAGATGAAGTCTCAATAATTGGAGACCATGAGGTACTCATAGAGTTCAAGGATGTATTTCAGGAGGTACCTGGACTACCTCTGAAGAGAGACATCAACTTTTCTATAAATTTGATGCCTAGAGCAACCCCAGTGTCGAAAGCTCCTTATAGAATGAGTACGCCAGAGCTGAAAGAGTTGCAATTGCAGCTTGAAGAGTTTCTGAAGAAGGGGTATATACGCCCAAGCATGTCACCTTGGGGTGCCCCGGTCTTGTTCTTGAAGAAGGATGGGACGTTGAGGCTGTGTATTGATTTCCGGTAGTTGAACAAGGTAACTATCAAGAAGAAGTATCCTCTGCTGAGGTTCGATGATCTTTTCGATCAGTTGGAGGGTGCGAAAATATTTTCGAAGATAGATCTCAGATCAGGATATCACTAGGTAAGAATAAAGGATGAGGACATCAACAAGACTTCCTTTAGAACAAGGTACAGTCATTACGAGTTCACAGTGGTGACGTTTGGACTGTCAAACGCACCTGCTATTTTTATGTGCTTGATGAATGGTGTATTCAGGGACTATTTAGACAAGTTTGTCATAGTCTTCCTGGATGACATCTTGGTGTAATCCAAGTCAGAGAAAGAGCATGAAAAACACCTGAGGATGGTGCTGCAAGTGTTGAGAGAACACTAGCTATATGCCAAGTTGAGCAAATGCTTGTTTTATCAAAGGCAGATCCATTACTTGGGGCACATTATTTCAGAAGAAGGGATCATTGTGGATCCTGAGAAAGTTGAGGCCATACAAGAATGGTCAGTGCCAAGGAATGTGACAGAAGTTAGATCCTTTATGGGTATAGTGGGCTATTATAGAAGGTTTATTGCAAGGTTCTCAAAGATAGCTCACCCTATCACTTCCTTGCAAAGGAAGGAGAAAAAGTTTCAGTGGATTGAAGAGTGTGAAGAGAGTTTCCAACAATTGAAGCAGTTCTTAACCAACGCTCCAATCTTGAGAATTGAAAATCAAAATATGGATTTTGTGGTGTGCACAGATGCGTGTAAGGAAGACTTGGGAGGATTTCTCAGCCAAGATGGATTTGTAATCTGTTATAAGTCCAGGAAATTGAAAGAGAATGAAAAGAATTATGCCACTCACGATTTGGAGCTGGCAGCAATCGTCCACACTCTGAGGAAATGGAGACATTACCTCATGGGAAGAAGATTTGAATTGAGAACAGACCACCACGGTCTGAAATATTTGTTTGAGAAGACAACCTTAAACGCTAGACAAAGCAGGTGGTTGGAGTTTTTGTGTGAATACGACTTTGATATCAAGCATATCAAAGGGAAGGAAAACAAGGTGGCTGATGCACTCAGCAGAAAGGTGCATGAATTTCATGCTACAACCATTAGCATGTATAGGATGGATATTAAGGATAGAATTTTGGAAACTGCAAGTGTTGATTTGCAGTACAGAGATTTGGTAGCAAAGCTACAACAACGTGAGAGACCATAGAAAGAGGGAAATTACATCTTGGGAGCTGATGGAATACTTCTGTATAAAAACAGAGTGTATATACCCAATGTCTAGGGTTTGAAACTTGCGATTCTAAGAGAAATGCATAACGTGACTTATGCTGGACACCCTGGATATCAAAATATTGTGGAAACAGTGAAAATCCATTACTTTTGGTCGGGTTTGAAGAGGGATATCGTTGAATACATCACCAGATGTATGGAATGCCAGAAAGTTAAGGCTAAGCATAGGCACCCAGCAGGGTTGCTACAGCCTTTACCCATTCTTGAATGTAAGTGGGAAGTGGTGACCATGGATTTTATTACAGGATTGCCCAGAACAAGAAAGCAGCATGATTCGATCATGGTTGTGGTGGACAAGCTTACAAAAGATGCCCATTTTATTCCACTAAAAACCACTCACAAGGCAGCAGATGTTGCTGATATCTTCTTAAAAGAAGTGGCACGCTTGCATGGAATTCCTAAAATGATTATGTCTGATAGGGACCCGAAATTCACCTCGAATTTCTGGAAAGGACTATTCAAAGGATTCAGAACGAATTTGAATTTTAGTACAGCGTATCATCTCAAGTTTGATGGATAGACAGATAGGGTGAACAGAGTAATAGAGGACATGTTGAGAATGTACGTGATGGACAAACCATCAAGATGGGAAGACTACCTGCATTTGGTAGAATTCACCTACAATAATGGGTATCATGCATCGTTGAAGATGAGTCCATTTGAAGCACTTTATGGAAGAAAGTGCAACACTCCAGTGAGCTGGGATAATCCGGCTGACATAGTAGTAGTTGGGCCAGAGTTGCTCAAGGAGATGGAGGACCAAATGATAAAAATTAAATAGAATTTGAAAACTTCCCAGGATAGACAGAAAAGTTGTGTTGATAAGAACAAAACCCACCGAGAATTCAAAGTGGGTGATCATGTTTTCCTGAAAGTGAAAGCTAACAGGAGTTCCGTGAAGCTGGGAAGTTGCGCCAAGTTGGCAGCAAGATTTTGTGGACCTTTTGAAATCCTGGAAAGGATTGGGCCAGTTGCATACATGCTTGCATTACCTGCATCTATGACTGTACATAATGTGTTTCATGTTTCATTTCTTAACAAATATATACCTGATGTTAATCATGTTATCGATTGGAATGTGATTCAGGTGGAACCCGAAGGTGTCCTGCAAGTGCATCCTGTGCGCATATTGGACAGGAAAAGAAAACAGCTCTGGAATCGAGCCATAGAGCATGTGAAGGTCTAGTGGACTTGGTATTGTCCTGAGGACGCAACATGGGAGCATGAAGATGTTATGCAGGTAGAGTACCTGCATCTTTTTTAAATTTTTGAAAATCTTGCAAAAGCTGTGTAAAGCTGCACTAAGGACAATGCAGAAATAAAGGGAGGGGGATTGTAATGACCCCAAGGCTGAGCCCTATTGTAAATCATATTTGTGAAATGAATTGTAATTATGTTTTTATAGGCTAGTGAGCCAAGTTAATATAAGTTGGTGGGCTTATGTGATTGTTAGGCCAGAGAGCCTAAGGGTTGAAGGCCAAGAGCCTGATTTTGTACATGTATCAATGCGGAACATTAAGAAAATATAAACATTGCCATGTCTAGACCGACCACGATGAATGAGTGATGGGGGACTAAGCTTCCACATAGTGGGCAAGGGATTAGGGGCTGGAAGGTGGGAAAAGGGGCTAAGTGTTAAGCCTTGGGAATAATATTTTAATATTATTCCAAAAAGTTCATGTGAATAATATGTTTTTACCCTAAGTTCTTTTGGGATGATATGTGACTTCCAAATGGTGGGAGGAGCGCACGCTGATGGAAGCATGCATCTTCACGGGTGAAAAGTGTCAACCCAAGCCCATGCAAATAAAAGTGATGAGATGAGTCATGGTGGGGGTTCCTCCACCATTCAACCCTCGACTGCCTGAGCGTGAACTCGTCCGACCTCTGCAAGAGAACTCGTGCAATTCTGAAACTGAGGGGAAAATGTCTATGTTGATTTCAGGGATATCCTGTGTTGGTTTCTGGAAAGCCGAGACATCCTCTGTCTGAACAGATTGAGCCTGTGTGTGGAATCTCTATCCCAAATCCATAACCATGAGACCATCCTGTCATTGTTGAGCTTGTTGGAAAGCCCGTGTCTATTTTCCCCGTTGTCTGTTGTGGCCATGTTATCCCCGATTTCATGGGATAACTAGGAGATCATGTCTCGAGGCCCACAAGTCCTAGACATGGAGTACCGAGAGTAGGATTGACCTGAGCATAGCCCTAGAGGGCCCATCTTTCTTCTCTTTCATCGGACTCGTCTTGTCAGCAGTAGAAGCATCCATCACCATCAGTCTGGTCTTGTATCGGAGAAGGCTCTTGCTCCATGAGGTAATTAGTCCAGGTATCATGGTATGTGTCACTTATGATCATTGTAACCTTTAGATATATTTATATTACTCCTTTTATTTCTGAGAACTACTTGGATCTTACATTAACCCACTTGACCATGGTTGGGGGGATTGACAGGGTGTCCTAGCAAGCCTATACCCATAGGTTTTGGTTTTCCACTGGGGGGATTTCTGAAGAGCCATCATCCGCTCCCATCATATCATCACTTTTCATTTTATCTCTGTCTCACATGTCCCATTCCCCTAGTCCGGACATTCGGATGATCTGTTTGAGGGGTTGCACCTTATCTCATGGCAAGAAGGGGTTAAAGGCCCAGAAGGTAAAAGCAGATGGTAAAAGATAAAATACATAAAGAATGAAAGCTAGAGATGCCTCACCCAGGAATCCTCGAGAAGGAAATAAAAAGCCTCTCAGCAAGAAATAAGAGGGATCCGAAGAAAAATAACAAAAACAAGACCTAGCCAAGAGGATAGGGGGTCTCATCATGAGCCATCCTATTATGTTCATGGGTACCTAACAGCATGAAATTGCAACTATTTGGTTACCACGCCAGGGCAGTGACCTTTGGTTGCAAGGCCAAGGGAAAGGGGGTCTCATCACGAGCCAACCTTATCATCTCTGTGAAAGTGCTTGTGGGTAACACTATTAGCTCTGGTCACCACGCCAAGGCAGTGTCCTCTAGTTAGTCCTTGAAAAAAAAAAAAAGAGCAAATAAAGAAAAGAAAAGAACAAAGGCAATAAAGGTCTTGGAAAAAATTGCATCCATGACGGGTACAACTCGCCTTCTACAAAGGCACCCACAGGTAATATCATGCATCCCTGCCTCTCACTCTACCAGTACGTCAGGACATCCCTTGACCACATCACCTCATTTTACATGGCTTGGATGATACCGCTTGGAGACTTTCCTTTCCTTATGGATACTAGCCCAACAGGGTGTTTTGGCTTTTTCTTCAACCTTGTATTGTAGGTCTTTGTAATATCTTTGAGCTATTGAATGATATATCAGGGTTTTTATGCATATGTTTGATAACATTAATGATGAGACGTGGTTAACATTGCTATGATCCCTGTGACTAATGAGCCCATGGAGGGCGAAGTTTTTGATGTGCAGGACCATGCCCGACGGACAGGTGCCAGTTGGACCGGTACACATGGGGAGATGATTAGTTCGGACCTCCATGGGGCTGAAGAGCCCATCAGATGGTTGTTGGGACCCCATCAGGGGCAGAGACAGGACATTTTTTGATCGATCTTTTGTACACGAGAAGAAGGATGTTCCATCAAGGACACTTTGGTTGATCCCAGCCTAGGGGGGTTGACCCACTTCCAGTGGAACATTTCCCTTTGATGGCCCAGGACGTCACCTAGGAGCCATTGACATCACCTTCAGCGTGTGACAGTTTGACAGGGCAACTGGCACATGGCATGATTAGGAGGCCCAAAGAGGGCCAACGTTTTGTCATTTTGTGTTGCATTTGCCCTAAAAAGGGGCTAACGTCTCCCTTAGTAGGGCTTGACGTCTTTATTATGCTCAATTAGGGCTTTGATTTGACAATTTAATGTAAAAACAATATAATTTTGGTTTGTAGCCTTGTAGGCTATTTTTAATGACCTAAATTTAATTAAAGGTCATGATACAGTATATATTGAGGAGTTTTTCCCTCATTTTGATAATAATACGCAACTCACTCTCTTGTGAGATATTATTTTTACACCCTTGTTGGTATTTCATCTTTTAAGTAAGGCGCACTTGTTGAAGGAAGGATTTTCTTGGAATTTTTGGCATTTCTCTTGAAGGAAGGTTTACAACTAGGGTTTTCATTTTTATTTCTTCATGATATGTAAGTGTTTTTTCTGCAAAACTTCTTAATTAAATAGTTGTAGGCTTGTACTCTTGCATTTATTTATAAACTTTGTTGATTTTAAAAAACCCTAGGTGACAAGCACACAAGTAGGTCCTTGTTTCATGTCCCCTAAAAGAGAAATATTCAATCCATTGAAGAAGGAAGGAAGAGCCTAGCCTTTGCTACACTCTTTTCACTTCTTCCCTTGTGCTAGCTGTGCTTTTAAAAGTTAAGGAGGAGACGTCCCAGGCCTATGTTATCTACACCTAGGGCCATCCTGCTTCTAGGGTTTGGTGATAGGGCCTTGTTGTTGAAAAAATCTCCCTCACCCTACTCTCTTGTCTTGACTTATCCTTTATGCTAGCCGTTTTGCCAAGTTTGACCTAAGGAAGGATGAAAGAGCATGAGGCCTTGCTTAAGCAACATTGGAGTGAGCATATTTCCCCTAGGGTTTTGATTCTAGGGCCCTGCCATTGCAGCACCTTAGAACCCTTCCCTCTCATCCTTAGCCTTTTATCCCTTCAACTTTGCGTCCTCTCTTTAATTGACTCCATTTAACCCTAGGCATTGCTCTTAGATCCACAACGTTGAAGTGATAGTGGTCAAACAACTTCTTAAAACTCTTAAATTTGAAACCCTAACTAACTAGCTAACCCTAATTAGGCTGACGTCATACTTATATATTCCATATTGATGCAACATATGTCTTTGATAAGCAATTAGATGATGGTTTAAGAGCATTTATTGAGTAAAGGGATTGATTAAATACATTGTTGGCTACATCATCTCAATATTTATTGATGAATTGATATTACTCCATTGCTATATTGATAAAC
>ML780748.1:443964-455646 GCA_009831015.1 Picea engelmannii
TTTGCTAAATTATAAGCAATAAGCTCTAAAGGAGCTACTGTGATGATTGTTCGTGCTATTGCTTTATATTATCAAGAAGGATATTATTCTTGCTTGTTGTTTTGTTGACCTTGCTCCAGGTCACATGAGGAAGCTATAGCGAATGTTGCATAAGGCAACGTGCTAAAGAAGAAATAATAAATGAAGCAATCATCAGTGGAAAAGAAGAAGGTGGGTCACTCAGAAGCTGCCATGACCCACGCTATTGAAGAATCCATGTGAACTCTAGAAGATTAGCTCACATCAACTACAAGGCCCTACCATACATATGCAAAGTTGTCACAGGTTTACCAGAACTCAAAGGTGACCATGAAGGTGTATGCGATGGATGTGCGCAAGGGAAGAACATCAAGAACCCGTTTCCGAAGAGGGACAGCAAGGCAGAAGGAGTCCTAGAACTCATTCATTCAGATGTATGTGGCCCAATGCCATCATCCTCCAATAATGGGTATGTATACTATGTATCATTCATTAATGATTATTCTCGTAAAAGACTTGGATATATTTGAAGTATTCAACAAGATCAAGGAATTCAAAGCCTTGATAAGTGAAACTTTCTGTAAGAAAGATTAAGATACTCAGGTCAAATAATGGAGGATAATATACCTCAAAAGAGTTCATGAATATCTGCAAAGATGTTGGGATCAAGATCCTCAACAAAACAGTGTAGCTGAAAGGAAGAACAGAACAATTATGGAAGCTGTGAAGACCATGATTCACGATCAAGATCTTCCTATGTGCTTATGGGCAGAAGCAGTTATGGCAGTTGTTTATGTGAAGAACATACTCTCCCATAGTGCACTTGGGTTCAAGACCCCAGAAGAAATGTTCACCGGAAAGAATCCAGAGGTAAGCCATCTCAAAATATTTGGTTGTTCAGTGTTTATCCATATACTGAAAGAGAAAAGAAACAAGTTGGAACCCTCCGGAAAGAAGGGAATATTTGTGGGATACTGTGAGGTATCCAAGGCCTTCAGAATCTACATACCTGGTCACCACCATATTGATATCAGCAGGGATGTGACCTTTGATGAAGAAGCAACACTTAAGAAATCGAGAATATGCCAGCTTGAAGAAATGTATGAAGAGGAACCTATAAATCCCAGGATGACAGAATCCGTGAGGGAAGTTCCCAGAGCTGCAGAACCTGTAAGGGAAGTCATAACTTCCCGTGATGAGGAGACTCCTGAAGATCATGATATAACAGAAGTTCAAGAACTTCCTCAAATGACCTTCTCCCATAAAAGAAATCTTGCTTGGGCAAGAGAGCTTATTCAAGATGGAGAGAAGTATGGTGTTCCAGAAGGAACCACGAGACAGGTGAAGAGACCAAAGCCCTTCTTCAGTTACACGGATTTGATGTGCAATTTATTTGATGAAGAACCCACATGCTTTGAAGAGCCCATCTAGAAGAAGGAACGGGCAGATGCCATGACAGAGGAATACCAATCCATAATAAAGAATGATGTATGGGAAATAGTTCCAGACCAAAAAGTAAGGATGTGGTATCATCAAAATGGCTCTTCAAAATAAAACATGTTGCTGATGGAAGTACTGAGAAATATAAAGCAAGATTTGTCGCTCATGGATTTTCCCAAAAGGAAGGTATCGACTATGAAGAGACATTCACTCCTATGGCCAGATACACTTCGATCAGAACCATTATAGCTCTTGCTGCCAAGATGAAGTGGAAGTTGCACCAGATGGATGTGAAGACAGCTTTCCTGAATGGTGTTATCGAAGAGGAAGTTTATATAGAGAAACCCCAAGGATTTGAGGTTGAAGACAAGAAGTCTCATGTCTATCGATTGAAGAAAGCCTTATACAGATTGAAGCAAGCTCCGAGAGCTTGGTATGGCCATATAGACAGTTTCTTGATGAGCTTAGGCTTTACCAACAGTAAAGCAGATTCAAATCTCTACTTCAAGATCATGGATAATGAACTAGCAATATTACTATTGTATGTGGATGACTTATTTTTAACTGGAGAAGAAAATCTCATCACTGAATGTAAACAAAGAATTGCCACAGAATTTGAAATGAAAGACCTTGGCCTAATGCATTACTTCTTAGGCCTTAAGGTATGGCAGAGTCCAGAGAGAATATTCCTTAACCAAGGGAAGTACACGGTCGAAATCTTAAAGAGATTCGACATGCTAGAATGCAAGTCCATGAATACACCCATGGAAGAAAATATGAAGTTGTTGGTCGATACTTCGTCATATTTGATAGATGTCACTCTGTACAGACAGATTATTGGATCGCTGATGTACCTGATGAACACCAGACCATACATCTGTTTTGCAGTGAACACCTTGAGTCAGTTTCTGGTAGAGCCCATACATGTTCATCTAGTGGCTGCAAAACATGTGATGAGGTACCTTAAAGGTACAATGGATTATGGTCTCAGCTATGATGGAGATCATGACTTCACATTAAGTGGATATACTTATGCAGTTTGGGTAGGAAGCGTTGCTGACAGAAAAAGCACTTCCGGATGCTATTTCAGTTTGGGATCAACTATGATATCATGGCAGAGTAGGAAGCAATCTAGTATTGCTCTCAGCACAACGAAAGAAGAGTACATTGCCGAATGTTCTGCTAGTTGCGAAGCTATATGGCTTCGAAAGTTGCTGACAGGCCTATTTGATTTGGAGATGAGAGAAACTTTGATTCTATGTGACAATCAAAGCTGCATTAAAATGACAGAGAATCCTGTGTTTCACGACAGGTCAAACCACATAGAGATCCGCTATCATTTCATCCGTGACATGGTACAGAGAGGAGCCTTGAAGCTCCAGTACATTAGCACGGATGAACGGGTTGCTGACATGTTGACTAAGCCTCTATCTCATGTAAATTTTGAACACTTTCGAGATAAGCTTGGTATTGTCCGAAAGGACCCTCCCTGAAAGGGGGAGTAGATGTATTCCTTGCTTCTGACCTTGCTGTTAGACGTAAAGCAAGATGAGTCATGCTTCTGACCTCGTTGTTAGACGTAAAGCATGACGCTGTGTGATCCTTGCTTCTGACCTCGATGTTAGATGTAAAGCAAGATGCGTCATGCTTTTGACCTCACTGTCAGACGTAAAGCATGACGATGTGTGATCCTTGCTTCTGACCTCGCTGTTAGACGTAAAGAAAGATGTGTCATGCTTCTGACCTCATTGTTAGACGTAAAGCATGACGCCATGTGATCCTTGCTTCTGACCTCGCTGTTAGACGTAAAAAAAGATAAGTCATGCTTCTGACCTAGTTGTTAGACATAAAGCATGACGTCGCCGATTCCTTGCTTCTGACCTAGTTGTTAGACGTAAAGAAAGATGATTCCTCGCTTCTGACCTCGTTGTTAGACGTAAAGCGAGATTTTGATGTGTTCCTTGCTTCTGACCTCATTGTTAGATGTAAAGCAAGAGGAGTCATGCTTTTGACCTCGTTGTTAGATGTAAAGCATGACGCTGTGATTCCTCGCTTCTAACCTAGTTGTTAGATGTAAAGAGAGATGATGATATTACTTGCTTTTGACCTAGTTGTTAGACATAAAGCAAGATTTGACTGACACTGAGCTACCAGCTTAACCGCTATGACATTGAGCTAGTGTAGTACTGTGATGTGCCAGCCTAGTGCTGTGATGAGGTATCATTTTTACTGATACATATTTGATGCAGATGATGATAGGATTCTTTCAAGAATGATGATGTTGTTGATGAAGAAAACTTATGATGACTCGTAAATGTGCTAGCCAATGTTTCAATATGATATTGACGATACTATCCTCCAGATGCCACTGATGATGCAAACTTCTCTCGCCTGATGCTGATGAAGAATAACCTTCTTTTTAAGAGGGAGTGTTGAAATAATGTAACTGTGAAGAGCATTCTTATTATTATTGGATTAAATCCCCATTGCGGATTAATCATGTTATTATTATTATTATTATTGTTATTGGATTAATCCCCATTGTGGATTAGTCATGTCACTAATTGTATAAGGACCAAATCCCCTTTTGTGGATTGGTCATCGGAAAATTACAAAGGGAAGAATAAGAAGTCATCCCCAACAGTTATTATGGAAGACCCAGAATTAATTAAAGGTGGGTTTACCCACCCAGAGTGAGAGGTCGGCCCTGCCAATTGTGACCTTTCACACTTGCCAGTCTTGTATAAATAAGAGGCTAGCGCCTCAATTCAAACACACAATTCACTTGCTCAGTTTTAGAGACAAGTTCTGATCTGTTACCAGCAAAGGAGAGAGGGAGAAGAGTGGCGCATCTTTTGGAGAGGACTATCTGTATTGGTTTGAGTTATCTCTTGACATTGTATTGGCAATTTATGATAAGGAAGTTTTTGCTGGGTTTTCTTGCCCTAGAGGGTTTCCTGGGATAAATGTTGTGTCTCTTGTGAATGTGTATTTCTCAGTGATCTTGTTCTTATATTGGTCTTATCTACTGAAATGCAAAGAACTATAATAATGGCATAAACATTAACATATTTTAGAGATATGATTTCTATCTTTCCAAGCACATCACAAACATCTTCATGGGATTATCAATACCGATAAAAAGTATTTATTTGATACCTTTTTCTTTTCCATAAATACTCCATTTTTCATGACTTCAAAATTATCAAACTTCAGCTGTCTACCGCAAGCATCAAATTTTATTTTTACATCATGCCTTCTTGTTGGTTTCCTACATTCTCCGCTATCACTTGACAAAGGTCGTTTGAATACATAGCATCTTGTCTGTTAAGGTTGTCATAACAAATCACCATTTTCATGGAATTTCTAGTAGACATATTTGGATAAAAAACACAAGGGTAACTGAATCTAACTTATTTGAGTAACTATCATCAAATCTATCCACCAAATACAACTTACTGAAGTCACATGTAACCATATTGTCAGCAAATTCAACCTTCTATTATTCATTTCAACCTATATTCACGGTTTAACTTCTTTCCTCTTCCTATAATGAATGTAATGACTGTGGCACAAACCATGTTGTACTTATGCAGTCTTGAAGAGTTTGTTTGATCTATAGGTGTGGTGCCTCCATCGACATACATTTAAGATACTGTTGCTACAAATCCACTCTATTTCTATTGCACAAAAGTCTTTTCAGCTTTCCCAAAGTTGAATTCCCTTTATTTTACAAGGTGGCAAAGTGATCATGTGTAGATTCCAAGGGCTCTTTGAAGTGGGAGAAGGTAGATCCATTGGATCTTTTCTGCATGATTCTTGACTCTATGAACATTGGTTTAGTTGTGAAAAAACATTGTCTTTCTATCCCTAGGCTTAAGCCAGAGGTTGTGGGATTTCAATATCCAATACTCCTCATATTCTTTATGTTTTTGGAGCAGTTCACTTGCTAGGGATGCTTCTTTGTATTCAGAGTCCCTTCATATAGTTGTCTTCTTCCAGTTTTCATTGTAGATTGTGTAAATTTTCTTGACAATCTTCTTTAGCTTTATAATAAATGTGTGTTGGTCAATAACTCCGTGCCATTATTTTCCAAAAAATATGCAATATGAGAATGCCTTTATCTACCAACCAAAATTCAACCATTTGTTCTCCTAAAACAAAAAAACAAAGTAACCATAATTTTACTAACATAATAGAGCTCTGGATAGCAGATCTATCGCAAAAACAGTCACCTGAAATTGCTTCCTTTACCAAAAACTATTTCAGTTTCTGGGCTTCAAAAGTACCCCTAAATTTTTGTTTGTACATTAAAGGAAAACAAGTTATGGGATTTAATACATTCCTGCCAACATCTTTGCTAATGTGGCAAGTCACTTGGATTGATTTCATTATTATTCCTTTGTTAAAAAGAATCGAAACCTCCTGGTTCAGAGTTAATGGGAGCAATAGGTTTGCTAAATTCGGCTAGCTGCTCTTTAGTAATTCATGTTTTCTCTGACTATAGTAGACCCTTCCATTTGACTAAATAGAGTTTATATGTTCTGGCTCGAGTGTTTGTAACTGTCGTATCAACAACTTTCTTAATCTCTTCTGTTTTCTTCTTTGGTAATTGTTTTTGTCACTCTGTTGTGACATCATCGATATGTTCATTATGCACTTCTGGGTGATAAGCATAGAGATCTAGGTGATAAGCATAGAGATATGCTACGTTGAATATGGGCAAATTTCCTTAGGTTTGAGTTTATTATAGGCACCCTTGGGGTACCTTTCTTTCCACAGATGAAGCATAGCCAGCTGTCCAACCTGGAATTCAATTACTCTTCTATGATGATCAGATTTCATCTTATATGTTTCATTTGTGGCCCACAATTTCTGCTTCACCTGCTACTGCATATTATGAATGTGTTCAATAAAATGTTCTACACCTCTGCTAACATGTGTTCCTTCAGAGAGATCAAGTAAATCCACTACTTTTGGGTTTTGTCCATAAATCATTTGAAAAAATAGACATTCTAGTAGATCTGTTAAAATTTGAATCATAGGCAAATTCTACTTGTGCTAAGACTGTGTCCCACTGTCTTGAACTTTTACCAACCAAACTTCTCAGTTGATTACCTAAAATTCTTCTTGCTCATCAGTTTGTGTATGATAAGTTGAACTGTACTGGAATCTGATATCTAACTTTCCACATAATGTCTTCCAAAAGTGACTAAGAATTTTTGTATCTCTGTCACTTGTAATAGTTTTTACCATTTGGAACCCAATGCAACTGTGCAACTACATTATTTGTGATAAACAGAGCCCAACAATATCTTATTCCAGGATGTGGGAAAAGGCTTCAAGGAAACTTTGATAAATCTTTGCTTTCAAAGTTAATGGGTATTCAATGTTTGGTTGTGCATGAGCAAGAATGTTCCTTTTATCCATATGACGATTTTGGCCTTATGACTCTTGATACAACAAGCCTAGATATAGACAATATATGGCTAAGTGGAGGCATGGTTTCTAGAAATACCATTTTTTGCAAGCCTCTGATTGTAGTATCTTTTACTCTAGATGTAAAGAGTCAATACCTCAATTTCATCATAGAGATGTTGACACTATGGATTAGGTACAACCACATTTGTTACACAAGAAAGCACTACTAGATTCTAATTTTTTATTTCATATGTTGGATCAACTATTGATTCTGCCCCCAAATATCCTCACACAGTCAAACTCAAATCTCAGTGTATGGAGATTGAATTCATTAGGAACAACATATGAATAATTTTTTTGAAGTGCATAAATCATCCATTAGTTTATGTTCTTGAAATAATTAGATCTTCGCTCACATTCAACGAAGAGTTATAATCTCAATTCAAATCTCGAGAGCAAAATGCTAGAGAATGAACAAGTAGATTACAATTTTATGCTTATCAAATTCTAGAAATTGTATACAGATTTGTTATATTACAAAGAATTGTCACTAGGTGCCCAAAAGGTTCCCAAAGCACTGTAATATAACCAGGATTCAAGAAGATTTGTTATTTATTCAGATGTGTTTCTATTTGAGTGAGAAATCACTAAATTCGGTCATTGGATAAAATATCATTCTTGTCAACATAATCCATCAATAATTGCCACTGTTGAGATTATGTATGGAATTCTATGAGTTTTAATGATTCCTATAGTTGAACCTGCTGAATTTTCATTAGTTTCATTAACATTAGATTTACCATAGAAATTTAATCTTCTTTTCACATTCAATAAGCATATACTGAAACATAAAGAAGCAGGTAAACAAACACAAGAAGACACAAAGATTTATCCTGGGAAACCCTTCTTCACAAGGGGAGAAAACCCAACAAACTTTTCTCTAGAGAGAATATCCTTGTCAATACAATATAACCGAGAACCAACTCTATCCACTAGAGAAAACTAACAAAGAAGAATACTTATCTCCACAAGAGATAACCCAACAATGCAACTACATCAAACCCTAGCCAGAGTGCTAGAGTATCTAGCCTCCACCAATGTACCACCAAGACAAGAGATAAACCCTAGCAAGGGTTATGAGTGAACCCTAGCCAACTTGTGCCCTTCTTCCTTACTTCTTCACTGGAGTGTTGCAACTGCTACTCTCCACAAGACTTGCGCTCTAGATGAGTGAGTGTGTGTGTCAAATGAGGAAGGTGTCACCTTTATTTATACTAGACTGGGCAGGGGTTTTTTCTAGTAGGGCCGACCTGTCTTCCTGGAAAATATATTTTCATTTTCTCTTTTTCCTATGGGGAAAACTTTACTTCTGGAGCATTGTATTTCTTATTTATTATTATTCTGTGGGGTCGACTTCTCTTCTGGGATATTCTGATTTCTTCCAAGGGTTCTTTGATCTGTTCAATGGTTATTCTCTGACTTCTTGGCATCTTGATCTCTAAGAAAAGTTGTTCCAGAGGTGAATACCTCCTGCTGCTACTAAAAACATCAACACTCCCTCTTAGCTAGAGGGGTATTCTCTACCATTCCAAGTTTATCATGGAAGTACTTGAACTTTAACTTGGCAAGGGGCTTTGTGAGAACCTCTGCAATCTTCTCATATGTAGGAAGGCACTGCACCAATACTGCTTTCCTTTGCACCATATCTCGAATGTAATGAAACTTGATCTCAACATGTTTCAAACTGTCATGAGACACTAAATTCTCTGAGAGCTTCACATAGCTCTGGTTATCACAATGAATCATGATGGGATCCAACATTGTCCAAACAAGCCTGCAAGGAGATTTTGAAGCCACACTGCTTCGTGTACTGCCATACATACTACAATATACTCGGCTTATGTGGTGCTCAAAGCCACAAAATTTTGTTTCCTGCTACACCAGGAAACCATGGTAGACCCCAAACTAAAGCAACACCTGGAGGTGCTCATCCTGTTCACTGCGCTCCCTAGCCAATCATCATCAGCATATCCCTGCAATATCATGTCAAAATTGGAAGCATATCTCAAGCCATATCCAATTGTGCCTCGCAAGTATCTCAACACATGCTTCGCAGCTAACCAATGCATATGTTTGAATGACTCATGAACTGGCTAAGTGCACTCACTACATAATAAATGTACAATCTAGTGTTAACCAGATACATCAATGATCCAAACAATTGTTGGTACATAGTCGGATCAATCAAGTCTAAATCAGAACAAGACTCACTCAACTTCTTCAAATTCAACACCATCGGTGTGGCTTGTTGGCAAATTCGGTGAATAGGTAGCGTAAGCTTGTCATTGATGGAAAGTACAACATTGAAGATGACAGGCAAACAGAAGACAAGTTCCTAGAGGTGAATGATCGAAAATAGTGAGTGCACACAGCGAGAGCCGTTAGATTCGGTGCAGAGTTGCCAACAGCCGTCGGATCTGCGGAAGTTGCACGGAGGATAAGTTCCCATGAACAAGAGGAGAGGCTTCATCAGAGAATCGGGAATCGGAGTTTCATGAGTCTCGTGCACAATTACAATGAAAACTCTGAAATCGCGATATGTGATTTCGCGATTTGATCTCAGCCATTAAGGCAAGCATGAGATATGGACCGTTGATTTTCCTCATCGGAGAATCGGGGATCGGGATTTTATAATGTCCAATTCACTTGACATCGAAAACTCCAAAATCATGATATGCGATTTTGCGATTTGATCGCAGCCGTTAAAGAAAGCATGAGATTTGGACCGTTGATTTCCTTCATCGGAGAATCGGGGATCGGGACTTTGATATGTCAAGAACACACTGCAACAGAAACTCAGAAATCATGAAACACGATATTGCGATTCAATCGCAACCGTTGATTCAAGATCGCACCAGGACCGTTGATCACAACTCTATACAAAATTTCAGGGATCGGGTTTTGGTATTGACAAAAACATTGAACATCAGACATCGCAAAATCGCGATATGCGATTTCTCGATATGGCATATAGCATGTGGGCCACCCAGGAGTCAGTGGAGGACAGGTGTAAGGAGTACAGAGGAAGTCGGGGGACGGCATATCGTGGGTCCAAGGGGCGTATGCACATTATCATTGTAAACCCCAAAATCCCGACGAGAGGTATAGTGACAGTCACATGATAGCTGGTCACATGGACCATTGTGTAGCCGAAAGGGGCTAAATCTTGGGAAAGGAGCACATCGGGGATCGGAGAATCTGGGGTTCCAAGTACATGTACATCTCGACACTAAGAATGCCGAAATCGTAATGAGTGAAATCCTGATGGGATCTGAACCATTGGATCAAATATTGATCAGAGGGCTACTGGTCTTTCTCATACATTAACGCTTCAGTTATGAATCCGTTAAGAGAAACGGACTGATCATGACAAATCGGTTAGCGTTTCATTTGCCAAGACAGATGTCCTTGTATTACCTATTGGAAGGGGAAGTGGAATCGTCAAGGAATCGTGTATAAAATAAAATGAGTGAGACTGAATTGGGTTGGCTGTTCTTGATGGAAAGAGAACGAAACAGTAAGAAAGGAGAAAGGAGAAGATGTTGAGCATGAAATTTAATGACAGGCAGAGCAGAAGAAGAGCTGAATGATAGAAGAATATGATGCAGAGCAGACCTGTTGAAGAAGAGAAGAATTGCAGAACAGTTTATTAAAGATCAGATACCGAGAAACACTGGTAAGAATTATCTAAATAGTTGTCTGTGTATTCATTATTTAATATTCAAGGGTGGTTGGGAGGTTCTCGGGAGGACTGTTGTCCTCAGAAGTTCAAGTGGGTTATTGAACATGGGAAGTTGTAGCTTCCATCTGGTTGCAACCAGAGAAACAAGGGCGGCAGGGTGGTGCTAGGGAGAACAGGTGTTCTCTCTTATGCAGGTTGGAGCCTGTGTAACTGGAAGTAGGTGCTTCCATCCAGTTGGTGCTAGAACATTCAGGAAGTTGGTGCTTCCAGCCAGTTGGTGCTGGAATACTCAGGGAGTTGGTGCTTCCTTCTAGTGGGTGCTAGAGAAACCAGAGAGTTGGAGCTCTCAAACAAGTTGTAGCTTGTAAGACAGAGGTAGCAGCCTCACATTGAGTTGGTGCTCAATTTTAAATGATGTACAGAATTGCAAAAGACTGCCTATCATTTCGAAGAAGAAGAGGTTTTCTCCCTTTATGGGTTTCCTCGTGAAAATCAGTCTCTGTGTGTACTTCATGTGTGACTGATGGTTTTTAATTTTACTGTTCATATGCTGTACATTGTTGATGACCACATGAAGAAATATTAATAATGTTTTAATAAGTATAAAATTGTTTAAGCTTATATACAACTGATTCACCCGCCCCCTCTCAGTTGTTTTAGTATTTCCAACAATTGGTATCAGAGTTGGTTCCTTTTATTTAAAGGTAGATCTGTAATCTTAAACATGACAAGTCATGAAGGGACTTCAGCCTTTAAACCCCCTCTATTTGATGGAACAAATTTTGCCTTCTGGAAGATTAGAATGAGAACATATTTAATGGCCTTGGGTGTTGATGTTTGGGATGTAGTAGAGACTGGATATACAAAGCCTGTAGGTTCTAGCCACCAAGGATGCTAAGTTAGAATTTAGTTTTAACACTAAGGGGATGAATGCTATCTTGAATGGACTTGTTGAAGTTGAGTTTGTAAAGGTGATGCATCTTGATACTGCCAAAGCAATGTGGGATAAACTTATTAACAGTTATGAAGGAAATGAGAAAGTAAAAGGTGCCAAACTTCAA
>ML780748.1:462657-480586 GCA_009831015.1 Picea engelmannii
AAATCTGTCTCTATGTGTACTTCATGTGTGACTGATGGTTTTTACTTTTACTGTTCATATGTTGTACATTGTTGATGACCACATGAAGAAAGATTAATAATGTTTTAATAAGTATAAAATTGTTTAAGCTTATATACAACTGAGTCACCCCCCCCCTCTCAGTTGTTTTAGTATTTCCAACATGGCTATGGTCTTACAGTCCAACATCCCAAATCTCCTCAAAATCTCAACTATATACTTCCCCTGACTCAGGAAGATCTCATCAGTTCTCTGCCACACCTCTAGTCCCAAGAAATAGTACATCATGCCAAGATCCTTCATTTCAATTTCAGAGGCCAACTCATATTTTTTCCAAGCAATGAGGCTATCTTCTCCGGTGAGTAATAAATCATCAACATATAGGATCAAAATCAGGGACTCACCATCAACAACACTTTTTTTGAAACCCAAACTCATCAAGTATCCATCAATCCTCGCATACCAAGATCGAGGTGCCTGCTTGAGTCCATACATGGCCTTCTTCAACCTGCACATGTGGGACTCTTTCCCATGAATCACAAAACCATCTAGTTTCTCGATGTACACCTGTTCCTCAATCTCTTCATTGAGGAAGGCTATCTTCACATCCATCTGATGTAGTCTCTATTATCCCCCATTTTTAGGGATAACTAGGAGATCATGTCTTGAGGCCCACAGATCTTAGACATGGAGTACTGAGAGCAGGATTAACTTCATCATGGCCCTGGAGGGCACACCTTTTCTTTCTTCCAACATATTTATCTTGTCAGCAGCAGCAACATCCATCACCATCGGCTTGGTTCTGTGTCAGAGATGGTTCTTGCTCCATGAGGTAATTAGTCCAGGTATCATGGTATGTGTCACTTTGATCATCAAAACCCTTGAATATGTGCATCTGATTCCTTTTATTTCTAACGACTGCTTGGATCTTACACTTTCCCATTTGACCATGTTTGGGGGGATTGACAGGGTACCCTAGCAAACCTGTGTCTGTAGGTTTTGGTTTTCCACTGAGGGGGATTTCTGAGAAGCCATCGTCTGCTTCCATCATAGCACCACCTTTTCATTTTGTTTCCCACTCACCTGTCCCATTCCACTTGTCCGAGCACTAGGTTGACCTACTTTCAGGGCTGCACCTTATCTTGTGGGAAGAAGGGGCTAAAGGCCTAGAAGGTAAAAACAAGCTGATAAAAGATAAAAGCCTAAAGAATAAAACCTCGAGAAAGAAATTAAAGGATTCTTAGCAAGAAACAAGAGGGACCCGAAAAAATAATAAAACAAGACCTAATCAGAGGATAGGGGGTCTCATCACGAGTCAGCCTATTAGGTCCATGGGTACCTAGTAGTATGACATTACCACCAGCTGGCTACCACGCCAGGGCAGTGACTCTTGGTTTCATGGCCAAGGGAAAGGGGGTCTCATCACGAGCCATCCCTATCAACAAAAGTGTCTATTGGCACAATAGGATCGACCTTTCTATCTCATAATATAATTAATATTAACCAGATTAATTATCTTTTACATTAATTATCAATTACTTTAAGGTGGGGCTGACCTGTACCCTTTACATTACAATTAGGGTTACAAGAAGGTATGACTCTTGAACAATATAACAAGGGATCTCATACACCCACTAGTGCTCAGCCACTAGGGGCACATCCATAGGGATGTCCATATCTCTGGTTCACTGCATTACACAGAATAACCACTCTCACTAGTGCTCAGCCACTAGGATCACGTTCACCTGGGCTCATCCACAGGCACATCCACTCAATAGATCTTCTTTCCCACCACATAACACAGGAGAGTCATCTGGAGTTCATAATCTCAACTCTCTGGTTAGAGGAGGCTAATACATCATCTTCATTTCTGTTCTCATGATGATGCACCTAACTCTATGGGAATTCACACGTTCACCTTGTGCTCAACCATATGCACGTCCAACTCTGCAGATCTCCTTTATCACTACATTACATAGGAGAATCATCTGGATTTCTTCTCAACTCTCTGCAAGAAGGATGCCATCTCTATGCTCCATATCTGTCTCAGATAGGAACCACACACCCCTCTCAGGGGCTCTCTCTCAGGCTTGTGTCCTGGATAATGTCTCACGCAGCTATAATCATCAACACTCCCTCTCAGCTAGGGAGGCATTCTTCATCATTCCAAGTCTCACACAGATGTACTTTGAACTTTTTCTTGGCTATAGTCATCAACACTCCCTCTCAACTAGGGAGGTATTCTTCACCAAGATAATTTGGTGAAGATGTATCAAATTTGCTCATGTGTAGGAAGGTACTGCATATGTACTAGTTTCCTCTGCATCATGTCTATGACATATTTTATCTCAATGTGTTTTGATCTATTATGAAACACCGGGTTCTCAAGGATCTTTACACACAACTCTGGTTATCATCATAGAATCCATCTCATGATCAATTAAATATGTTAGAAGCTTGTGAAGTCACATTGCTTCACATACTCGATGCTTTATACTATGCTTATGTGGTACTCAAGGCCACAGAGTTTGTTTCTTGCTGTATCAGGAAACCATGGAAAACTTCATGGTAAGACAACAACCAGATGTGTTCTTCCGGTCCAATGTACTCTCTGCTCAACTTGTATAGGCATATCCCCGCAAACTCAATTTCACACTTGGAGGCATATCTCAGGCCATATCTAACTGTGCCTCAAGTATATCTCAATACATGCTTTATTGTTATCCAGTGAGTCTATCTTGGTTGGATCATAGATTTACTAAGAATATTTACTGCATAGCATGAATCAAGTCTGGTGTTTAACCAGATACATCAATGATCCAATAAGTTGTGGATCAATCTTGTCTGAATTATCATCATTCATTTTATTCAAATCCATCACGGTGTTTTTGCAATTTGTCATACTAAACTTCTTTAATATTCCCATTGTATATTTTCCTTGACTTAGGAAAATATCATTGGTTCTCTGTCATACTTCTAGGAAGTAGTGCATCATACTCATATCCTTCATCTCCAAATCATAATTCAAGGCTTACTTGTATTTATCAATAAGGCTTTCTGAATAAGTCATCAAAATCAGACTCTCGTCACCAACACTGTAATAATATAGGTTTGGATCAACAACAATCTTGCTGAAACCCAAACTCATCAAAAATCCATCCATCTGATATAGTTTTCAACTCATGAATGGTAGTACGAATGGAAGTGTATCGGGCTTACTGGATCAAGTGTCATCATAGACAACTCCCTTTGATTGTGAGAATCCTCTGGCTATAGATCTGGGTTTTTATTTCTTGACACTTCCATCATCTGCATGCTTGCTCTTATAGATCCACTTGGAAGTTACCACAGACTTCCCTTCTGGTATTTTTGAATAATATCTTTATATATCATTCTTTAAGTTCTTTTGTTATGGAATCTTGCCATACCTATTTCTCTTGTTTCTTTTTCAAGACAAGGTAGTTCAAAATCAATGAAGTGGATCATGACTGAAGGATAGCTTTGAAAAACTCTTTTTCTTTCTCAAGTTGTCCCTTGAGGGACTTGCATGTTTCTCTTCCTTCTAACAAAGTTGTGTTGACCCTAAGCATGCTTTTTATGCCCTACTGTAATATCTTTGGTCATATCATGTGAAGTAGCTGAATTTGATGGAATATTGTATGTCTTCCTTTGAACTGCTAAAGGTATTATCCCTTTCTTCTTTTTATTTTGTTTTGACTCCCTATGAGTCAAGTAACTCTCTCTGAAGTATGAAGGAAGGGAATATTATTTTATTGATTGTTAGATCTTTTTATGTCTTCTTGACCAACATAGTAATCAATCAAATGAGGTTTGGACTCCCGTACCAGGGATAATGGTCCAAGTCTTGAGTACTCCCATACTAGGGATAATACCCTTCATTTATTGAAAATGAAATCAACTATAAATTTAGAGATCAAATGATTTACCTGGGTTTGTAGTCATGTTTAGTTCTAAGTTTGTTTTTAGAGTAAGTACTTATCCTCTCTCTTATCTTCAATCTTTTGAGGTGGATCTGGATCAATGTCATCGATAGAAGCATATTATCTTCCCTTCTTCATGGTTGAACAATTTCTTGCATAGTGCCCATATTTGTCACATCTGAAGCACTGAATTTGTGAAACATCTCTTTTCTAGTTTTGACCTGGGTTTGATGAAGACTTCTCATCTCTGAATGTTTTTTTGAAGTTTCTTTTGAATCTTCCTCCTTTCTTTGGATGAAGTGCAAGAACATGTTTTTAATTAGGGGAGTCTTCCACTCCTCTATTTCTAAGTCTAAGTTCTTCTTGAGTACAGTTTGTCCACAAATGATCAAAGGTTGGTAGACTTTCTCTTCCACTGATACTTTGAAGAAAAGGCTCCCAATGTTTTGGAAGGTTGTTGAGAGTGGATAGACAAGTTCTCTGTCGGACATGATTTCTCCAATGGCTTCTAGTTGTTCTTTAATCTATGATATCTTCATAAAGAAGGTAGCAACTATATCACCTTTCGTCATCTTGGTACTTTGAAGTTGGCTCTTCAAGGTAAGAGCTCGAGCCAAGGTAAGAGCTCTAAGGGTGTTGTCACTTTCAAAAATTTATTTTAATGCTTCATACATTTCATAAGATGTCTTCAGGTTGGAAATACGAGACAAGAGATGATCTCTTACTGAGTAGATGATTATTTTTCTTGCTTTGACATATTCTTCCTTTCTTATCTTCTTCTCTACATCAGTAGTTGTCTCTGATAAAGTTTTAGTTACCACATCCAAAATTTCATCTTCTTCAAGGGTGACCTGAAGCCTTGATTTCCAGGAGTTGAAGGTGCTTGCAAACCCTAGAAGACTAGCGCCCAAGAGAGGTGCACACTTTTCCCAAGAAGATGTACTTGCTTAAATTTCCAAACTCACACAAAATATATGATTCCTCAATGGGGAATTTACGTTTACTTATATTAGACTTGACCTATCAACAAAAGTGTCTATTGGCACAACAGGGCCGACCTCTCTATCTCATAATATAATTAATATTAACTAGATTAATTATCAATTACTTTAAGGTGGGGTCGACTTGTACCCTTTATATTACAATTAGGGTTACATGCAAGTCTGACTCTTGAACAATATAGCAAGGGATCTCATACACCCACTAGTGCTCAGCCAGTAGGGGAACATACATAGGGATGTCCATATCTATGGCTCACTGCATTACACAGAAGAACCACACTCACTAGTGCTTAGCCACTAGGATCACATTCACCTGTGCTCGTCCACATGCACATCCACTCAACAGATATTCTTTCCCATTGCATTACATAGGAGAGTCATCTGGATTTCATCATATCAACTCTCTTCTCAGAGGAGGCTAATACATCATCTTCATTTATGTCCTCATGACGATGCACCCGTCGCTATGGGAATTCACACGTTCACCTTGTGCTTAGCCAGAGGCACGCCCAACTCTGCAGATATCCTTTCTCATTGCATTACACAGGAGAATCATCTGGAGTTCTTCTCAAATCTCTGTAAGGAGGAGGCTATCTCTATGTTCTAGCTCTATCTCAGATATGAACCACACACCCTCTCAGGTTTTTGTCTTGGATAATGTCTCACGCAGTTGTAATCATCATCATGAAGAAGCTAGACTGGAAACAAGAGAAGAGAAACTAGGCGATGAAGAAAATCAAGCTCTTGCAACATATGCAAGAAAATGAAAGAGAAAGAAAGAGGTTCACTCACAAAAGAAACCTCATGGGTTGCAAAAGACACATAATTTTAAGAAGGATTTCTCAAATTACAGATGCTACATCTGCCAAAAGATGGGACACATTGCAATAAATTGTCTCTGCTCAAAATATCAAGTCAGAAAAGGAAAGTATAAAAGACATCATGCTCATGCCAGATAAGATGATGAACTTAATCAAGAGAGAACCAAAGGAGATGACTCAAGCGAAGAATATGTATTGATATCAAATCTTACATGAACAGTTACTCATGGAAGTGACACGTGGATTATTGATAGTGGTGCTTTTAAGCGCATGACATCTTACAAGGATTCTTTGTTAGAATTAGTCCAGAAAGATTCACTTCACAAGATGAAGCTCAATGATGATTATCAATATACCATTAAAGGAGTAGGAGAAGCCTCTTACAGATTGGATTCCAGAAAACCTATGAAGATGAAGGATGTTATGTATATACCTGGTTTGAAGAAGAATCTCCTTTCCATCTTAGCTTTGGATGAGAAAGAATTAAGAATTGTTTTCATTGATGGTGAAGTCCTCATGTGTCCAAAAGGAAAATCTATTGATGATGTTGTAGTGATTGGTGTCCAATAAGGAAGTATATACAAGTTAAAGGGACATTCAATTTCAACATTAGTACACAGTACAATTACTCCAAGTGAGATTTGGCATAGAATATTTGCTAACATACATTACAAAGCACTATTGATCATGAGCAAGATGGTGACAGGTTTGCCAAAAATCCAAGTAAATCATGAAGGCATATGCAAGGGATGCGCACAAGGAAAGTACGTGAAGAAACCATTTCCAAGTAGTGATAACAAAGACAAAGGAGTCTTGGACATCATACATTCAGATGTGTGTGGACCAATGTCAGCCACTTCACTTAACATGTATGTATATTATGTTTCATTTATTGATGATTTCTCACGTAAAACTTGGATTTACTTTTTGAAAGCTAAAAGTGAAGTATTAAACAAGTTCAAAGAATTAAAGGCACTTGTTGAAAACCTTTATGAAAATAAGATAAGGATATTAAGGTCATATAATGGAGGAGAACTCACATCAGATGAATTCAAGGCATTCTGCAAGGAAGTTGGGATTAAGAGGGAGCTCTCTACTCCCTACAATCCTCAGCAGAATGGTGTGGCAGAAATAAAGAACCAAACAATCATGGAAGCAATGAAGGCCACAATTCATGATCAAGACTTACCGATTCATATGTGGGCAGAAGCAACCATGACCGCAGTATATGTGCAAAACAAAATTCCCCGCCGTGTACTTGGGAACAAGACACCAGACAAAATGTTTACAGGTGAAAAGCCAAAGGTCAAACACCTGCAGATATTTGGTTTTCCAGTATATGTGCATGTCCCCAAGGAAAAGAGATCAAAGTTGGACCCCTCAAGTAAGAAGGGTATATTTGTTGGATACAATGATACATCGAAGGGATACAAATTTTACATCTCTGGTCACTGACAGATTGAGACTAGTAGATATGTCACCTTCAATGAAGATACAACTTTCAGTTGATCGAGACAAAATCATTCAGATGAGGTCCATGATGAGGAAGCTGAAGCTCCCAGAGTTGCAGATACATATGCAGGTGATGATGTTGTACTATAATATCATGATATGGAAGAACCACAAAGACTTGCAGATTCATCCTGAGAGATGAATACTAAGAAAAGAAGACCAGCTTGGGCTCGAGAAATTATTCAGGATGCAGAGAAGTATGGTGCTCCAGATGGATCCTTTAGAGAAAGAAAGAGACCACGACCATACTTTAGTTAGATGGCATTGCTAAGTGACATTATTGATGTTGATCCTACCAATTATGAAGAGGCTACAAAGAATAAATAATGGAAGGATGCCATGATTGAAGAGTATCGGTCCATTGTAAAGAATGATGTTTGGGATGTGGTTCTATTAACAAAAGAGAAGACAGTGGTAAGTTCCAAGTGGATTTACAAGACAAAGAATTCAACAGATGGAAATGTCGAGAAGTACAAGGCAAGGTTCGTGGGACATGGTTTCTCCCAGAAAGAAGGAATAGATTATGACGAGACATTTTCTCCTATTGCGAGATACACTTCAATTAAATCTATACTTGCGATAGTTGAAATAATTAAATGGAAGGTTCACCAAATGGGCGTGAAGAAAACGTTTCTAAACAATGTAATAGAAGAAGACGCATGTGTGGAACAACCATAAGGTTTCAACACACATGACAATTAGACACATTTTTGCAGATTGAAGAAAGCCTTGTATCGATTAAAACAATCACCTAGAGCATGGTACGGTAGAATTGACAGTGTCCTGATAAACTTGTTCTTTAACAAGAGTAAATCATATTCCAACCTTTACTACAAGTTTGTGGATGGTGGACCAGTGATATTACTGTTATATGTGGATGACTTGTTTCTAACATGAGACAAGAAGCTCATCACTAAGAGTAGGAGGAAGCTTGCTACAAAGTTCGAGATGAAAGACCTTGGTATGATGCATTATTTCTTAGGTATAGAGGTATGGAAGAGACCGAGTGAGATTTTCCTTAACCAAGGAAAATGTGATGTTGATATTTTGAAGAGATTCAGAATGATAGATTGTAAATCCATGCCCACACCGATGGTGAAAAATATGAAGTTACTAAGTGATACACCTTCATAAAGAGTGGATGCCACCATATATAGACACATGATTGGTTCGTTGATGTACTTAATGAACACAAGGCCAAATATATGTTTTGTGGTGAACACATTGAGTCAGTATATGGTTGAGCCGAGACGTGTTCACTTGATTTCAGAAAAACATGTGATGAGGCACCTAAAAGGTACAATTGACTATGGACTCATATATGCTTCATATCGCGAAATAAGCTTGCAAGGATTTAGTGATTCAGATTGGGCCGATAGTGTTGTAGACCGGAAGAGTACATCTGGATGTTGCTTAAGTATGGGATCAACTATGATCTCATGGTTCAGTTGGAAGCAAACTAGTGTGGTGCTTAGTATGATTGAGCCAGTGTTGATGCTTTGGTAGTTGCGAGAGGTATTAAACTCCAAGTGTAAACTTTGTATTTAGAATAAAATATTCTGGAAGTAAGAGAAATATTAAACATGTGTGGAAACCCTAGAAGATAATTCGGCCCAAGGAGAATAATAATAAAGAAATAAGAAACCTAGAAAGAGAAGTCAACCTCGCCACAAAAAGTCAAAGTAAATTATATTTGCCAGAAACGATAGATCGAAACTGTGGGAAAATTTCATTGGCAGAATAAGTATAAATAAGTTGATGCCTTAGCTCATTTGTACACACTCACTTAGCCAGTGCGCAAGTCTAAGGAGGAACTATAGTGGAAGCTAGGGCACAAGTTTGGAGAGTTGCAGTTGCAGCTGGAGAGGGTGCAAGTCTGGAGGAATAGTGTAACAGTCTTCCTGGTATCTCTCTTGTGCTTCTCTTGGTGTAAGGTACACTATCTTTGTATGATTATTGTGTTGCTCCTGCAACAATATTGTGGCTAGGGTTTATCTATTGGTTCTAGTGTGGACTTGCCAGAATCATTCTATTTAAGAAAAGGTTAGTGTGCTCTGGGGTGGCATAGTGAATGCCTATGGTTGGGTGGCAATGATGTGATATTGTCTATGGTTAAACGAGCATACCAAAATTTTAACATGGTATCAGAGATGGTTTCGTTCATAACAGTCTAACCTATGGAAGGAAGATACTCAGTTTTCCCCCATTGTCAAGCTCGTTGAGCACTTTCTGAACTCATTAAGAAGGTCACCTAAGTAGAGCGCATATCTTCCCTGAATCAGATCTGCAAATTTCTGAAGTTGAGAATTTAGGGTTTCCTCATAAAACCCTAGGTTTGCAGTGCCAATTCCTTCGTGTTAGTTCCTTCATTATAGTTACTTTGGGAAGTTGCTTCATGCCAGTTGCTTCGTGCCAATTGCTTCGTGCCAGTTTCTTTGTGCCAATTCCAACACCAGTTGCAGTGCCAGTTGCAACACCAGTTGCAGTTCCAGTGGAAACACCAGTTGCAGTACCAGTTTTTGTGAAGTATTGGGACTAATTTTTTGTTTTCCTAGTGCGCATTACCCTAGCGCATCTCCATCTATCTTCAGATTGCAAGTTGGAGCACCTTGAAATTTTTGGGTTCATCATTGCTTGTCACTGCTACTGGATGGTGCCACCGCCTACTGCTTTGTGTTGTTACTGCCGAAGGTATGTGCTTGTATATGTATCATTATCTTAAAGGTATTTTCAGGAGAAGGGATCTTTTTTCCAAACAACAATCGTAGATCTAGAGGGATCTCAAATCCAACACATTCAGAGGAACACCACACTCAAAGTTTGGTTGTTTTGATATGCCTCTATTTGTTATGGAATTATTGTGTTCTTATGAACATCTAGTTGTATTTTGATCCATTGAAGTTATGACTATCATACTAACCTTTGGTCAAAGTTAAATTTATAAGATGACTCTACTCAAAGTATTAGGTTGATTAATGTTGAGATTTTCAAGTTTACTTGCATTATATTGTCTTAGTACATGGGAAATGTTGGAGAGAATACTTGTCATATTGAGTGAAGGAGACTCAAAAGAAAATCAACACCACTCATTCTTGAAGATAAGACTCCAGGTTCCAGGTTTGATTGATTAAATTGACAAGTTTTCAATTTGCACATATCAATTTTGATAATTTCTACATTACAAGTAAACACTATAGTTGTGACAACAATCCTTGAAATATTCTATTACTACATACAATGAATACTTGGTAACATGTGAGTACTATTGATATAAATGTGTATTGTACTTGTTTGCAAGATGAACTAATGTCTCCTCTAGGAGATACTTCTTGTTTTGCTTCCAGGATGGCCACCTTGGTAATGATATGATGGTTACCATGAAATTATATTTTACTCTTGTTAACATAGATATGTTCTTATGAAAATGCTATTATACTTTTGCTTGTGCTTCTCTTGTCTTGGGCAGGTTATCTTGTAACTTCCATGGAGGAATTGTTGATCACAACACTGGAAGAGTATTGTTCCTATTTCTTATTATTACATCTTTATTTTGTCTCCTGTTCCAGGAAGGTCACAAGTGATAGCTCTGAGGAGGAGCTATTGTGACGATTGTTCTCATTATTGTTATTATTATAAGAGTATTATTATTGTCTATTGTTTTCCCCTTGCTGTTCTTTTTTCGGGAAGGTCACATGTGATAAATTTGAGGGGAGATATAATGACGATTGCAGGAGGCAACATATTAGATGGTATCTAGTTTGAGACATGGAGCAGACTATCCATATAAGAATTTGTATAAACAACCCTATACATCCATGTGCCAAAGAAGAAGACGAAGAAAGGTACTTTTTATAGATACAAAGTATCTCATATGGATATTGATTGTAAGGAGCAGAAGGATCCAAAGATGGTCAAACAAATCCCTCTAGTGTAGTTGATCACTCTTCAGATCATCAAGAAGAGATAGTAGAGCCAGAAGGGCTTACACATAATCGTTGCAATAACTAGGAAGAGACCAACATGGTCCTATGACACTTTACAGGATGCAAAGACATATAACATTGATGAGCCATATCATGAGGAGCAGATGGCTCCACCAGTGGTGAGGAAAGTGACCCCGACTTGGTAATAATATGTTGATTACCATGAAATTGTATTTTACTCTTGTTAACATAGATATGTTCTTATGAAAATTCTATTATATTGGAAATATTTTTCTCTTGTTGCTCTTGTCTCGGGCAAGTTATATTGTAAATTCCATGGAGGTTACGATGGAAATATTGTTTCTCTTATTTTCTTATTTTGAGAAGGAGGAATTATTGGTCACAACACTAGAAGAGTGTTGTTCCTATTTCTTATTATTGCATTATTATTTTGGCTCTTGTTCCAGTAAGGTCACAAGTGATAGCTCTGAGAAGGAGCTACTGTGATGATTGTTCTCGTTATTTTTCTTATTATTCTTATAAGAGTATTATTCTTGTCTATTGTTTTCCCTTGTTTTTGGTCTTGTTCCTGGAAGTTCACAAGTGATAATTCTGAGGGAAGCTATAGTGATGGTTGCAGGAGGCAACATATTAGATAGTATTGAGTTTGAGACATGGAGCAGAATATCCAAATAAGAAGTTGTATACACGTTCGTATACATCCATGCACCGAAGAGGACGAAGTTAAAACCTTCTGGAAAGAAGGGTACTTTTGTGAGATACAAAGTATCTCATATGGAGATTGATTGAAAGGAGAAAAAGGCTCCAAATATGATCGAATAAATCCCTCTAATATAGTTGATCACCCTTCAGATCATTAGGAAGAGTTAGTATATCCAAAAGGGCCTACCCGAAATCATTGCAGTAACCAAGAAGATACCAACATGGTCATGTGACACTTTACAGGATGCAAAGATATATAGCATTGATGAGCCATATCATGAGGAGAAGATGGCTCCAACAATGGTGAGGCAGGTTGCCCCACCAAGTACCAGCTCAGAAGGAGCTAGAGTTCAGAGGGAGCCAGCCCTTATGATCCAGTAGGGAGGAGTAGCCTCCCTAGGACTATTCATATGAGATTTCAGAGGAAATAATCACATACTGAGGGAGTATATGGCTTCAAATATTATATAGACTTAGAGGGAGTCAAGATTCATAGGGAGCATGGAGAATCAGAGTGAGCCTGATCTCAGAGAGAGTCAGTGGCTTAGAGACTTTCAATTAGAAAATATTCCTCCTCAAATCCAAATGGAAGAGAGAGATGTCTCCCAGGACTAACAGACATGTGCCATGAGTTGAGGAGGCTAGATCATAACTTCATAAAATTCTAGGAGATGTGAGATCTCCTGGGAGGATTCTCTTTCTTCAATAAAATTTTCTACAGTGACAGAGGAGGAGGTCAGTCAAAAGGATTGGGATATAAAACTTTTCCTTGGTTCTGAGACCAGAAGGGAAGTCATTGATGACTTCCAAATTGATCTACAAGATCAATCATGTTATAGATAACAATATATAGATACACAAATCTTGATTCATGTCCAGAGGATTTTCCCAGCAAGAGGGAGAAGATTATGATGAGACACTTGCTCCAGTAGCTAGAAGAAGCATACATAGAGAAGCCACAAGATACATGAGAATGAGTCTCATGTTTGTAGATTAAATGAATCTTTGTATGGGCCTAATCTGATCTAGGTGGGTATCGGTGGCCACCCACCTTTTCCAACTGGCTCAAAACAATTTTTTGGCAATTTTGGTAATTTACTATTTTTAGTAGTTTTTAACTTCCAGGACCATTTTGAGGCCCTAAAGGACGTTTTTGGGAAAATGGGGAGAAATATGAAAGTTCCTTTGATATTGCCTCCAAAATTAATCTGCTCAATGATACCTTTCCGACAGGCTATCATGCGCCTAAAACGGAGATCGTATGCAAAAGTTACGACCTCGGGAAGTTGATGTATTAACTTACCCAAACGAGGCCCACATGAATTTTGGTGCTTCATCTCCTAGGGTTAGGTTTTTGGATGTCTAGGGTTTTTGGCATTCTTGTGTACTGTAAAAATCCCTTCAGAGCCTCATTGTAATCATCTTCTTGCAAATGAAAGTAGCCTTCACATCTCTTCTTAGAGATAAGTTGCCACCATTCTAGCGAGTCTTTCACTCTGTATTTTTACAGTCTCTGTACATTTCTTTCGTTAATAGAAATAATGTATTACTGTATATCTGTGTTTATAGTTGCATCTTTGATACATTTATGTTATATTATTGAATATATGTGATATCTCTGTGCATTTATTTCTTATATCTCTGCTCTCATTTCGTGCCGAAAACAATCTGGATCATAAGCAGGCACCCGAGGCATGATATGATAGATCAGGCGATTTCCTTATGTGCTTGGGCTTTACCAAGAGTAAAGAAGATTCCAAACATTAATACAAAGTTGTGGATGGTGGACCAGTGATGTTACTATTATATGAGGATGATCTGTTTCTAACAGGAGACAAGAATCTCATCACTGAGATTCAGAAAAATCTTGCTACAAAGTTTGAGATGAAAGACCTTGGTATGATGCATTATTTATTGTGTCTAGAGGTGTTACAAAAACCAGATGATATTTTTTTGTGTCAAGGAAAATATGTTGTAGAGATTATGAATAGATTTGGAATGATGGATTGTAAAGCCATGCCGACACCAATGGTGATGAATCTAAAGTTATTGAGTGATACATCTTTAGAGACAGTGGATGCTACCATGTATGAACATATGACTGGTTCGTTGATGTACTTAATGTAATGATCCCAAACCACATTTTTTGCTTGAGACCACTAACTCCCACTGATTTGATTATTACTGTTGTGCAGGTGGCTATTGGAGTTTCGTCTTAGAGTTATTCTAGTTATTTAAATGGTGTTCATACAATATCAATCCAACACATGCAAGATCACAAATATACTCAAGATATGGAAAGCACAAACATAGATCTGACCTTTATTATGGAAAGCATGAATCAGATACAATATAGAGCAGATCTGGAATAATCTTCAGATGGCCCTTACAGATAATAGATATGAGTTGCTACAAAATGCTCCTGCTAATACAAAAGATGTCTCCAAAGGCTGGATATAGACTGGAACCTCAAGATGCCAATAATAGGTGAACGCTCAACCCCCTCTGGGTTGCTGGAACGTTTCGATGGTACATCCTGCTGGCTGATTGAGCTCAATAATTCGGCCTAGCTGAAGGAGATGCTCAAATTGTGACAAACTCCACCAAAATGTAGATCGAGACCTAGGAACCCTCTCCCGAAAGTCTAGAGCCCAAATACTCAATCCTCCTTCGTCAATGGATGAAACCCTAATGCAGTCTGTGCCTTCCTGAAGCCCTGAATCACTCAATGGGTGATTCTAAATGAAGGACAACTCCAAATCCTTTGAAACTCTCTAGAATGGTAGATCAGGCTATGGAAACCCCGTAGGATAAGTTTCAAGTCCAAATCCTAGTTAAAACTCCCTAGATCTGAGAAATACTGAATCACAGAACATCCTCCTTGCCTCAAAGCCATCCCAATCTGTAGTTGCAGATATGATGATGATATCTCCTCAGGAAAACCTCTAAAACGATGGTTGACGACATGAAAATAGAACCCACATGTTGGAATTCCCCCAGGCTCTCTTGAATGGCTGGATCGAACTCCTCTTCAATTGATGGTGCGCCCTTGCTGGAAATCCCTGAAATGTACGGCCATGCTATCTTCTTGAACTGATGAGTGAGTGTAGAATGGTGTGGGTGGAATCTTTCATCCTCGAGACCAAGCTTGGAACAAGGTAAGTGGATAATTCACCACTGAGTTGCTCACAAGGGTTTGTAACAACAAAACCCCCAAACTGTATGCTCAAGAGCAAGAACAAACAATTACCAAAATCCAGAATGACTAATAGGTGTGCCCCAACCTTCTATTTATACTTTTTCTTATATTTTCTTGTTGAGTTAGGTTAACCCCTAGGGTTAACTCCTCCAGCTCTTCTATTCCTTCATTGAGTTATCTATACTCTTCTTTTTTTTTTACCTTTTCATCAAGTCAACTTAATAATATAACCTTAGTTTAGTTGACCTCTCCCATTAGTGTGGGACTATGGCCTAGTGGGGATGCCTAGGCCACAGAGTCTCCTTGATACCTCTTTAACAAGAGGTGGGGTACATTACAGTCTCCCCTGCTAGAAATTGCTTGCCCTCAAGCAATTCCAAACTTGTTTCTCTCACTACTTGTTCATTTTCCCACGTGGAATCCTCAATGGGTAGATCCTTCCATCTGATCAAGTACTCCTTGATGCCCCTGTTCCTGAGCCTCTTCTCTCGAACCTCCAATATCTCTTCCGGAATCAAGACAAGCTGTCCTTCATCCATGGGAGGTAATACCTCAATGAGTGTGATGTGTTGGCCGATGGATTTCTTAAGGTAGGATACATGGAAGACGTTGTGTATTCTACTGCCCTGTGGGAGCTCCAGCTCATAAGCTATGGCTCGTACCTTCCTGATGACTCTGTAAGGTCCAAAGAAATGTGGTTGTAGCTTCTCTTCTCTGCTTCTTTTTATAGAAGCCTGCCTATATGGTTGGAGCCTTAGATAGACTAAGTCACCAACCTCAAAAGTACGCTCAACTCTGTGCTTGTCTGCTTGGACCTTCTGCTGGTTCTGTTCTCTTTGTAGATGATCCTTCGGCTCCTTGAGAATGTCTTGGCTATGTTGTATCCAATCTTGTACCATAGGTGCCCTACTATCACCGAAGGCAATCTCTACAAAATATAATGGATCATAGCTATACAGGGCCCTGAATGGTGACATGCCTATGGACACATGCTGGGTGGTGTTGTAGCAATACTCTCCTAGGTGTAGCCATCTAACCCACGCTTTTTGTTGCCCTGCCACATAATTCCCGAGGTAGCCTTCCACCCACTTGTTGACTATCTCAGTCTGTCCATCCCTCTGAGTATGATAGCTAGTACTAGGGGTCAAGGCCGTACCAACTAATCTGAACAATTCCTGCCAAAATGTACTCATGAACATGCTATCCCTATCACTAACAATGGTTTTGGGTAGTCCGTGCAACCTGAAAATATCCCTAAAGAACAGTTCGACCACCTTTGCTGCACTAAAGTCGGTAACTATGGCGAAGAAGTGTGAAAATTTTGTCAACCTGTCCACTACTACAAAAATGCAGTCCTTCCCTTGCGTCTTTGGCAACTCGGTGATGAAATCCATGGATATGATTTCCCACTTGTGCTCAGGAATGGCTAAGGGTTGCAGTAGTCCTGCTGGGTGAGTGTGCTCATCCTTGTTTTCCTAACATGTCGTACACTCCTTGACGTGCTTAATCACGTCCTCCTTGAGGCCTTTCCATGAGAACCTCTCTCTCACCTACCTGTATGTTTTACCGATCCCCTGGTGCCCTGCCATTGGTGAGTCATGACATGACTGCAATTTCTTGGCCTTGAAGGCCGATCCAAAAACCAAAAAGATTCGAACCTTGTAGTAGATGAGGTCACTTATAATCCATAAATTATCATCTTGTACCTGCCCATCCAATAGCTGACAAGCGAACTGGTCCTTCACATACTCCATCACCAGTTGGTATTTCAAGTCAACCAATACACATGTCATGGAAAAGATGAATGGCCTCCTAGACAATGCATTAGCCACCACGTTGTTCTTCCCTTTGAAAAACTCAATGTCAAAATCGTAGGCTTGTATCTTGCTTACCCATTTTTATTGTCTCTCGTTCAAGTCCTTCTGCTCCAGTAGGTATTTGAGACTGTTATGATCTAATTTGACCACAAACCGTGCACCTACAAAGTATTGCCAGAATTTGGCTAGTGCATGCATGATAGCAAACATTTCTTTGTCATATATGTTGTAAAGTAGTTCAGGACCTCTAAGATTCCTGCTCTCATAGGCAAGAGGGTGTCTATTTTGCATCAATACGGCCCCTATCCCTTCTCCTAAGGCATCACACTCCAAGGTAAAAGGTAGGCTGAAATCTGAAAGGGCTAAGACTGGGCACATGCTCATCACCTTCTTCATCTTGCCCATTGTCATTTGAGCCTCCTCATTCCATTTGAAGGCTCCTTTCTTAGTCAAAATGGTCAAGGGTGTTAATGTTTCTGCCATTATTATACTTCTTTGCATTTCATTAGATAAGAGCATAATAAGAACAAGATCACTGAGAAATACACATTCACAAGAGACACGACATTTATCCTAGGAAACCCTCTAGGGGAAGAAAACCCAGCAAAAACTTCCTTATTATAAATGGCTTATACAATGTTCAAGAGATAACTCAAACCAATACAGAAAGTCCTCCCCAAGAGATGCACCACCCTTCTTCTCCTCTCTTCAACTTCCAATTGCAGCTTGCCTCATAAGATAATGAGCAAGTGAAGTGTGTCTAAGATGTGAGGAGCTAGCCTCTTATTTATATCAATCTAGCACGTGTGAAGAGTCACCATCTGGCAGGGTCGACCTCTCACTCTAGGTGGGTAAACCCACCTTTAATTAATTCTGGGCCTTCCATTATAACTGTTGGGGCCGACTTCTTATTCTGCACTTTGTAATTGTCCGATGACCAATCCGCAAAAGGGGATTTGGTCCTTATACAATTA